>JBAWJU010000065.1:0-226798 GCA_037356035.1 Xylaria sp. Z50
TATTTATATTAAATATAATATTTTTTTTATTTTTTAACTTAAATAACAAATTAAATAATATTTTTATAATAATAAATTATAATAAAATATATAAATATTATAATAAAATATTTAATTTAATATAAAAAAAAAATTAATATTTTAATTAATATAATAAGCAAGTTATTAAAATAATTATATATTTATTTATATTAAATTTAATAAATTATATATATAAATATTATTATATTTTATTTAATTTATAAAATTAATTATTTATTTATTTATAAAATTGTTAGCAAATATAAAACTTAGCTATTAATATAACTTATATTATTATAAAAAAAAATTTAAATAAAAATAATAAGTTATAAATATTAAAATTATATAAAGTATTAATAAAACTATATAGCTTAAATATTATTAAAAAAAGCAGTTAAAAATATTTATATTTAAAAATAATAATATAAAAATAATTAACTAATAATAATATTATTATATATATTAATATAAATATTAGCTATAATATTATTAGTAATAAAATATTAAAATATTTTAAGTATATATTAAAAAATTAAATTAATAAAATTAAAAAATTTAAAAACAAAAAATATATATAATATATAAAATAAATAAAATTTAAATTTTATTTAATAAAATATAATAATAATAAGTTTTTAATAATAGTTAAATATAAAAAAAAAAAATAGCTAGCTAATAAAAATGCTAAGTTTATAATATTATTAAGTATAAAGTTTTTAAAGTTTAAAAAAGCTATAATTAATTATAAAAATAAAAAAAATATTTTTATTAATATAAAAAACTTTAAAATATTTTTTAAAATATATTTATAAGCATATTTATATATATAAAAAGTAATATTAGTAAAAAAAATAGCAATTATATTAAAAAAAACAATATAAATACTTATATAATATAAGCTATTACTATTAAATTAAAATTTTAAGTTTAAGCTATTATATAAAAATAAAATAGCATTATTAGTATAGTTTATAATATTATAAGCAGTAATATTAACTAATTTATTAAAAAATATAAAAATTATTTTAAAAAAAACTAAAATAAAAATAATTAAAAAATAAAAATATAGTTAAATTAAAAAAAATTTTTAAAAAAATTTTTTAATTATAATAATAATATTAATAAGGTTATAAGCTATTAATATAATAATTATTTTTTATAAAATAAAATATATAAAGTTAAAAATAAATATTATTTTTATAAAATTTAATTTATTTTGTTTAATTAATATTAATTAAATAATATATTTAATTTTTATATTAAAAATAATTATAATAAACTAATATTATTATATTTTTATAAATATTAAAAATATAAATATAAAAAATATAGCTAATATAATAAATATAATAAAAATATTAAAAATTAATAAAATATTAATAAATACTATAATAAATAATAAAATAATAAATATAATTTTTAATATAATAAATTTAAATATAAAGTAAAGCTATAATAAGCTAATAAATAAGAACTTTTTTTAGCTAAAAATATAAAAAATTATATTAACTTTAAAAATAAAAAAGTTTAGCAAAAAAAATAAAATTATTATATTTAAAAAATAGTTTATTTATATTAAAAATAATATTATAGCAAAAAAATTTTTAAAGCTTTTAAAAAATATGCTTAAAATTTAAAAAAAATTAAAATATTATTAATATTTTTAAAAATAAATAAATAAAAATACTTTTAATAAATAGTTAAAACTTAGTAAAGCTAAATATAAAACTATATTTATTAAATTTTAAAAATAAAAAAATATTAAATATAATATTTAATAAGCTATATAAATAAAAATAAATAAAATAAGTTAATAAGCTTTTATTTTTTGCTTATTTTATATTTATAGTATAAATATAAAAAAAAAGCTAATTATATTTTAAATTTATAATAAACTTAAAAACTTTAAATAAAATAGCAATATTAAATAATTATTTATTTTTATTATAATTAAAAATTATAATATAAATTAAAAAAAAAAAATATTTAAATATTATAAATGCTATAATATTTTTTTATTAATTAAAAGTATATTTAAATTATAAAAACAAATTTATTATAATTAGCTTAAAAAAACTAAAAAAATTAAAAATAATATTAATAAAATTTTATAATTTATTAATATATATTTAATAGTTTATAAACAAACTTTTATTTTTATATAAAAAATATTATTAAGCTTTTATTAATAATATTATTATTTTTTTAAATATTAAAACTAATTATTTATATTAATTAAAAACTATTTTTTAATTATTTTGTAAAAAAAAAATTTTATTATTGTTAAAAAAAAGTTTTTTTATATATTTATTAATTAAATTGCTAAAGTTTTAAATAAACGCTTTAAATATATTAATAATAAACAAAAAGCTTATAATATTTTATAATTTAAAATTTTTAAACTAGTTAAAAGCTTTAAAAAAATACTTTAATAAAATAAGATTTTTAAAAATATTATTATTTTATTATACCTAATTAACAAAACTATTATAAAAAAAAAAAAACAACTTTATTAAATAAAAAATATAAAATAAAATATATTAATAATATTAATAAATATTAAACTTATTATTAAATAATAGTTTTTATATTAATAAAAATAAAAAAAAAATTATTTTAGGTATTATAAAATATAATATATAAATATATTATTTTATATTATTATAATTTTAAAAAAATATTATATATATAAATAAACGCTATTTTAAAAAAAAGTTTTAAAATAATATTATTTTATATAAAAAATAAATATATATAATAAATTAAAAATATTATTTTAAATATTTAAATATTACTAATAATATTTTTTAATAAATATTTATTAAATATTAAAATATAATATAGCTTATTAAAAATAAAAGTTATATATATAATATAAGCTAGCAAAAAAGTTTATATAATAATTAAAATATTAAAAAACTTAGTAATAATATTAACAAACTATTTTATAATAAAAAATATAATAAATTAAATAAATTTAAATATTATTTTAATTAATAAAATAAATAAAAAATTAATAAATATTTTAATATATTTATTATAATATAATATATAAATATATTATTTGCTAAAAAAAATAAACTTTATATTAAATATATTAAATAGGCTAAAAAATATTAAAAACTTTATAAATTTTAAAAGCAATATAATATAATTAAATAATTTTGTAATATTTAATAAAATATAAAATATTTTAACAAAAAAAATTAATAATATAAAAATAATAATAATAATAATAAATAATATAAAAAAAAAAAATATTATAGCTAATTATAATGCTAACTTAAAATATAAAAAAATATTAAATATATTAAAACAAAATAATAAAAATATTATTAATTTTAAGCGCTTTAGCTATTTATTTTATATTAAAAAAAAGCTATTATATAATATTAATTAAAAAAAAAAATAAAAGCTATATATACTAAAAATATAAATTAATAAATTTTTAAATATAGCTTATAATAATAAATATTATTTTAAAAAATAATATATAATAAAAAAGCTTAAAAGCTATAATATTAAATTTAAAATAAAAAAAGTTAAAAATTATATTAAATTTTATAAAAGCTATAAAATAAATATTATTAGCAAAAAAAAGCTATATAAAAACTATTAACTAATTAAATAAAAAAATATAAAGTTAATAAAAACTATTATTATAAACTTTATTATAAAGCTATTAAAAATATTATTTATAGCTATTTTATAGCAGCTTATAAAATATAAAAAATATAATATTATAATAATAATAATATATATTATATTAAAATATTTTTTGCTTATTTTTAAATATATTATATATATTGCTAAAAATTAAGCAATAACTTTAGTAATATAACTATTGCTAAGTAATTAAAGCATGCTTAATAATATTATATTAAACTAAAATAAAAAATTTATTTTTATTTTTTAAAAAAGATTATAAAAAGCTTTTAAAAAAAAACTGCAAATAATTACAGCTTATTATTTCTAAAAAAACAGATTATTTAAAAAAAAAAACCAAATTATTAAAATAGCTATATATTATTATATTTTTATTTTACTTAATAAAAAATAAATTAATATAATATTAATATTATAATAAAATTTTAATAATATATATTTAAAAGTTATTAAGTTATTATTATATAAATAATTATTTAAGTTTTATTTATTAAAACTTAATAATATACTAATAAAATTATAAAAAAAAAAGTATATTTTTTAAATAAAATATGTTTTTTATAAAAATATTTATATAAAAATATTAAATTAATAATAAACTTTATAATAGCTAAAGCTAAAAAGCTATATAATATATAATATAAAAAAATAAAGTTTTTTATAAAAAAAAAATATATTTTAGCTTATATAATAGTTATTATTTATTTAAAAAGTTATTATATAAGTTTTTATAATAAAAAGTAAAACTATAAAAAATTAAAAAAAAAGTAAAAAAATTAGCATATAAGTTAAACTTTTTAAAAATTTTTAATATATACCTAGTTATTTTAATAGCTTATTTATTATTAAGCTTATTAAAAAAAAACCTATTTAGTTAAACTATACTTTTATTTAAATTTATAATAAATAAAAATTATTTTAAATAAAACTTTAATAAAGCTAATAAGTTTTTTAAAATAAAAACTATTTTAAAATATTATAAAAACTATATTAAAATAAAATATAATTATTTAATTAAATAAAAAAAATATAAATATAAAAATAACTAGTAGTAATTAAAATAGCAATTAAAAAATATTGCTAACTTAGTAAAAAAGTACTAAGTTAAAAAAAAAAGTTATTTTGTTTTTAAAAAAAATAATCTTTTGTAAAAAAAAGCAATAGCTAAAAAATACAAAAGCAGGCTCTAAAAAACGGTCGCATTTACTAAAAAAAAAAAATAATAACTATATTATTATATATATTAAAAACAATACTTTTTTAAATATATCCCGGTACCTAACACAAATAAACTAAAGATAGCTTTACATAGCAAAGCCACCTAAGCCACAATATAAGCCATATAATAATTCGGATAAATAACTCTAACATAGTTAATAGCTTTACTATTAACTATATTAAAGTTATTTTATCCTTATTACCATTTTACTTAATACTATATTACCCTTAGTAAATTTTATTAAAATAATAATAAATATTAATAACGCTAATATTAATAAAAGTAATAAATAAATAAACTAGCTAATAATATTTAGCTATAGCTATTTTATATATAATATTATATTTTTATTAATTATTAATTAGTAATAAATTATAAATAAATATAAAATAAAACTAAGTATTTTAATTTTTTTTACTTTTTTAATTTTAAAAAAAGTAGTATAATATATAGTAAAAAAATAAAAAAAAGCTTATAAAAGTTAAAATTAAGCAGTAGTAATTTATTTATAATAGTTTTTTAAGCTAGCTTAAATAATATTGCTATTAATATTAATTATTATAAAAAATAAAAAGTTATTTATATAAATATATTAAGCTTAAAAAATAAAAGTATTTTATTAAAAAAGCTTAAAAATATAAATAATATTAAACTATATTATAATAAAAATTTATATTTTTAACAATAATTTTAATATAATAAAAAAACAAAATAAATTATAAGCTTATATATTTTATAACTTTTAAAACAGCTATAATATATAAATAATATTATTTTATTATAAAAATAGGCAATTTTTAAAAAAAAAGCTATTATATAGTTAAAAATAATATACTGCTATATTTTAATAATATTAATATATAAAAAAACTAAAAATAATAAGCAGTTTATTATATTAACTAAACTTATATTAGCATATATAATATATTTAATAATATTAGCAATATAGTAATATAATATATTAAAAATATAATTAAAAAAAGCAGTAATACTAATATAAATAAAATAATAAAAAAAATTAAATATAATTTAAAAAAAATAGGAAATAGTAGCAAAAATAGCTAAAACTAATAAAATTTGCTAATAGTAGCTAAAAAAAAAAGCAAAATAAAACAGGCTATTTATATTATTTTCTTAAGCACTTTATAGCTAATTTACTTTTATAACAACATAAAATTATAAGCTTATAAGTATAAAAATACTAGCATAATAAAATTTTTTTATTAAATACTAATTTTTTTATTGTTTATATTATTATTTTTTATTATTTATACTTTTTTTTTATAATTTTTAATTAAATTAATACTTTTTATACTATATTATACCTTATATTAATTTTATTTTTAACTATATTGCTATTAATTATA
The DNA here is from genome assembly GCA_037356035.1 of Xylaria sp. Z50. NCBI lineage: Eukaryota > Fungi > Ascomycota > Sordariomycetes > Xylariales > Xylariaceae > Xylaria > Xylaria sp. Z50. Next base: position 6,274 of record JBAWJU010000065.1, read on the forward strand.
ATATATTTTAGCTTTATTTAAGTTAAAATAACTTATTATTAAAAAAAAAATAATTATTATAATTTAAGTGCACTATTAATTATAGTATACCTAGCTATACTTATTTTAATACTTATTTTTAGTATATTTTATATACTAATTTTTTTTTTTATAAGCTTTAATTTTATATAAAGCTTATTATACTAAATATTAAATATTATACTTAACCTTAAGATCTTATTTATAATACTATGCATATTACGTAATATTTAAATAACTTTGCTAATTTTAATGCTATAAACTAATAATTAGTACCTTTAAAATCGTAATAAAATAAGGAATTTAAAAGTATTTTTTATTATTTTATAGCATTTTTTTTGCCGAGATATTGCCAAATATGCTAAAAATGCTAAAAAAATTTAGCGTATTTACTATATTTAGCAATATTTCTACAGAAAAAAATGCTATAAAAATATAAAAAAATACCTTTAAATTCTTTATTTTATTACGGTTTAAACGGTATTATTTACTAGTTTATAACATTAAGATTAGCGGAGTTATTTAAAGTAGGGGAAGTATTTTTATAAATTTTCCACACAAATTACCCTGTAAGGTACGCCAAGCCAAAGTGTTAATCCGCTTATAATGTTAATCCGCTTATGTTCTGCGTTATGCTTAGTTATAAAACCAAGCTTTTTAGCCTTTTCGGCAGAAGAGATAATAAACCATAAGAAAAACAACAGATTAACTGTTCCAAATCCAACCTAAGACTCTAGGTCTTGGAAAGAATCTAATTATAGACATGGTGTGCTAGCTGTCTGACAGCCTGGCGGCTGTCACAATGGCTCAATGGCTTAATGGCTCGGTGGCACGCATATAACACGCGTCCTAGCGTGTGACACGCGATACACCCCCTATAGGGTCGTATCAAATTCTTGATGTTCGAATAACCGACCCCGTGCTCACTGACCATAGTGGGTTACTAATCTTAGGTTTACTATGTAGGTTAGTCTTCTATTACGAGTAGTAGTAGCCGACCCCGCAAAACCAAGAGTTTTGCCGGGGTCTTACCAAGGGCATTATTTGATAAAAATTGCATCCTTAGGTTGTTATCAAAGGCAAGGATTTCTAAGACGAAGCCTTTGCTTGGCTGTCACTGTTACGGGGTGACCCCAGGTCACAGGATTATTAATGTCACTGTTACGTAGTAACGAGTATAGGGTCGACTCTGTTGTAGCCTACGGAACTATCTATCTACGGGAAGGAAAGGATACTTATATAAATGTAACTATCCGGTAACAGCCTCGTAATAGTCACGGTTAGGTAATTCACGAAAGGCTTGGCTTAACACTCTATTCGCTACGAAATGAAAGGAATGTGTTATTATGGGGCTGTGCGCGCAGCACTGGCCACCAATCAGGCAAGTATCATGCCAACATTCTGAACCTAGAAGAGGTGTCGCCCCATAGGCCGCAGCCCCGTATTTAGCCATACCTGACTTGCACGTGCATTACCGGACTACTAACAGTATTCAATTATTCTTTTTTGTGTTGTCGTGCTCTACTTATAAGGCTTCTTACCGTGGCTGTGAGTGCGAACGGGCTATTAACACAGGGCAATGGATGAGAAACCAAATTTCAGTCTACAAGAGACTATAATACCCGAATACCGACGCTGGGTGGTATGTTATTGCTTCCATAATGTACTTGGTCACTGATGTGCAGGCACTTTTACATTGAGCGTCAGGCTCACGGGATCAACGGGTTATGGATGGGGATGGGAAATAGGTTCGTTCGGCCGTATTGTCATCCTGAGAAATGAAGTAACACTTTATTTATGCTCATGGGTTCGTTGACCAGACTTCGACTTAGTGACTCAAACGGTGAGATTACCCGTGGGGAAAAGGGGCGCGGGGCGGGAGGCTCAAAACTAATATATATTAGCAACTACCTACGTTGTGACCACACCTTTTTAAATATTCGTTCTCAACGAAAAATTGATTGCGTAGGTTAGTACTGGATTTCAATTGGTTCTTGTCATGATAATGCTACTCTCGTGGTAGATACCGATGGCGACGGATGTGAAACAATGTATGCTGATATAATCATATATATCTACAACACGACAAGTACAAGAAGAACGATCGCCGTGTCGCCGTTGGTCGCTTTATTATACAGGTCAGAAGTTGTGTATTCGTCAAGCGGCTCGCCTATGATGATGAGTGGCACCCCAATACGAGCTGCATACCGCACGCAACTCTTCTAACTCATTCCTTATGTTGTCTGTACCAGCGCGATAGCCCAAATCATCAACCCCACAATGATGTTTTTCTTGGCGATTATAGTGCGGTAATATTTCTCTGGATGTTCGTGGGACGCGGGAAGCTGGTGGTGGACGGTCTCAATTATGCTGTCGATTCGAGGGGCTTTGACAATGGTTGACGACTATTCGACTGTCGATTGGCCTGGCTGCTACACAGATTGTATCATGTCAGCTATAAGACGGAGTTTAGGAGGTGGGAGGGAGGGAACAGACACTGCTTGTTACTGGAAGTTGTCCAATGCCCCACTCGGACTCCCGTTGGGCTTCCTTTTTCTTGCGGCTCTGGTCGGTCTTGTTGTTGTCTTCCAATTGCACCTGCTTCTCGGCTGGTGAGGGTGATCAGCTAGGTGCGTCCCGCCTTCGTGGATGGTACCAAGCGCATCGGACGAACATACCGTTAGACCTGGGGCGTTTCCCCAAGTTCCTATCAGCATAAACACTGCTGGTTCGTGGCATCATCTTCGGAAAAGAATCCGTTGGGGTTTGTCAATTATGAGACACTGCAAGGGATTTTCGACTTTGTGCGGACTTGTTTGGCACTAGTGGTTGGGCCCACACGTTTCTCCCTTGGTAATTTGGGAGGTACCAACTCATGGCCGATCGATCCATACCCAACTACTAGGTGTACATGACGTACCTACCTAGGTGGTCGGGATTGTGGAGCTTTTTGGACCCGCTAAGAATACTTGACGGGGCACGTTTTACTGAAGTTTACAAATTTACTTCGTGATCAAAACGCATAAACCAGTGGGCATCACACCATAGCACATCTGTGATCAAGCAAATCAATCAGCCGAACACGCAAGCGAAAGCGGCAAACGCCTTGCGTAGGTAGTAATTAGTTTTTTCATGAGAGATAACAAACATCTCGAATTTTACAAGTCTAAGTAAGTATAAGTATGAGTATTTGTAAGGAATCCCACTGTTCATTGCTAAATTTGAAGTATCTACTTCGTACACGTGTAGGGGGTGAGTGAGGGGTGGGGGGCATATCTAATGTAGTAGTTCTAGGTAGTGTTCTATTTTAGTAGCCTTTGCCTCGTCGAAATTTATAGCTGAAAATCGACTCTCGGGAAAGTTTAAAGAGGGGAATGACAATAAATAACAATTGCCGTGCCCGCTACTACTATGAATTATTGGTTTGTAGGAGGATTACCAGGTTGTAGAGTTCTTAAGCTACTATAGCGTGCAGGGGGCGTATCTTAAATGCTTGCTATAAGAATTATTCATTTAAAAAGAATTGTTTTACCAAATATAATATTATAATAACAGTATATTTTATATTTCTGTTTTTAAAATATTTATATTATAGTTATGCATAATTATTTTAAATTAAAAATTATTTTCTAGCTAACATTATTTTAAATTTCAACATAAAAATTAATGCTATAACGCTATGGTATAAGGAACCATGGGTAGTGAGGCAATGTAGCATACTTGTATTGTGATGATGAGGAAGGAAGGTTTCGGCAATCGCGATAGGGATACCTTCCGCGCGGTCTCACCTACGGTGGGGCCCCCTTACATGCCTGCATCACGCTGGCTTTTTTTTCATATTTTAAAAAATTTAAAAATATGAGATTTTGCTACGGCACAAAAACCTTCCGTTAAAGTATCGAATAATAAAGCGAATAGAATAATATTCCTAAGAATTAAAGGTGGTGCAGGTGGCGTAGGTGGTGCAGGTGGTGTAGGTGGTGCAGGTGGTGTAGGTGGTGTGTAAAGTGTGGTGTGTGGTGTGTGGTGTGTGTGGTATGTGTGGCCTAGGTGGCCTTGGTGGCAGTGTCATACAACCTTTGCAAAAAATGAACATAATTTTGGTTTCAAATGATTTTCACTTTTTGGTATAAATGTATACCTACAATATTATCGTTCTAAAATTCAGTTGCATACCATGTATTCGAAAATAATTTTGAAAAATAGACATACTATCTACAATCATTTCATATACCCCCTTTCCCCCGCTACGGTAACAGAAACTTGAAAGTACACTGTAAATAGCTGCTAATTAGTGCTAACCCCAAGCCCCAGTCTCTAGAAGCACCCCTAGATTTTGTGCAAATAGACATGCACACAGCAGAAAAACGTATTATCACAACAATACATGGTAATAAACACAAGAAATAGTTTCCGTGACATTTTGCGAACTAGGTTCCATGGTAGTAGTGATTCTAACCCCCACCTGGCTAGTTGGGGCGGCTAGGGGATGGGTTGGGGCACGTCACACAGGTACCTATTCTAATACTACACTATATAGTACCTAATTCAACCTTCGGGGATATCGCCTGTAGCCATAAAACTAAAAACACTTGAATCAATATACAACACATTGCATATTTGCTTGCGCAGAACTTGAAGAAACCCGTGTAGTAATAAATCTAGTCATATTAACTTGCGCCATGTCGGCCAAACACTTCATCAATGACCCTACCGCATTGGTAGACGCTGCCTTGGAGAGCCTCACCCTGACCAATCCATCTGTGGGCTTGGATGCCGCGAATAAAATCGTCTACCGAAGACCCGGCTATGGCCCGTCACAGGTTTCCATCATCAGTGGCGGCGGCAGCGGCCACGAGCCTAGTTTCGGCGCTTTTGTCGGCGAGGGCTTACTCTCTGCCGCGGTGGCCGGGACCATATTTGCATCCCCTAGTGCGGAGCAGGTGCGGAAGGCCATCATGTCGCGAGTCGATACCGACAAAGGCGTCTTGGTAACGGTAATGAATTATACGGGGGATGTGCTCAATTTTGGCATGGCTGTTGAGAAGGCCAAGGCCGCCGGTTTAGATGTCGAGATGCTTGTCGTCGGCGACGACGTTGGTGTTGGTCGAGAAAAGGGTGGTAAGGTAGGCCGGCGGGGCATTGCTGGGACGGTCCTTGTGCACAAGATCGCGGGTGCCCTAGCTGCTCAGGGAGCACCTTTGGGACAGGTGGCCAAAGTGGCCAAACTCACAGCAGACAATTTGGTCAGCGTCGGAGCAAGTCTCGAGCACGTCCATGTCCCTGGTAGAGCACCTCCCGACCCCAAAGCGGTAGGAAGCCTTGGTACCGACGAAGTCGAGATAGGAATGGGTATTCACAACGAGGCAGGATCCGGGAGAGCCAAAGTTGAGCTTCCCGAGCTGGTCAAGACGATGTTGGCTCAGCTACTCGATAAAAACGACAAGGATCGAGCATTCCTTAACGTGAACTCGAATGAAGTGGTGCTATTAGTGAACAACTTGGGTGGCGTCAGTGTTCTTGAACTCGGAGGTATCACTACGGAGGTCGTCAAGCAGCTTGGACAATGGGGCATCACGCCAGTGAGAATTCTCAGCGGCACTTATATGACAAGTTTAAACGGGCTTGGCTTTAGTATATCTCTACTGAACGTGGTGAATACGGATATCGGCGGCCCTAGCATGATCCAACTTCTTGACTACCCTTGTGAGGCAACTGGATGGTCAGCACCAGTTTCGAAAAACACGTGGGAAGCTAAGAACACGAATACGCGAGAGGATGCATCCACGTCTGACCAGAGCGTCAAACTAAGCGGGCTCAAGACGGACGCTACGACATTCACGGAGGCATTGGCATCCGGGCTCGAAGCATTGATCTTAGTCGAACCTGAGGTCACTAGGTTCGACACAGTTGTTGGAGATGGCGACTGCGGGATCGGCTTGAGGAGAGGAGCTGAAGGTATGACTCCCGCCCGTAATTAGGAGAACCATACGTTAATGGAAAGCAGCGGTCTTGAAGCATCTGAAAGAATCACAGGCGACAGGGGATCTCGTGGTCGATATTGCAAATATTGTGCCTGTGATAGAAACCTCGATGGACGGCACAGTAAGCACCCACTCACTTGCCGCATCTCTCATAGCCAAAAGCAAAGCTGTAGATACATGTGAACTGACACTTCGGTATAGTCGGGAGCGCTCTTTGCCATATTCCTGAATGCACTCGTCCATTCGCTTCGTGAGCTCTCTCCGGGAGAAGCTACCCCACAACTCTGGTCGGATGCTCTCAAGCAAAGCTGTAGGGCTCTCTCAAGATACACTCCAGCTAGGCCGGGTGATCGGACAATCGTAGATGCATTGTACCCGTTTGTCGACACTCTTGGGGAGTCCGGCGATCTCGAAAAGGCAGCCGTAGCCTCAAAGAAAGCTGCGGAAGGAACAAAAGGAATGCCGGCAAGTCTTGGTAGGGCGGTGTACGTGGGGGGTTCTGGATTCGAGACTGTCCCAGATCCAGGAGCATTTGGCCTAGCCAGCTTCTTTCTGGGCCTGGCTGGACTGGTGCCTAAAGAAGAGGGATGGGAAACGCTGTGATACGAAAGTAGATACGAGCACTGTGTATAGTTTCTCAGGGATAATAATCGTTGGTAATTTTGTGTGAATTCATGTATTGACTCGTGGTATCTCTTCCTGACGCCAATGCGAGGCCCGTCAATGAAGAAAGCTGAATCTTAGCTTTCATATAGCAGCTGCACCTTCCTGATCTATGATATGGAAGTAGATCACGAGCACAAAAGATGTTGATAGCGTTCCGTCGCGGCCATTGCCGTAAATTCATACGACCCTGTATCCCCTTGAAGCAAGACTCTGCTCTCTGAATACGATGTGATGTTTTGCCAAACCTCCTAAACCCCCATTCATGACATTAGCTGAGTAGTACAATAATAACTGAATCGCCTCTAAGGAACCTGTAACCGGTAGAAAGATTAGCAAACAAAAGTCTACCCTAGCAAACCATACTACACCTGGAAAACGAAATAACGCGTTATGGCATGAGTAGTACAACGACATACATTTTGCTAACAAAACGATCCTTGTTTACGGGACGGCCCTTTTTGCCATTAGCCAGGCGAGGCGTCTCGGTCCACATCTCCTTCACATTCTCGAGAACCATATTGCAATGGCGGTCGAATGCTTTCACACGTGCTAGCAGCTTGCGGTTGTTACGGATAGAGATCAGCACCTGTGTGTGGCTGCGCACGGCGGTCTGGAGGATGGATAGGGGACCGGAGCCGAATTCGTATTCTTCGAGCAACTGGACTTCGTATTCTCTGCATAACACCAGCTTGTCAGTGGAATCGCCGTAGAGAGGTAGTTTGTGGGAGTCGGGGTCAGGGCCAGACGGTGGCAGCGACGTACGTTAACTCGTTTCTTGGCTTCGTGAGAAGCTCCCTGTAAACATGGTTATCAGCAAGGTCGAATTCCGATATGACTGGCCGGCCGGGCACTTACTGAATCTTTGCGTCCGCCATGGTGTAACTGTATTTGTGGATTTATGTATTTGCGTCGTGACGGCTGGATGTGAGCTGCAGTTGGTGGGGATTGAAATGGCGAGGCTGAAATCAGAATGCTATCAACTAGGTATTGTGATTAATTGATGGAGGAGTCCTTATAGTGTACAGTACCGGTACAGTGTGTAGCTCCACATAGTAGTTATGGGAAGATCTGATTGGTAGTCCAACCGTAGTGGGGCCATGTAGAGCATACTTACTAGTAAAGGTCAAAGCTCCAAAAATTTAACACCGAGGATTTGCGATAGTTACCGCCGATAAGTACTGCCGTCGGCATAGCTCCACCCATCATCCAATGATATCTGCAAGATCCACCCGCATCGTGGAAAACTACCGGTACTTCTTCCATAGGAATAATCCTCATATGCTACTCGATGCGCAATATCCCTTTACCTGCGCATTGAGGTGAGGCACACACGCAAACCCGAATATCTAGATGTCTTTCCGACTGTTCGTAAGTCGCGGTGGCACAGCAGCTTATGCTGCATCCCCGTTTCGCAGAGGCAACCTCAACATGCCCCTCAGAGCAAAGGTCTTAGAGCCGACGATAGGATCTCGAGCCCAGGTACGGTCACAGATGACCGGTGAAATATTCTAAACCACTCGGCTTATCATAATTCTATGTGCAGATGTCTACGAGTCCCGTCACTGAGACGATCAAAGAGCTACCCGGCGACGAGTCTCACGATGTCGTATTCAACAGCCTCTACGGTCTGCGGACTATTGAACTCAACCGTCCGGATAAACTAAACGCCCTTAATGCCTCCATGATACGGAAGATAGTACCGCGCATGGTCGAGTGGGAGCAGTCAGATTTGGCCAATGTCATCGTCATGAAAGGCGTCGGAGACAGGGCCCTCTGCGCCGGTGGTGATGTCGCAGCTCTCGCACAACAGAACATGCAAGGGCTCAGCGGCCAGAAAGCGTCGGCCGATTACTTCGCCCTCGAATATAAGCTAAATCACTACATTGCGACTTATAAGAAGCCATATATTGCTTTCATGGACGGTATCACTATGGGCGGTGGTGTAGGTCTAAGTATACATGCGCCCTTCCGGATTGCTACGGAGAGGACAGTTTTTGCTATGCCCGAGACAGCAATAGGCTTCTTTCCCGATGTAGGAGCGTCGTTCTTCCTACCTCGGATGAATGGTGCTATTGGAACCTACCTGGCCCTCACCAGCAATCAATTAAAGGGAGCTAATGTTTTCTACTCGGGCGTCGCTACCCACTACCTGCACTCGACAAGTTTGCCAAACCTGGAGTCCCGTCTGGCTGAACTGCGATTCAAAGACTACGATAGTAGAGAGAAACGTATGGGCATCATCGAGATGACTATTGAGGAATACGCGACGGGTTTGCCGCCAAAAGAGCCCATACTGCTCGGTGGCGACCTCCGACGGGCCATTGACCGTTGCTTCAGCAAGCAGACCGTGTCCGATGTGATACTCGCCCTAAAGGAGGAACAAGGCCCCACTAAGGCATGGGCGGAAGAGACCCTACACACCTTGCATCAACGATCTCCTACGGCAGTCTATGTAACACTCAAGCAGATGCAGGTGGGACGTGACTGGTCAATCTCGGAGACTTTCCAGAAGGAGCACCAGATTGCTGCCAAATTCATGCAACACCCCGACTTTATTGAGGGTGTGTCAGCTCGCTTAATCTCCGAAGAGCGACCAAGACCGACACCGAAATGGCAGCCAGCCAATTTGGAGGCTGTGAGACCCGAAGATAAAATCGAGGAACCCTTTTTCCAGCGGAGGGTAGATGTGCCTTGGCTGAAACTACTGACGACTCGCGACTACAAGGAGTACCGGTACGGAGCCTTAGGCGTGCCCACAGAGACAGATGTCATGAGAGTTGTACAGGAAGGTACAAAGACTCCTCAGGAGGTGATCGAACACTTCGTTGCGAAGAAGAACGGAAGGCAAGGCATCAGCACCATCGTCCAGGAGATCGTGGATCGGAAAACAACAACGAATGTGGGCGGAAAGGCTGTGTGGAATTCTGACTAAAGGAAAAATAATAATAAACTAGCATGGCCATATTTTGTAAAATAGAATCTGTACATGGTAGCTGTATAGGAGGCGTTGGCCCTCCTAACTTGTGTGTCTGGGTAAAGATATGCGACCGGTTGTCAGCACAGATAGACTGTCAACATCCATGTGTACACTAGGCTGTACAGATAGCTATCTACCTAATGTACGGAAGATAAGGGAATATTTTGAATGGACAGCCTCTTTGGTCAGCGTGTTATGATTGAGTCATATTGGCCAGGAATAAGTAAATTGTGGAGAAGGTTCGGCAGTATAAATAAATCAGGAGGCCCCGGGTCGAAGGAAAAGGAGAGCGGGAAAATCTCACCAAGTCTGTCTATTGCGATTGTGGATTGTGGTGTGAAGAGACAACCCATGACAACCCATCGGTGGTTGGTTTCCGCCTTAAAATGATCAAGCTGCAATCGGTCGAGAGTCGAGAGTCGCCTACCTCCCGCCCACCTCGCATTATACACTAACAGCCTCCGGGTGGGGAACACCTCCAAAAGAGGCCCGTGCGTCTCACGGCCCCACTAAACACCATCTACCCAAGACAAGTCAAGTCGCCCCCCGGAGGGAGGGGTGACGTCGGGGTCTACACAGGTACCTAGTGTGGGCGGTTGTACCCAGGCGGTTGAACCGGTTGTACCTAGGTACCTGGAATTAGTGGACGCGGGACATCGACGCGCTACAACACAGAAGCAGAGCTTAGCGCGCATCCCACACGCGTAAAACACGACTGGTACGCAGCACTGGTACGCAGGTACCTGCATCCACCCATTAAACCCAGCCGCTCATCTTGTACCTCAGCAACCAGCAATAGTGGGCTTTCTCAATTCCACTCCTTCTTCTCTCCTTCATGTTGATGTTCATGTCCACGGCTTTTGCACCCGCATTGGCGACAGCCATTTCCACTCAGCGCGTTATGTGATTTTGCATTGTTTCTCTCCATTGGTTGTGGAATTACTTTATCCTATTAGGCCGAAGATTTCGACTATTTACATACAATTTGCCTATCTCTGTTGGTTGTGCTGGTCCCGGGCGACCTGCAAAATACCCATAGCGACGAGAACATCTACCCGATTATGAGAGATAGTACCTACATAAACTGCTCCCAGTTCCGAATATACCTACCCCGACATCTCATACAAGTATCTCCCGCGACTCACTCGCCTCCTCGACTTTGAAAGCCGGCTCGACGCAACCCATTCTTATCAGCGTGGTCATGGCACACCACAACGGACCTTGGGGCGGCGTGTCCCCTGCCGCGGAGGAATGCGGGCCTCAAGTTCGGCCCATGGGTTGTAAGACAAGAGAATGTGGTTTCTCCAACACTTTCAATCGCTTACTGTGCCTATAGTAAAAGTTCATTACACCTTCGACAAAGATAGCCAAGAACGCTGTCTTGCCCGATGGCCTCACATTCTCCATATCCAGACGATTCCAGTAGACGGCCAGACGATTGGAGTAGTCGACTTAGGTTTATGTTTGCAGGCTATTTCGCAATGCAGCCCCGAGTTAGCTGGCGACGAAGACAGGGATTACGCTATATACGCTTTCGACTACTCGGAGCCCGACACACCATTAGTAGGTCAGGGCCTGTTATCTCGGGGACTCAGTCAGGGGCCCGAACCACAAGAGCCAAAGTTGGTCACAGGACGAGTGACCAAAAACCTTCTTGCCATCTTCGGTAATGGCATCAAGGAAACGTTAGAGGTCAAGCTTAAGCTGACCGTAATATCGAAAATCCCTCGGAACGACCCCTTGCCACGTCCACACTCATCCGTGGCACCACCTCCAAACTTAGCAGTGTCTTCATCCACTCTATCAGATAATGGCGAGTGGGGTTCTTTTGTCCAGTCTCATCCTGGTCTCGGTCAGAAGCAACCACCGTCATTGATGAATCTCCCCACGCTTGCACCAGCACCCGTGCGGCCCTATAGTTCTAGCTTCGAAGCTCGAAACGATGGTCTTCAACACTATCCACCTCTGCAGCCCGCACCGAGTAGTCGTCCCGGCTCAGTTGGCCCAAGTTCAAAGGAACGCAACACGCCATCTTTTAGACAGACTCCCCCATTAGCCCCTACGAGGCAGAGCTCTGCTATTGAGGAAATGGCACCAAGCCAACCCATCACAAAGCCCGTTAAACCGCAATCCCAATCTCGTCCCAATTCTCGCGCGTCAAGCCGGCCACCCACGGGTAGACCTAGGGGGCGGCCACGAAAGCGACCTCTTGCAAGCGAAGGCAATACCTCGGGTTATGAGGATGGAACTGATGGGGACGACGCGCCTTCACGGTCTAAGAAGAGAGCCACAACGACAAAGGTCGAGCGAAGTAATACGGCTACCTTTGGGTCTGCACCAGATTCGCTCCGTGTTGCTGCGAGCACTGCGGGATCTATCCGAAACTTCAGACCAGTCGCTCCCTCTGGCGATGCCTCTGCGAGAGGCCACCTACAAGAAGGGGGCCCAAGGGCACCAACCCCTGTCCCGGAACCGCGCTTCCAGGGGCAAAATCACGTTAGAACCACGACGCAAAGCAGCTTGAGACAGCAGCCCATGACATTTCAGACAGTAGAGGATTTGTCGAACCCATCCTATCCCGATCTTAACCGCTCGATGAGTCAGGACGCCCGATCGCCAATGGATTCGGTTGCTCCATCACCCTTCAGTGATGAACCTAGCCCTGCCGACATCAGCTCGTCGCCACCCGTACCGAGATCAGCTATGTATAGTATGCAATCTAGTCCCGCTCCATCGAGCCCCATACTACCGCCGATGCGAGCACCTATCGAACAACCCGATTCTGGATTTATGAGTGGCGGGTTAGATGACAACCGGCTTGAGGACGATATTTTGAACAAAGCCGCCACCGTATCTAATCCCCCTGCTCCAATAGTAACAAAACCAAAACCACGACGGAGCCGTGCCAAAAAGCAAGAACCGAAATCTCAGCAGATCCTCCATATTCATACTGAAACTCCTGGGCCTCCCGAATTGTTGCCTCAAACGTCAATTTACAATCCGCCTCGGCCCCAGGGTTCCAGAAAGAGATCGGCTGCGAGCACACCTACTGCTGCTGAAACCCCGGCCATAGATTCAGCGAATACAGCAGTACCAGAGTTAACTGAGACTGTTGAAATGGGGACCATGGAAGAGCAGCCAATGCCGAGAGCAGACCAAATGCAGAGTGTCATGCCTCCTCGAATTGACTTTGACGCTCTCCAGGCAGCCCTAAATGAATATCCAGATCACCACCAACAATTTCTCGACACACTAGACATTGATGTCAACTCTTTCAGCCCAGATGATGCCATGCAAGGGAACGATACTCCACATCCTAGTACTTTGCCCGAAGGCAAAATGGAACCGCCCGCTGTCCCCACACCCGCTTCAGAGCCATCTGTCGAGCCGGAATTACCAGCAATTCCTGCCAGCGATCCAGTTCTACCACAGTTGTCGCAATCTATTCCTATTTCCGGGGGACCACATCCTCAAACTGACGCTGTTGATGGCGTGGAATCAAGAATGAACAAGAACTACGTCAAGCGACAGGCGATAAAGCAGAAACTAGAAGAGGCGGTAGCCCTGGGCCAAATGCCGTCTTTCTGTAGCAATTGTGGAGCTCTCCAAACACCGACATGGCGCAAGATTTGGAAACAGGAGCGTCGTGGTGTTCCAGAGTATCATGAGTATTCTGAGAAACCTGGTCATGTCACCGCAATCAACATTATGGAGAGGGACGACAGCGGTAGCCCCACTCTATATGAAGTTATCAAGAAGTCTCTTGGCCCTACAGACGACAAGAGCCTGTGGGTTGAGACAATATTATGTAATCGTAAGTACGGCAACTGTATAAAAGTAAAATCACATCCTAATAGTCCAACAGCATGTGGCATATGGTTTTCCAAATGGAAGGCGCACCGCCCCCCAGAAAAGTGGGAGAAGGACGAGCAGAGGTTGACACAAACACGAAAGAAAAGAGCAGCGGGTGGGGGGACTTCACGATCAAGAAAGGGCAGGGCGAAAAGCGAGGGGCAAATGAATCTTACTTCTGAAGCGTGTCTACCAACAGATCCAATAGGGCCATCGGATGCTCCTCAGTCGCCTAAAGAATCAACTACTACGATGTTGAACATTGATCAGACCGAGAATGCTTCCGAGAAAGGCTCCGGGCGAAACCGCAAGAGGACCACTACCGAGCCTAAGGACCAAGGATCAACTCACTCTCGTACTTCTCGAGCTAGCGGCACCGCGATGAGCCCCATTGACCTTGATGGAGAGCTTGGTGCAACGCGGCGTTTGTTATTCCCATCTCCACGGAAAAACGGCGAACAAAAGATCCTTGGGGAAGTCGCCGTTAACATCGTGCAAACTGGCCCTAAGTTGGTTGAACTCACAGATGCAGAAATGACGGAAAAGAAGAGCAGCCGTCCCAGGGGCCAAACTCCAGAGCCACCTAACAATGATTTTGCTGATCTTTTTGGGCCAACCCCGCGGCCTTCAACTCCGCCCCCTAAGGGAGCTAGCAATGGGCCTTTCAAAACGCCAACTCGGCCAACTCCTAGCCATCGCCCAGTTACTAGAAGTGTATCTAGGAGTATGCGATCTACAAGGTCTCTCGCTTCGCCGGGCCAGGGACTTCTGGAGCGAACCCCAACTCGAACGCCTTCCCGCACACCCCGGAAGACACCTAGGTCGGTCTTCCTTTCTAGCGGAATGCGCCGGCGTTCTCCCCGCCACCTCCTTCCATCCGAAGCTATGGAAGGCGGTGGCCTAGGTACGCCATTGACGCAATCGATCAGTGAGATGTTTTCAAATACAGACGATCTCGGTATGGTCGGTCTATCACGTGGCTATGAGATCGACTTCAGCTCGCTCCCGCACATCGATAATATCGATCAGAACAGCGAGCTCCCTCACTTCGATTTTGCCACTTTACTCGCCACTGACGCCCTCATGCCAAGTTCACCACCCGCCTTGCGGAGTGGAGACATGCTCGCATTCGGCGGCAGCCTCGAGTTCGAAATCGATTCGCATATGGAATTTCACCCGAGCCCCAGTCACAAAGGTGGCACGAGGCAATCTACTCACAATGGTAGTCAACATGCACTATAGCTTTACAAAGCAGTTGATCTTCGGATATCGAATACGACGAAACTGAGCTGTATATAACAAGCGCGAAGTTCTGGAATTGCCATCAATGTTTCTTCGCCTTACAAAACCGTCACCTATTGTTCACGTTCTGTATATATCTCTACCTCGGCGCCATACTCGGCGTTTACGACACGGTGGTGGACAGGGGATTTGTGTTGTGTGGATGTTTAACAGGAGTTTACTGGAATTATGGAACATACCCCGAGGATATCAAACCGGTGTTTCGGATACCCTCTTGCGATCTAAACTTGTGTTCACCTCTCCCTACCTCGACGTTGGGGCGGGGGTGTACAACCGCGGTTAATGTACAGGCCGAGGATTAAAAGTACGTGTACAAAGTCCTTGTTAGCCCATAGAGAACAAATACAAGAGCTTGTTACTTGCTATCTAACCAACTTGGCTTGTAAACGATCGCGATCCCATGACTATAGAGTGACGATACTTTCAACCCAAACCATGCATTGCATTAACTACACTAAGTTAGCCCGTGTTTCCTCCAAACTTGACTGCTAATTCAGCCCTCGATACTCGACATCCGTATACCTTTGCCCTAGTGATCCTTGTCCAACTTAACTTCAATATACTAACCTACTTACTCTATTGAGAATTACGCGTTCCTCCCGTCTCGGCATCACGTCCCGCAACCGTTCCGTTCTAGTGTCCTTCGTTTAGTTTTAGGAGAAATCAGGTACATTAAGGAATGATGTAGGAGACAGGGACACGAAGTAGTACACATACGCTATCCCTCATACCCGCCCTGCCAAGGCTAATTTTACCAGAGGTACAAATTTACTTTGGAAGTCTCGTCACAGTAGCGACATCATAGAATTCATTATCATAAATGGAACATTTAATACACACACATGAAGTCATGGGCCCCAACACTCCTGGATCGAATTGATTCTCCACCGTCCGTTTTCATCTAATTTCATGGTAATAGAACGCTGCGACGACGCCTCCCCAAGAACCACAATCCCCGCCATGACAGAATTTAGCAGCTCTTCCTCGCGTTCCCTGCGTTGTCTAAGCTCTGCTACATTTGCTAGACTTCCTGAGCGAGTTCGATACAGGCGTGGTGACCGTGCCAATGGAGAGGGGATGGAGGGCGCAGGGGATTGGATTGGAGACGGTGGACCATTACTCAACTTCCCGGTAGAGGACGGAGAGCCGTATACAGGTGATGGCACTTCACGCTCGTACACTGGGGCGGTCGGGATCGAAGAGTTAGAGGACTTCGACGATTCCCCGCTTTGTAATTTTGGCCGAGAGAGCCGCATACCCTGCGTGGTCGATTGCGAAGATTGTGGCGTCTCTTCCTTAATAGCGGGTTGAGAGAAGTCATCATCTGAAGAATCCGACACTGAACTAAGTACTTCACTAGAAGATGAATAGTAACTCGCTGTTGTGGCGGGGCGAGGCGATGGGGTCCTGGGGACATTTGGTCGCCGTGACTGGTAGCTTTCAGCTGTAGTGAATTGAGAGGATGAGGGATGATCATGTTTAACCGCGAGTCGAGAGAGTTCGTCATCTAAAGATGATACAGAGCTGAATGACTCGCTTGAGGATGAGTATCGGCTTTCAGGAATGACTAATTGGGAAGGTGAGGGTTCATCATGGTCAATAACAAGTTGAGAGAGTTCATTGTTAAAGGATTGTGTAGAGCTGAGAGCCTCGCTTGAAGACGAGTAATTACTCTCAGCCGTGGTTGGGCGATCCTGTGATGTGTTTTGGTAATTTAGGCGCGATGACTGCGTGCCCTGGGTGGTGATTAATTGCGAGGATGGCGAAACATCAGACTGTATAGCGAGTTGCGATAGCTCATCGTTCATAGACGACGATGAACTATAGACCTCGCTAGAAGATGAATAATAGCTCGCAGCTGAAGCCGGTCGAGGTGGAGCCTGAGAAAGGGGGTGGTTGTAATGATGGCGATGAGACTGTGAGAATGAGGATGAGGGGAGACTTGGAGGTTGTTGTGACTCAGGCTCAATTGGTGATGATGCTGGGAGCAGCGAACCGGCTGGCCTCCCCAGAGATACACGTCCGCGCGCGAACCGTCAGGTCATACCGTTAGCGTTGTCATAAACAAACAAGCCCCTATACTGGTGAGTGATGTCGACAACGCTCTGGGCAACTTGGAAATCTGAAAGAGTAACTGATTAATACGAGGACAATTCCGTAATAGAATTCGACAGGTGAGCATATATGAAGCATGAAGTGCAAAAGAGTTATCAAAGTGTTTACCGGTTACCATAGGCGGCCCGATGGATGCGCGTATCTCAGGGGTACAAGTTGAGCCAGTCGCATATCTGCGCCATCTGCGGCGTAGAAGGAAAATGGATTGATGTAGTCAAGTGTAAGTGTAACAACATACCGACATTGCTGCCCAAGTCTAGCGCATTGTAGACCTTGATAGACGAATCCGGGTTTACCTTGCCAATAATCTGAGCGCCATTCCCAGCCATGAGATGAGATTCCTTAGGAGACCTTGTGTCAGTAAGGAGTGCTCATCTTGCTCGACAGCGGATAGGCATATGGGTAGAGCATACACGGTTAAGAATGGCGTTGACTTGGCCGTTAGCGTCGAGTACAGCAGATTCGCCTCGAAGCTGCACGACCTTGCCGACGATGATGACATTCTGACCGACGTAAGAGTCGAGCATATTGGCGGAAATGCGGGGTGTCGATACGGACTCCATCGTGCTGTGGTTGGTCGGTGAGAGAGGGAGTGATGTCGGATATCGGGTTATAGATATCGGATGACAGATATCAGACGTCGATGGACTGCGGCGGAATTGAACTAGGCCGACTACTGCCTGTAAGAAAGGGAGGCGGAAACCCAACTCGCGGAGATTAGGTTCAAGTTATTGTAGGAGGTAGGAGATAGAAGGCGGCGGAGGGGGGAGGAGGCAGGGGTTGCTGTTGATTGAGCCCGATCCAGAGCTGTTAAATCCTGACGAACCAAAGTGTGGGAGGAGAGGGGAAAGACGATAGATGATAGATGATATAGATACGAAATACATCGAGACGCGC
Source organism: Xylaria sp. Z50 (assembly GCA_037356035.1). NCBI lineage: Eukaryota > Fungi > Ascomycota > Sordariomycetes > Xylariales > Xylariaceae > Xylaria > Xylaria sp. Z50. The sequence continues at coordinate 24,085 of JBAWJU010000065.1, forward strand.
CTCACCGCGTTTTCTCCACTAGGTACATGTACGGAGTACCTTAGGTATACTTATACTGTATATCGATCGATATTAGGGCAGTAGCACTCATCAATTGCTTACTACTGGTACTTGTACATTCCTCCTGGAGACTTGCTGCCTGCTGCTGGGGCTGAAACTGATGGCCAACAGCTGTTCTCAACTGTCCGGCAACTTCCAATCTCATTCAATCTCATTGGATCATCGGAGGACGTAACCATGTACCTTCCTAAGTGCGAGTACTGTGTTACACAACGCAGGCCTCGCCAGAAGATATCATCAACCACTATGCTCTCTTCTCTTTCGACTAAGCACTAGCTACTCTACTCATCACACCTGCATCGTCTGAGACAACTGCTCCTGTTTTGTGTCCAAATTAGATAGCCTATCACATATATATCACATATATATCGCACGGCCACAGCCCGAGCATCTCCTTGCCTATTTGAAATAAAAGTCAGTCAACCGCGTGTGTTACTCGACAGACAAGCAGGCTTTTCGGAAGACAAGGGGTTTTTAAGAAAAATACGGTGGCCCAACCAGATAATGCATCCGTTTCACGGCATCTGTCTCGCCCAGATGCTCGCAGACACGGGTACTGGTGCTAGCCGGGGACTGGACCACGGGTAGCGAACGGGTCCTGGATGGGCAAGTCGTACATATAAGGCTGAACTGAGAAGCAAGGGCATCATTGCTCGGCATAACCGCACGCTCGGCCAATTTGATCCAGATCCACGTGCACTTGTGCGACTTACACGCAACAAGTACTTTTTTATTTTCCAGGTGACTTCCTGGTGACACCGAATCTGAGACGTGTATAGACCTAGAAACATCGGTGCAGGTATGCGGCAAAGCCTACCTCGTGCCATTATTATCATCTCTAGGCTTGGGCTTACCTAGCCACACCGCCTGTATCGGCGGTCACAGTACGAGCTACGGAATAGAGCGAGTGGCAAGACTATCTGATAGATGAGAGAGAGAGACGGAAATATTATCAACCTTACCCATCATACACGAGGTAACGTACCCGCGTATACAGCCGCCAGTCCTCTACCAAACAGCCAACGGCCTAGCATCGATGTCCTGACTGGTCTTACGCGAGCCGATGAAGCCCCTTAGCTACCACGTTTCCCTTCTCACACCCTGTAGATAGTGCTCCGGTGTAAGCAAGGCATTCTAGCGATGGAAATTGACTTTGATGCTCGTTTCAGGACTGCTAATACTAGCTTACAACGATACACAAGATCTCCTTGCCTGCATTTGAGGAAATCCAGGCAACCCGACAATAACTGTGTGGCTATACGAGATCAGATAACTTGGGCGCAGAAATTCCGCATGTCATCATGAACTATTTACGTAGTATCGGGCTACATGTCGTATTCCAGCGACTTCCTCTAACTAGGCGGTCTACAAGCCACATGAAACCAAATGCTATAGCCCTCTATCAACGGAGACTACAACGGCAACGGCGTGAAACTCAATAACTTTGGCTGACTGCTTAGTGTACGTTGGGACGGATCAGAAAGCGTCTTTCTAATCTTATTCTGAAACCTTGAGGCGGAAGGTTCGGCATACATCCGCGTCTAGGCCATAACCTGAAGTGTGCATCCAAGACATGCATATCTTGACGGCGCCTAGGTTCATGTGCTAATTAGACTTTCACCGTTATATGCCAGCAAAACCCAAATAGCATCGCCGCCCAATCACACAAGTTTCGCTTGCCAACTAAGAATCTCCAGAGCCCATACACATCTATTGTTACACTCGATGCTAAGGTGCTTGGTGGGCCGCCTCTCTCCCCTTCGCTTCCTCTTAGTATAGCAAGCAGACAGACGTGAAGCTAGCCTACACCCCCGGGCCACTTTGTCAATCCAATGATGTCGACTCTGCCCTTCTTTTCGGAATGTAGAGTTCAGATCGGGCCTCTAGTCTCTGTCTCCCTCTCGGTCCTTTTGTCTTCTAACCCCTATCCACCAAAAAAACTTTGATGCACATTTAATGTACCGTGACGGGTCCAGGGGCAGAGAAGCAGCGAATTAATGACTGTCACCTCAACAACAAACTTTGCTTCTTTCTGACAGTTGTCATCTGATTTCTCCCCAAGTCTTGTCTGGTCTTGACCCCCACGGCGATGAACCCTATACTCTAGTCGACAACACCACCTCTCTAAAGCAGATGCTAACCCTTGAGGCGAAGCAAGGAGTGTCCTCAAAGCCCATCGTATCGACATAGATCAGATTGGTGAGAGCATTACCCGATCCCAAGCTTGAGGATGTACCTATCGATATCGTTGCTATCAGCAAACTCTACAGTTAGGAGCAAGACTGGTCTCCAGTCGCTGATTTCTAATCCCCATGCCACGAAGCAGCCCTCCCTCACCTTCAGCTAGTAGTTTCGCACAGTATATCCTACGCAACCGTGGCAAAGGCATCGGGATACCTCGGAGCAAGCCTATCACCTACTCTATATTCATTCCCTAAAATAAGAGCCACAGCGTCCAGATCATGTATACCTAATCGTGTGTTTCTCGCTGCTTAGTTATGTCACAGTCCTATCTAAGCGGCAATTCTCAAACCCCATGCTTTCATCGTACCCCCACCATTCCATCATGGGAGACGTACCTTTCTCCTTTGATAGCTCTCTCTATTTCCGGCTAGAATAACAGTACCGTGTTAAGAAACACGAAGGAGGGGCAGGAATTGAGGGGTCAAGCAACAAAGTTTCGTTCCGAGTTTGACGTGTCTAGTGTTAGTCTCCCCAAATGGTGACATACCCGCCTCATCCATGTCAATGTGTCCTGCACCCATTCAAGCCATGTGAAGCTTCGAGCCGGCTAGCTAGGTACGTTACCAGACGACTTTCGTTTGCAACCACCTCAACCTTGAAGGTCTTCCTAGATACAGATCACCCCGTTCTTGCAACGTCTCGTGCTCACACCGGTCAAATGCGTGACGACCCTAACCTCGTTGCTTATTCGACAACCAGCTGGTGCCTGCAGTCTTACTGTTGCTTTTCAACTACACACTGAGCCGTTTGTCGATGCCTGATAATCTGTCCGCCACATCGATTAATCTTGTGCGACAGCCACCTGGTAGGATTTCCGGGTTACAACGGGGGCGCCGTCTCATGCTCTCGAGTCTTATCTTGCACCGGCGACGCTTATTATAATCAAGACTCTTTTTTGCCTCGACACCCAAGCGGTTTAAACAACTCAAATCCTCCTAGTCCCCCTTACTTGTCATCTCAGGTACATGAGCATCGACAACAACATGAATGCGACGCCCACATACACCCATTTCAACTTCCAGAATGAGGAGGACCTCAGTTTCGGGATGTTCGACGTTCCTGCCGCCACAAATCATCCGGGGTTTCACCAGAGCTTGCAGCAAGCGTCATTTGCTGACGCCTTTCCGCTCCATACGCAGGCTGCCCCTTCAAGTCATCTATCATCTCCCAATCCTCCATTCGGATTCCTCCCACGAAACCTCGTCCCTTCTTACGATGAGCATAGGCGGTCATCGACCCCCTATCCAACACACGCGAAATTCGAATCCCCTTCGCTATCAAGCGGATCGTCATCAACTCCCGACACCAACGAATCCCAGCAGCTCATCACGCCTCCAAAAAACCCGTCAACCTTCGGACAAGCTCTAAATGACGAGGATGATGTAGATGACTTCGACGACGACTTCTCATCCCTAACGGGTTCGGCACGAAAGAAATCAGGGAAACATAAAGCGAAAGAGAGCGCAGACCCCAAAGAAAAGGAAGGCAAGCGGAGACATTTTCTTCAAAGGAACCGAGTTGCCGCAATGAAGTGCCGTAAGAAGAAGAAGGAATGGGTTAGCGACTTGGAAGAGACGAAGTCGGGTTTAGAAAGCCAGAACGCCCACCTTCATATGGAGCTAGACGGCTTGGTGGACGAGGCGAGTCGCATCAGAGCGCAACTGATGGCCCACGCGAACTGCAATGACTCGAACATCGACAAGTGGATCGAGAACGAAGCCAAGAGGTTCGTCATAGGGACCGGCGAGCGGTACGATGAGATCCTAGCCCATTTCAGCCCAACACAGGGCATCGGCAACAATCAACAAGAGGCCATGCCGTCGTCAGCGACGGCGTCGGAATACACTACCGGCAGGCCGAGCTTGATCAGCCCGCTGGCGACCCCATCCCAGCTACCTCCTACTCCACACGCCGGTCAGGTCCCGCCCTCTCCGGCATTCTTCACACCGAACGCCCGATCGATGAGTACCTCGGGATGCTATCCCGTCCCATCGCAAGACGCAGCCCGATTTGCGCAAGGGTTTGATCAGGCGCCGGTGGCTGACGAAGAACCCGATTACGACGGCATGCCTCTATCACTATATGATCACCCAATTAGCTGAGACCCGCAAGGGTTTTTTTAAACTAAACTCGATTTTCTAATGCGGTTCATGATATCGCGATTCAATGCTGGCACGGTTCGCGCGCTCTCATAATAATTTAGTTCCATGTAATTACGACGGGGATCTTGTTCCTATTCTTCTCTTTCGTTTTGGAAATTTCGACTCTTTAATTCTTGTTGGTAAACCCGAGCCAAACCCACTTTGCATTCCACGGCAGTTTACATCCCATTATCTTTTTTTTTAAATCTCTCTTTTAATCCCTCTTATTGAGAGCTCGGAGTTAGGGGTGGATTGTATTCCCATCTTTCCCTTACTATTAACACAAAGGGGAACACAACATCTTATGGGGCGCATATATGTAACATTTACTCTAGGCATCAGTATGGGAGGTTATGAGATGCTGAATCTGGACTGACGATAACACTAGCAGCAGGAAAACCTTGCTGTATATAGTGTATATACGAGGGTGCTCATATATTAGTTATATATAATTATATAACTGTCTGTAACTATATATTTGGGGTATATTAATACGATATTGGGCAGGATAATCACAATAAACGGACTACAAACTAGTGACAAGCTACCACATCATTCAAAGAACCGGTCAGTGTGTTATCACACAAGAACATAATTCTACCTACCTACCTAGTAGTTGTATTCCAGGACTACAACTCTACTGAAATGAATTTAAATTATCTTTCATCAGCAAGGGGGAAGAAACTCATACTTAAATCACAGCCTAGGAAATAATAGATTAGGCACGTAAAGGCATCGAAGAGGGAAGGAAATGTTTCTGCATCATATTGACCCTGAAGGATCGTGATTGCAGCGTTCATAAACACAGCAATACAAAATAGCAAAGACACGCATGCTAATACTCAATATACCTAAGCAACATTATGGGGAAAGGTGGAATTAAATCTATAAGAACCCTAAAGATCTGCTGCCTTTGTCTAGATGTCTAATCTATCCCTTAAACTGCATGATTTGGGTTTTCTTGCTAAGTATCATGGCTATTCTAATGAATGACGCGAACAAAATCGCTATAAAACTACAACGCGGCTGCTTGTGAGATTTGACTAACTGCCTATCTAAAGACTTCAACCACTCTTCCCAATTACATAAACCAAGTAAATAGGACTTGCTAGGCTAGACAGTCAGTGTAGAAAACATAACAAGTAAAAGAAAAATAAAATCTGAGTAAAAGAAAAAGATAAGACGTCCGTCGTACAGGTAATTACCCGAGGGCGAGTATAACACACATACCCTTGGCTTAAGCCTTACATAGTAGCACTGATCCAAAAGGGTTACATTCCACAGACCCGAACCATGCCTTTGCCAGTAGATCTATCGTAATACCCCGATAGCCGCAGCGTGGCATAGCGTTGTACCACGAGCAGCGAGCGTATTAAGGAGACCATGAAAGCGGCGGAAGAAGCGCTGCTATACCCCACTCCAAATTCTCCTACAAAAAGAAAAGGAAAGGAAAAGGAAATATCTACATTCGTGGCGGAGGCAACAAGGGGGGAGCGAGAGAGAGAGGTGCATAGACGAGATGCCGGTCCCGTCTCTGGCTTCCCGGGCAAATCATATCGCGCCAGCGCCAGTGGTATAACCAACCGGAGGACCCGAAACTAGGGGAGGGGAATGGTAGGAGGGTGCATCAAAGGGTGATGGGGTTGGCTTGTCGTTTGTTCGACAGGTACTGTACCGTGACCCGAGAGAGAGAGGCTCTGGGCCGTTGTATCTGGTAGTTATCATCGTCTAAGCGGACTTATAAATAGATTAGTTATGGTCATGCACGGCAACGTGTTAAGCGTAGTGTTGTGGCCCTTTAGAAGTACTAGAATTTCTTCTGCTTGTGTTGTATTTTGTATTGTACATTTCGCGCTCTTATTTACACAAAACTACACTTTGCCCCTCGCCGTAGGGATGGGTTATTTCAGTGTACAATCGGGTGCTTGTCATAGCACACCGACCGCGCCTAGTTCGAATATGGCATATATGTTTCTTCATCCACGTCCAACACATTCTTAATTTCGATAGAGAATAGATAAATGGCGTGCATTTACTCGACAAGAATCTCCCCGCTTACTGCCTTGCTCGGTAAGGCGGCGTTGGCAACAAATATGTTGGGGGTAAGGTCGCTCTGATGGCTCTCGATTATATGCATAAGGGCGTCGCGCTCGATGACGATGCGGCCCGTCTCCAACAGATCCTTGACGTCCACATCGCCAACGTCAAGGGCACGGCCCCAGTTGGGCACGAGGTCGAGAGCCTCAAATAGATTCTCGCGGTGCGAACTCGTAATGAAGGTGCTGCGCCCCGCTTTGCGTCCCCAGTCGTTAGTATCAAGCACCTGCTTCACCCACTTGGCGCGGAACCCGGCCTCAAGCTCCGCACCACTTTCGCGCATTCCACCGTTCTGGAGCAGAACTTCGAAGTCGGCAGGGAGGGGTAGCTCCATGCCATCCTGGCACACAACGAGCTCGCCCCGGCGGTATCGGTATGACAGCGCGGTCCGCCATGCTAGGTCGTACACCTTGCGTGTAATCTTGGTACCGAAATCGCGTGGCTTTGGACCGAATGTCTTTCCACCACCGCGGCGTAGCGGGGATTGCTTGTCGCCTACACGAGCGCGGCCCAAACCCTTCTGCGCATATAGCTTCTTGTGTGAACCATGGACTTCGTACCGCGTCTTTGAAGATGCCGTGCCCTGCCGTGTATTATCGCCCTCGTAGACTACGGCTAGATGTAAAATGTCCCGGCGCAATGGGAGATTTAGATGTTTCGAGGACCAGGATTCCAGACGCTGTGGCTCGTAAGAGGGGAAATTGAAGACGGTTACGGGGACGGTCGTTGCTATGCGTAGAAATGACATGTTAGACTAAGAAAGAGAGTACAGGATCATCGGTCGAAAGTGACAAACCTGGTCTCCAGAGAGGGGTGGATGACGATGGAGCGCTGGTGGTTGTGATGCCGGTTGGTAAGGGAGCCTCGGTTGCCATTGAGCGCGCAAATGTCGTCGAAGGTATCCGAATCTAGCTAAAAAGTCAACGAAAAAAGACCTGACAGATGTAGTGAGGGTAAAGAAGAGCAGGGTATATATGTTGACATACGGAAGCTGCTTCTTTGCATGTATGTGAGGCCAAACTCAGGCTTCTCATGGCCTCATTGAGACCCCTCGCCCCTCTGGCGGCCATTTTCGGTGGCGACCAGTGTGCGATGTTAACACGGCCAGTCGGATGGAGGGACAATTGTCATAGAATACGGAGAGGCCGATGTTGGAGAGATGTTCGGCCGTATCCGGGAGCTATGTCGAAATATCGAAGCGATTATCAAAGCCAATATTGAACGTCGAACCCCGGAAAAATTATTGAGAGGGACTGGAAGAGCTGGACTCCATCCACGATAGGTAGCCAATAAGAGAGCTAGGATAGTCGAAACGACCCACTATTTTCGAGATGGACGGGGACCCTTGGCGTGCGTGATGGGGCCTTTTTTTGTACCGTCGATAGAAAAAAGCCCACTTGCATCCATCTGTGATCATTCACTCATTGATTCACGATTAGACGGCGTAACAGTCATCTCGGCCCCAATTGGCACCATGTCCAGCTGCCAGAGGGTCGCCAGACCCCTCATACAGTCAATACACCACCAGCAGCATGGCTTATGGCTGCAGACGTCGACGTCTTTCGCTCGTTCCTTTTCGAAAACCTCACCCGCCCAACAAGATGGACAAGACGAAGTGCCTCCGACCTCAACCACGAGCGCAACACCAACGCCGTCAAGCTCGTCGTCGGCATCCATGAGCCGACTCGATGCCGTCGCCGCCGCTACTGAGTCCGCTAAACTACGTATGCAAGATCGGTTGATGGACCCCAACACAACCACTGCACATTGGGCCGAGCGGAAACTGATGCGCACTGGCACGCCGCCAATTGGCTCGCGACGTCGGCGTGCTGCTCTTCGTTCCTCACAGAATGTTCCCTTTGAGCAGTTGCCCTACCAGTGTTTTCAAGAGGCCCGCAAGATACTACAGGAGGATCGCGTGGAGAAGCTACAGGCACTCGCCAAGGAATTGGCCAAGATCAAGCGTCTCGAGGAGACACCCGCCGACCAGCTCCCTGGCGGTCAGCGTAAGAAGGACCTGCGCCTTAAGAGTTTGAGGAAATACGTCGAGGAGCTTAAGATCCTAGTCGATATAAATGACCCCATTGTCAAACGTCGATTTGAGGATGGACTTGGTGAGTGCTAACCTCCGGCTCTTCTCATCATCTTTTCTCACGCTGCTCTGCTATCGGGCTATCGGGGTCAGAATGCTAATACAGAGTACAGGTGATATGAGAAAGCCTATTTATCGACATCTAGCTGAGAAAAAATGGCGTGGCCTACCCCACCGAATCATTACTCAGCGTATAAAACAACTACATATAGTCCCTGATGCCCTGCCTAAATTTGACCCTGTTGCCGACGTGCAACTCTACTTCCGCCGGAAGAAGGTCGAGCCCGGTGAGATCCTGGACTCGAGAGTATCAGAGGTGTCCCCACGCTTGAAAGTGCAAGTCTTCAACGCCGGTGAACGTCTCGTGTCAGTCGCAGTAGTAGACTTGGATGTCCCCAACGCCGAGACTGACTCGTTCGATCGCCGTTGTCATTACCTCGCCGCCAACATACCTATTGCCCCTGACAAGCCCTCTCTACCCCTCGGTAAGGTGAACAAAGAGACCCAGTTGGCTGTCCCATGGCTTCCTGCTTTCTCTCAGATGGGCGCACCTTACCATCGGTTGGCCGTCTTCGTCTTAGAGCAGGAGGATGGTGCCACTTTAGATGTTGAAAATTTGCGTAAGCTTTACAGTGCCCGTGATGGGTTCAGTCTGAAGAGCTTCCAAGACAAGTTCCCCTTGAAGGTTGTTGGTCTCAATATCTTCCGGACCATCTGGGACGAGGGCACTGCAGCTGTCATGGAGCGTGCCGGCGTGCCGGGCGCCGATATTCAATTCAAGCACAAGCGCGTCTACTCGCTCAAGGGTCCCAAGAAGGCCCGTGGTTGGGAGGCCAAGAGATCCAAGCCCAAGTACAAGAGCTTGTGGAAGTACAGCAGGAGAATCCATGGTATGAACAGGCGCCGATAAACAATGTAGCCGTACTATTTTTGAAGCCATTGTATCATCATGTGTACAAAATGTGCGGGGACATAAACCAAGCACCGAACAAGATAGAGAAGTGCTCGTATGACCTGGGATCGGAAATCCATTGTATCATATCACATTTGGCCCATAATCTCATGCACAATACAAAAACACATTGGAAATCTGCCTCCAATTGCAGTCTATTCAATAATCCGAAAGGCCCGATATCTAACACGCCTGTTCAACCTCTATTTGCAGACTACCTAAGAGACAGAATGCGAGCTTTGCCATAAGTAATTGTATGACACCAACTCTTCTCAGAGACATATCTTTTTGAGCTCTAGGATACTAATATTTACTTGTGCTAGTTTTTTAATATAAGAACCTATAACCTAGCTAGGAAGGGCTAGTTTTTCCTTAGAAGTCAGAGGCCATAAAAACAAGGGCATTATGTCCCTTTGGTCTCGTGGAGCAGTAATATGGACAGATCACTAGCTTACCTAAATTACCGTTAATGGTCCGCGACCCATCAAATAATGTCAATACATTGAACCGGGCTTCCTTTAAGCCATGTCATACACGTCGCATTATCCAAAGAGGAGAAATATCCCACTCGACGGAAGGAACTATCAGGCATCTACCCAGAGATAGCGAAGATTGAATCGGTGAGTTGAGTCAATAGCATCGAGAATTTGTCTTTGGAAGTATTGATCGACTGACTCCAGAGGTAAGATAGGTATCTAAGTTACTTTGGGTTGTACAGTGAGGTTGCTTCTCCCCCCACACGTAGCTCAAGGCTGCGTAAGAGCACCGCATATCGCCACTAAGCAGAAACTTGGGTATATTGGGATTTAAGCAGTCTATGACTCTTGTTGGTAACTGAGTCGTCTTTGGCTTAGGGCAACCATTATGGCCTGAGATACATGCCTCGAGACAGGCAGAAGCCAGGCGATAACTAGAAAGAGAAGACAATTCCGATACAGTATCCCTGGCGCGAATGTACCTAGAGGCAGGGTCATCTGTTATATATCGTAAGTAGAATATACATGATCATGGTTCACGATAGATTTGCCTATTTCTGTGTAGACAAAGAAGCTGCATACAGGTATACGATCGATCGTAAGCCGGAGATGCGCAACGCTTTCTGGAGTGCAACCAGAGCTATTTTTCTCAGAGAAGTTCATAACCACGTTGCACAATCCTCCCGTCTTCAAGTCGCCTCTATTCTATTGGAGAATGCTACACCAACCGCAGCCCAAACTAGCAGAACCAGCAATTTCATTCCATGTCGTTCCGTATGAGGCGCCATCATAAAGGCGACTCGCACCCCAAGCGGTGCGAAACGAGTCTAAAGTAAACAACCCATTTTGCGTTCGCAAACTAAAGACAACAGGGGGTGCGTGGATTTGGTCGCCTCACCTTGCGCATCCATGGTAGCAGTCGGCTTGGGGAACAAGCCGCAGTTCCGGGAACACAAGGGCGCATGAGATAGGGGAGCAAGGAGGAAATACCACAGCACGTGATCATTGGCTTGGCACGTGGTGCCAGTACTTCCTCCTGCCTCATTGCCTCCTCCCCGTAATCCTGTAGGTCGCAGTTGGTATAAGGGATTCCATTTTTGGATCCTATAACCCCCAGTCCTAGAGGCTTCTATACCAACTCTTCAACATTTGTAGGCAATATTGAACACTCGATACGAAGGCATCTGCTAACTTATTGTGGCGGTGCGACGGTCTTGCCTTTTTCTTGTAGCCGCCAGGCTAATATCGGCCTGTTAACTTATTAAAGCATTAGAATAATAATTTATAGTTTAGGTTTTTTTTAATATGTTTTTCATTATAATAAGCTTAAAAAATTAGCAATTAAAATATAAAAGGTAAAAAAGCTAACTACATAGTAATATTATAAAGGGAACTAAAGGTAGTAAGGCAATGTAGTATATATTGATGATAAAGAAGGTTTCCTATTTGAATTGCTAACGGCCAATTGAGATAGGAATACCTTCCGTAGTCCCACCTACACTGGGACCCCTACATGCCTATATTAAATATTGACCAGATGGTGACGGATCATGTTAGGCCTAAATGTATTAATAGGCTTATAATACGGAATATTAGCTCGTGCAATGAATTGTTGCATACGCTTGGTACCTCGCCAGTGCATCAGTCCACATAATACTACGGCCATTATGTGGCTGCCTTTGAAGTGCAAATGCGAAATGCGAAACTAATGCATTCCCGTCCACCACCACCGGCCGCCCAAGTTCCTTTGGTCGAGTACAGGTCAAATATTCTTCGTCGTCATCCTGCGGGAAAGGGAATGAGCTCATGATGTCCTTGCCGCGAATCGCAATAAAGTTAATGGCTAGACGCTCATAATTGAAGTTCCAAGTGTTGAATTTATAGCGCCAAGTGTCACCTTGTTCTAAGTGATGGAGAAACGAATAGTGTGCTTGAGCTGCTACTGCCCAATTTGTGACCGCCGTACCCCACGCGCTGAAAGTGAGCGTTGACGCGGGAGACGGTCTCACGATCTGCTGTGCATTCTCGTCTGGTGTGTTTCGAACTGGCAGCCAACGATGACCTTCAAATGGAGCCGGAGTTGAACCATCAAGATTGAAGTTGTGTGGTCCTTCCGGAGGTCCTGTATAAGAAGGAAGCTGTGAAGCGCTCCAGGAGGCCTGGGTCGGTGACTGTCCATCTATTTGCTCCGCGTGAAGTTTGATTGAGGGTTCAGATTCCTACATATTATTGTCAGTAACGCACTCTGACATTCAGTCATTTTCAAGGGCGATAGGTACCGGCCAGTATGGTTCAAATACGCCCATGCAATAGTGCAACCAAGATACCGCCCCTCCATTCACGACGTTTGCAGAGACACCGAAGTACTGCGGATTGTCCAATGTACGCTTAACTAGAGCAGGGATAGTATGGTCATCGATAAAAACCTATAGGCATGAGCTAGTTCTTGATCTGAAGGGCGGATATGACATCTTAGATGTAACCACTAGACTTACAATGTCGTCGTCAATTTTGATGTATATAGTCTCAGGTTCCGATACAGCGCCCCAGCTGCTTACCCAGCCGTCAAATTTGCCCCAGCTATTCGACCACCAGTCAAGCTGGAGCTTTTCTATACCAGTTTGGGCCAGCGATTGAGGGGGACGTCCATCGTGAATCTTCTCAGCGGGACAGAACTTAGAGTAGCATGGGCGATCTCTCAGTAGCTCTTCGAGGTAATCCAAATCCGTCTTATTGTCAGTCTTGACCGTGAAGGTTACAGCATCGAGCAGTCCGCCACGGTCTCGCAAATTTCTCTGTTTAAATTTCAGTATAAAGGTCTAAGTTCAGGATCATGTGTTATAACCTGTAAGTAATGGTCCAGGATGCTAACAAACTCTTTCCTGCCATAGAAAACCAAGGCAACGACTCGTACATCCTGCAGTGAGGTAACTAGAGCTGTGTTGGACCTGTTAGAGACTGACATCTTTGACAACATAAAAGTCACCGGGATGATTTAATTTGCAGTGAGCGGATGAAAGTATTACCAATGCAATGGACGGTCGAAGGCCAGAAAACACGATGGACTAGCTACCTTAAGTATTGGCATACGGCCAAGAGCGCTAAAACCATGTTCATGAAGGGCCATTATACCACGTTCGCTAAACGATTGGTAGGGTCTACTAAGGGTAGTGTGGTATTGTTGAGTAAGAGTGTGATGTAGATTAGAAGGTGAGGGCCGGGGGCTCCAAGCTGACTCCTGGCTTGGGACCTTCGGCTTAGATTGACAGGTCTAGTCCGTTGTGACGTCCGTCACGCTTTTGAGGGCCCTGGAGTAGTTGGTTGGCTTACAGCTTCGTGCGTTATACTATTCCAAGCTACCTGAAGGGCTGCGCTTCAAATCATGAAGCCCCCACTACCGGAGAAGTCGATCGTAACAAGGCTGGATTCCGGCAACTGCCGTATCATATCGGTCCCGAGAGCCTATAAGCAGTCATATTAAGCGGCATGTTTTTGCTGTCTTACATTCGATGACGTGTCTTGATCTAGCCCGTCGTAGTGTAACTGATATAAGCTCTTCTGCAAGTTTTAAGTGCATTTATCATGCAGGCAGGAGGCAGGCTGTAACAAGTGCTCATAAGAGAGCTTGGAATGTGTATTCGAATTGCAATAATTCTACTAGGGTCCAGAGATTCCTATGACCATTTGGAATCCTTCCGGAAATGGCCCTGGAATTCCTGGTCTATATATACACAAGGGAGTCGGCAGTTGGTGACGATAGTTGCCGACCTAAAGGAAGAATTGCCGACTTGCCATGCCTCTTCCAGACACCCTTACATACACCTATCCAGCTGTATCTCGGACCGATATAAGGAATGTCAGATCGAAGTAAGCTAGGTGAGTAATTTCGGAACCAAGACATCATATGATTCCAGCGATCATGGTGTTCATCCATTTGACACAGGCAAGAAGGCAGGCAAAGAGAAATTGGAAAGGCGGGGGAACGTCGTCATTCGTAATACTCTAGTGACACTTTGTGATGCCATTCTCCTAGTCTAGGACCGCTACCGTCTCATCGAGCAGGGTAAGAATCAAGTATTAATCGCGGCGGAGGGGAAGGGAACATCCCCCTATACTTCTTGACAGCCGAGGGCAAAGTAGACACCCCACGGTCGCAAGGCAGCCAGGCCGTGACTCCGACTAATCTTCCAATTTTAAATACTTACTAGTGCCAAGGTGCATTCAAGGAGTGGCCGCAAAGGGTATCCGTCCAAGAAGGGTGGGGGTTATATCATATAGGTAACAAGGCTACTACCACCTTAGTTATTCGACGTTCCTTTTACTAGAGGTTGTAGCCAATTCGATATGGGGGTTGTACTATAATTGTCACATACACTACTGAAAATGCAATAATTGGTTAACGCGACAGATCACGAGGGTTAATACATATGCAAGAAGCACTAATGATAATAGATTAACTCATAATACAAGATTAAAGGGCAGCTTCTAGACTATATAAGCTCACGGGAATAAATAGGCCTTGTCATAAGTGGCATAATAGCTAATAATTTAAGCCCATATAACTTGTCATAGTTAAATAAGGTTTAGCTTTATATATATGTTTACTATAATATCTAGTTCCGTCACCAGTCTCGGCGCTTGTCCTTTAGGTATATGGTATATAAAGTTATTAATTTTTCCGAATTTTATCCCGGGGATGCGGTCCTGCTTTTCGAGTGTCTTTTATATTTTCTGCAGTTTTTTATCCGTCTCGTATCCTTTTTCGAGTTTTTTTTCTGAACTTGTTGTTTATTTGCGCTTTTGTTACTGTTATCGTGTATCCGAATTTGTTTGCTATGTTGTCTAGCTCGCTTTTCTCTTTGTCTGAATTTTTTTTTTGTCGTTTTTTCTGTCTGTATTATTAATAACCTAGATAACGCGTCTAGTACCAGGTTTACTTTTCTTAGTATATGTTTTACGTCTAGGTTGTATTGATTTAAATAGACTGATGCCGTTGTTAGCTTCGGGTTTATCTTAACTATATCGGTTGTTGCCAAATTTCTCTGGTTGACGACTTTTTTTGTAGATCTGTAATCCGTTAACACTAGTATCTTGTGTTGACACGATTGTAGCTGTGGTTTCTGCTAGCGATAGATCCACACCAGATACGCTACTTCTACCTCGGTTGCGTGATATATGTGTTGAGAATTTCTGCTGGAAGGTGTGAAGATTGCTGTAGGAAGGTGCGGTTTTGGGCGAACGTCTCTAGTTGTCATCGTGGGTAACCATCTTGCATATGCGAGGTCGTGTTTATCGGCGAACCACTTCCAACAGCCCGGTATAACTCGAGATGCCGGTTCGTGCAGCATCCAATCCAGTCCTGCGTCCTGCAGCTTGTCCATCACTGTCACTGGCATCACGCCCAGCCATACCGCAACTACCGTCTGGGAGGCGTTGGTCGGGAGACTACGTCACTACGTCTGAGAGACCGCGTCTGGGGTATGGGGTCCCTAGAATAGTTGCCGACTGGAATCGGCCGTTAGGTAGTTACTAAGGGTAGTGTGGTATTAAGTAAAAAATGTAAGGCTCTAGGACACTGTCCTTCTCGGACGCCATCCCATTTACAGTACCGTATTAACTCACTGAACTCGTACCCGGCGCCGTTACGCTATATTCTTCTTAGAGGTGTTTTTTGGCCTGAACAGTTCCATAGGTATTGTTAAATCTTGGTACATCTATAGCTTAATATTTGAAGTAAGTAGCTATGCACATAAATATAGTAAGAATATACATTCTGAGATAACTTGCCAAGCCAATATTCTAACGGCGTCGGGTACGAGTTTAGTGAGTTAATACGGTAATTAAGTAGAGTTGGCATCTCGGAGGATGCTTGTCATAGAATACAACAACTTCAGACAAACAGATGCTGTCCCTATCAAAAAAGGTGATAAGGATAAAATGACTTTGACATAGTTAATAGCAAAGCTATTAACTGTGTCAGAGTCATCTACCCGAATTACCATGTGGCTTATATTATGGCTAGGTGGCTTTGCTTCGCCACCCCTAGTCTGTCTATGTCACTAGTATTTAGCATAGTAGGCTTTATACAAGATTAAAGCTTGTAGAAGGGAAGATTAGTGTGTGAAACGCACTAGGAGAGAGTACTAAGGTATATATAGCTAAAGTGCATTATGATTAAAGGTGCACCTAAATTATAACAATTTTATAACATAAAATATAAGATTGAGTAATAATCTGTTGCTTTTTTATAGATATTGTGGAAGGTACGGATGGGGTAGATATATACCCCTCACAGTGGATGCCCTGTTAATTAGACTATTCCCTCTACAACATACCATTGCCAATCAACATGCTTAACAATATATTTTAGTTCTTCCAAATTATATTAATTGCAAGATTAATATAAGCTTTGTGTTGCGAACTAACAGAAAGGTGGCCGGAGGACAGGAGGTGGGCCTGCTGGACGACACACCAAGAGTGACATAAGGTCACGTGACTGGATCAGAAAGCTCAGAGGCTTGAGCCGGTTAAGTCGGGCAAAGCCAATAGTCTGGGTGAAGAAAGGACTGTCTATATAATGATGAATATCTCCTACGTAACTAATCTGTCCTTACTTCACGATTTAATCTAAGTCTTACCAAGTTCTTGGAAAGGGGCAGTACCTTGCCTAACGACAGTGATATTGCACAGCTCATACTTGGATTCACCACGCCAGGACAACAGCCCAAGGCCTAACCACCCCGCGAATCTTAGTCTAGGCTATACCTATGCTTACTATGGCGCCATAAGCTTCTTAGACATTATCCGCGCTACCTACTATCTTTATAATTGTGTAAGAGCCATATAAAATAGTAACAATGCCCCGCAAGGCACGGATCTTCCGAGGTAACAGAAAAAAGTGACGTATCTAATGGCTTGGAAGAATACCGTAATTGCTCAATCGAAGTATAAGGCAGCTAGTTTACCTTTCTCTTGGATTTACTGGAAGTGATGCCAACGCCTCCAAAGACACGCTTACAATCCAGACCTTTTTGACTTCGTGGGGGTTTTTCTCACTCAAAGTCGGTGTGATTACTGTGACCTATTGTCACGCCTTCTAGCCTGGAAAAGGGTATCAGTAGCATTGGGATAGATTCCTACCGTAACAACTAATATTTATCATCTCCCATACTTGGGCCGTGACACCCATACTCCCAGTGTCAGGCCCAGCTATAGTATTGTCTAATGCGATATCTACCGTATCCCATATATATCATGGATTCGTCAGGTATTTTATCTGATTATATGTTGGACCATACCTCCATTGAAGATAAGGGATATATACTCATGAATTCGACCTACTAGTAACAATTTCCACCAATACCCCATATACATACCTTGTTTGAAACTGCGAATTATGATAAAAGCTTTGTAAAGCAGAGCCCTGCGTTAAAGATTTTTGGTGATTATAATTGAATCTTAATCAATATGGCAATCTCGTGACTTGCAAAACATGCTCATTAAATTGTTTTATACATCTAATGGTCTCGTTGCTATAGTGAGTGAGTTCCTAAGGAGTTGGACTAAACTTAATGATTATCGTAAGCTATCTAGCGAACCACAGCTACCTAGAGATAGAATTGTCTTGAGATGATGTTCTCTTATGATTTCATATCAGTTCTACAACCCCTTCCATAGAACTCCTTATAAATCTCCAAATATGTATAAAGATCATGTATCTGTATTTGATAACATAGCAAATGAGGTGACGGAACTTGTAACCCGCAAAGCCAATACCCGTTATATATGGAAAATTTGAAATGCTTCTTCATATAATTAGCAGGTGTCGCCCGTTGGCTATTCTCCTACAATAGCACATATTTATTATGCGCCCATACTTTGTCTTATAATATACCAATAGCTTGGCATTGCCCCTGATCATGTCCTTCTTCAAGTACTATAGGCGGCCAATTTCGCGATCTCGCTCGCCACAATTTGTTCGCCAGGGTTACTCCGCGCGATGTCGCCGAATCGTTTCGCCTTGTCTCGGATCGAATCGCCAGACTCGCCGCTTAGAACCGTGGAGAACGCATCACGAAGGCACTCGGTCGCCCAGAAGGGACTCGCGTCGCGACATCCCCAAACACCCACGCCAATGTCCTGGGATAATTGCGCAAAGCTATAATGATCTAGCCATTGTGGCAAGACAATCTGGGGCACGCCACTCCTATTGTTAATACAGGGTCATTAGCTCTGTTCCCGAATTCTTACCAAGAATGTCGTTGTTGTAACTTACCTGAGGGCTTCAGAATAGCATCCCGCGCCACCATGGTGCACCGAGGCGACGATGTGCCCAGTTTCCAAAAGTGATACCGGCTGCACATCTAACCACGACTCTATCCTGAGGCGTCCGCTCTCAAGGAAAGGACGCAACGGTGTCATGAATTCGTCGTCGTACGTCGTTCCCTCGGCGTCGTAGGGAGCCTTTACAAATTTCCACAGTACCTGGTGGTGCGATTCTGTCGCCAGTGTGTCCGCGAGAGCTTGCGCCATGGCCTTTGCGTGTGCCTCCGTCCACGCAAACAGGGATCCGAGACTAATAAGCACAGTGGGTGCGCGAGAAAGCCACGCGGTCAGCGCTGGAGCATGCTCTTCTGCAGGCGTCAGCGAGAGGATCATTGGCCCCGTGAGTGTGACATTTTGTGGAACAACGTCGACTGGTGTCGAAGCTCCCGGGAGAGCTTGTGTGAACCAGGGAACATCCGCATTACGAATATTGTACCAGTTGACTGGGTGGGTGAGTCCTTTCGAATTAAGATACTCCTGTGTTGCCTTATAATGATCCATACGCATCATAGCGTAGAAAAATCGAACGTTTATGTATATATTCTTTAGAAGCTGTGTCCATGGCACGGGATATGGTATGCCTGAGCCCATGCTATACAATAATTAGTTCGGTAGGAAGCCTGTGTTACGAAGGGGGATATTTACACTGGGTATTTCCATATCCAGCCCCCATAAGGCTGATCCAGAGGGAAGGTTTCAATAGGAGTGAGAGGAGAGATGAAGGCGTGGAATCGGCTGCTGTTCCATGTTGCATCGATAGCGGGGCGTAAGAAAGCATCAAGCACGACAAGTGAGGGGTCTACCTCATTGATTATGTCTAGAATAGTCTGAGATTATAGAACGCTTCATAGCAAAATCCCACAAAGGAACATTCAATTTACCTGTAGCTTTCTGAAAGAGGGTCATATGGTCTTCACCTGACCAGGGTGAAGTCAAAAAGGGCATGCCCTGGATTACTGCGTTCAGTCCAGCAAGACCGGGTGGGTGGATGACGTCGCTCGGGTCGATTCCCGCCTCTCCCACGGCGTACATGAAAGATAGTTCAGGGAGTTCGTGGAAGATTACGCTGACGTCCCGCGCTGACCGACTTTTCTGCTGAGCTCGCTTGGAAACCCGCTCCAGTCTTCGGGCCATCGATGGAAAGGATGCATAGTGGACCTCAACGTCAGGATGGCGCTCCAGTAATGTATACGCCGTTGCTAGGAAAACATTGGATAACCCGTGCTCATTGTTTGTTAGGAACAGGACGGTGTTGTTACGGCCTTGGCGAATTGTCTCGATACGCGGGGCCGACGGTGGTGTCCATTGACTAGCGATCAGCGCCAGCACCGCAATCGTCACGGAGCCGCCAAAGAATAGATGTCTAAGCATGATTTTCGGATTATTTGCTGGCTCTTTCTTGAGGAAAGGAGTACACTAAGGCGCTCGAGGAAAATTAAATACACAACACGATCAAAGCGGGGGGTCGTAATCAAGATTACGGAGTTGAACAACACATGATAATCGTCTTAAGTCAGCAGAATATTCCCAATCAGGAAATCTTACCGTAATATCGCTCGGCACAATGTCGGAAGGTACCCGCAAATCCATGGGGAGAAACGAAGACGAAAGGCTGTCAATTACTGCTCTCTTTTAATCTTATTTCTGTACCCTTAGGTGCTCGTTGTGGTCTACAAAGCCCGGATTGTTGGCCAGCCGACCCATAATTGAAATATTGACTGACGTTGACCACGTGTGGGGGTCTTTGGCCGAAGATGTTTGGTTATCTCACTCGTCTTACTATGTTATTGGCAAGGCTATCTCGAGAGTAATAGACACCATAATAGGTAGAAAGATATCCAACTTCCGAGTCAGTGTTACGATCTCAACTGTGGGTACAAATAAACAACCACAGATAGTCGAGCAAAAGCGGTCGATATGAAATCTTTTAGTAGTTTGGTTCCATTCCATTACAAGTAGAGACTAAAATTGAATTTTGAAGATATCTAGCTTCTTGGTACGAAATCATCTCAATAAACCACATAATTGGATGGTGAAAGGGCACCTCGATTGTGGCCTCCCTGACGGAGAAAATACCTTCAATATGATACTCTAAAAGTGGGAGAGCGAGGAGGAGGCTAGAGAATTAAGTAAAGCTTGCAATTATTATTGTTGTTGATGTGTACATCCAATGTTATTTATATCTGCTCCTCTTTGTCTATGTTAATAAGCCACAAGACCCCAACGCGCGGTACGGTTGCATAGACGCTAGCTCATCGCTTGAAAGACGCGAAAGGTATCTGTCGAACGTCTATATACCCATAAACCCTGACTTAACTTCAGTTGGACGGGTTTTATGCTGTAGGTACGGCTGCTACTTTTTAACGTGTGCTCTACCACGCTACTCACTCTCATTATAATGATAAATCTCTATGTGATGGAAGTTTGTGGAGCTTGCGTAGAGGAATTTATGAAAAGGATAGCTTTACTTGACTAGATTTCTAGGGCAATAGGAGTTGAGGATAGTAAAGACCATTTGAGTATTATCACGGAACACCTTATAGGGGCTAGAGACTACTAACATAGATAGAACTTCTTTTTGTGCAATAATAATAAGTTAATACCGTAATCACTAGGTGCAGGGACCGTGGCCGGCATTATAAATATGAAAGCGCCCACAGCACTAAACCAATATATAAACCCAGGAAAGGAACTGAGTAAAAGCTACCATTAGCTGTGTCGAGTGATAGCGGTGTGATAGCTTGCTAGCTATAAAAATATAGTATGTAAATTGAATATATCGATCGTGGCGATTACATATTTCGAGTCTTAGCGGCCGGCGCTCAATATGTATTCTTGTCGGTCATTATTATAATTTATGTTCAGGTATTAATACAATGATCTATCTTTCTACGAAGGTGAATTTCCGTAGGTGCCGTTCTACGAGTATTATAAGCCAATTTCTTACCTATGCACATTCTACTATAAGTTCTTATCATTCAAGTTGTAACGAGGACACTACAAATACTTGTCTCCGAAGCTGTGAAGACGGTGTTGGGAAATAATATATATCAAAATTTGTATCGACGCCGTTGTTTTATGCCCCAATAGAAAACCCTATGAAATTAGAGTGCTGTACGTTCTCTTGGGAATATTTAAAAACTGTGGCATATCACAGGCACTATATTGAAAGTCCTATCTCGGTGTGTTATAACCACTTAGTGAATCAATAATCGCATATTTGAGCAACAAAGCTTTAACGATTAATATTCTGAAGGGGAAAGTGTTGCAACATATTTCAGCTGTTAAACTACTATGGAATAAAAATGAGATAAGACGCAATTGACAAGTAAACAAATTAATAAAGCGCGTTGATTAAGTGGCTGTATCCCCTCCAAGTACCGTAAGTGAAACGGTAAGGCATCTTGCGAATAAAGCGAACTGCTACCATATATTAACAATGTGACTTTACATGGAATAAACTCCATTCTTTGTAACTACCCGTGGCTATAACCATGATAAAAGGTATACGTTGCCGTATAAGTAGCTTATCATAGTCTAACCATTCAGCCTATTGTGGTCATCTTGGTTATCTTTGAGTTGCCTCGACTACGATACTTATCTTATATTTTGCCGGGATGTTTTATTACTCGAGTACAACGTAGAGGCAAGGGTTGGTTGGCTTTTAAGCCAAAAAAATAAATTACACCTAGTCTGGGGATGTAAAATCGTGCTCCAGCGTGTAATGAACAAAATACTTTTCAATTAATACACTATGCCTCGGCACCAGCTAGAATAAATTAAAAGAGATCATCGCCGCTACGCAGTCAAAACTATCGAGAGGCCTTTTCCCCTCGCCTCTCCAGCAATTCGTAGCATCCAAATTTCCAGTATATCAACTCTATGAGAACTTCGGTGGTCAGATAGTAGGTTCCATTGCTTAGCCTGGTGCACGGATGCATATATTATCTCTATGAGTGTAAGACGAAATATTGATTAATCTAAATAGGGCTTTGAAGATCGTCATGAGGCCATTATACTCTCCCTTAAAAACTCGATTATTACGTCATATGGCTCGTTCCGATATGAATAATAACAGGAGACCGCGGAAACTGAATAGAGGGATTAAAGAGCAGCAAGTAAAGATGACAAGAAGTGCCAAGTTCTCCTAACCCGGTGCACGGGAAAACTGTCTATACCTAATTTCAGCATGTCAAGAGGTAGTTGCTTGAGAGAATAGACTCGAACCATCCGGAACAAGTCAGTTGCCCCCTCCCCCTTGCCGCGATAGTGCGGTGCGGCACCACGGTAATAAACCGGACGTGTAAGGCCATCTATAGGAACTAATGGCATGCGTACATTATTCTATGAGTATCTATTTTTTTCGAGCGAGAAATCCCCGGGTTCCCTATCGGGTACAAAATCGCCTTCTGCGTCCTGCTACGGCGTCATAAACACGGGCCCATGCTTATTCCCGCAATCTGCAAGGACGCGAGACAAGCGAAGCATGCTCCCCACGCCCCACCTCAAGGCGGCTAGCAATAGGTATACTAATAGGACGGGCGCGTGTGACTTGTGCTTTTATATATTGGGGATTAAGTGGCGCCAGTACCTTGGGCCTCGACCTGAGACCACCTGCTCCGCATATATGCTGGACTCATACAGTTCCTTGTGGTAGGTAGTACGTAGGAACCAAAATAGAAACCGAGGCTATTAGGAGACTTGGTGACACAATGAGATAGGGTAAAAGAAAAGAACCTTGCCGAGCCGTTATGTTATCACTTCAGTTGATGGATTCTGGAGACATCCGGCATCGAAAGCTCCTGGGTCTTCTGAGCCTAGAACATACTATTAGCAAGAACAAGGGCCATTCCAGCCTAACGGGACCATATGACTTGAGAGCGATAATGTAGCAGGGCGAAAGACGTGATGCAACGCCTATACCTCACCGCTCATTCTGCGCGACCGGCCATTGCGGGATCAGGTCCTTTGGGGGAGACCCCGATGTGTTCTAAGCCCCGGACAGCTCGTTTGAACCAGGCCCCGACCGGGTATTTAGGTGACACGATAACGCATCACCGCATGCCACCCAAGGAGTTGTGCGACGAACGGGCCCTTGCCGCACTCCACCAAGAAAGGAGAAAAAAAAGTCCCGCTGATATCCCAACGCGCTGTTCATCCCATCCCCCGGAGCTACGGGGCCTTGGGTTGAAGCCAAGAGACTGGGGAGACAAGATCTTAACGCAAGGAACTCCGAATTCAAGGGTAACCTCGTATTCGCTAGCAAGATCATGCTACCGTTCTACTCACCCCCTGTCTTCTCCCCCGCTAAATTCGACATACCTTGTCGAGGTGCCCGCATGCTAGTAACGTTGAGCTTCTAGTTGTGTCTTCTAGATGCTAGAATGCGCCTTTACTATAGGCGGCGCGAACCCCTGAGGCTCTGTGGACCAAGATATTCTCGGGTCGGGACGAAAGCTCCGAAAATGATCTACTAGTACTCTAGTATACACTACCCATGGCGAGCGCTGTCGGGTTGTTATCTCTACTTCTGATACGCTATCGGACTAGGTGCTAGGAACGGAAGTTGTGGTAAGGTGAATTTGCTAGGGAAGTTTGTTGACAATGGTGGAGTGGTTAACTCTAGGGTAGTCTAGAGTTAATACGGAAATATAGCGCTTCTGTCTATCAACACAATTAAGGTTGAAGTTTGCTTTATGGATGGAATTGTTTATCACGTAATGGAGGAACAGATGGACCAAGAAAATGATAAAACTAAAGCAACACAGTGTATTATTAATATTAGGTCCTGCAAGCCAATATACGGTCAGGCAGTTTGACCTTGTGCATATCAAGGTCTAATACCCTCAAGGCATTCGGGCATACATCCAACATAGTTTTGATCGGCACATCTGTTCCTTTGAGCACCACCATTCCTCCGACAAATTACAGTCAAAGCACCAAAAACTCCCAATATTTTACCAGATTGACATGAGAGCCAATTACTGGTTTTCCTCCCAGAAACAAGCATCAATGCGAGGGGACTAAAACTTGCAACAGTTCTGTGCCCAAATTGCACCAACCAAACAAATACAAAAACAAACATAAATCAAAAGAAACGCCAATCCATGCAAGACAGACAGCTAGTGCTTGTCGTCAATTTTTCCCTCTCCGCCAGTTGAAAAGGGTAAACAGTCGCTATGCAATTTGGAAACAAGGTGTGATTTGGGTATCCTGATAATTCCAGATAATGCCGTCTTCTAAGGAGTGGATGAGATTCTATTTGCAAAGTATAGAAATCGTCGTGAATCGTAAGGAGCGTGAGAGGTCGGTCTCTAATATAGTACTTGCGTAAGGAGTGTCTATCGGGTATCGTCCGGATATGGTCATAAGGAGCGTCGTAAGTTTGATCATTATATAATAGTGATTAAGGATAGGTATGATAAATAGGGAATGTGGTGGTCATTGTGTCGATACAGACATGTTGGTATAGCGAGTCCTGTCAAAGGAACGTGGTGTACAATGGCGTCTGAGGTGTCGAAAAAGTATTAAAAAGATGTAGATAAAAAGCTGGAAGTGGTCCCGGGAAGGCGATGAGAGCAGGGTTAGTTTATACTCATTCCTCCTCTCTCTTAAACTGAACAGGCGCTGAAGAGACAGAAGAATTGTGTCGGTGGTGCATGAATTGCGGCGAAGGCATGAATACAGGGGACGGGGCCGAGACTGAAAGTGGTGTGGTCGATTCACTATAGCCATTGGATGACCATTGCTGGGGTTCCAGAAATGGTGATGGTACGGCCTGGTAAGCGGCGGGCGGCCACGCGGCATCCTGACGATAAAGGGGAATCTCAAGCGGAGGGTTGCCCGATAAAGGAGTATGCTGAGCGCTAGGGGTCCTGAAGTTCCATGGTCAATCATTTGTTCGCTCTTCCCATACTGATGGGATGCCCGTTAAGGAGTGTACCATTTAGATCCACACGGGTTGGATGGGAGAGACGAACCCAACACCAAAATTACCATGCCCCGCTGCGCCCATATGGGGATATTCCGTCATGCTCGCATCGAACGAGCTAAAGTCCTCATGATCGCTGTACACAATAGATCCTTCACCGAATGTAGACGATGCTGGACTATAGCCACCATATGAAGGGGATGGGATGCTAAGATACTGTCCGCTGTGGTATGGAGACGAGATCGTCAAAGGAGTTACTGTGCTACCACATTCGGGTTCAGCCAACATGGAAGAGAGATCTTCCGTACTCCAGCTGAAGGCTGGGCTATCACCGTAAGGCATGTACGAAGTTGTAGTAGGCGGTGTCCCATGCTCGCTCATGTAGAAATTGGGAGGATCGAACTGAGGAAAAGACTGGGTACGTGTTGGTTGAATCCAGCCTAATCGTGAGCGAAATTCGCTGATTGTGTCGATAGGGAATTCCATGAGCGACAGTGGCGTCTGCACATCTCCATCGAGGCTTCCGGAAACGTTGATTGAAAGGAGGCGTCGTGCGATTTCTTCAACCGGACCAATTGCTAGACTGCCGAAGTAGGCCGCTCCAATCTCAGGGAAGAGGCGTTCCATCATCATGGCGGCTGTGTAATAGTGTGCGATGACTAATAGAGCGCTCGGTGAGGCCCCATTCTCTTTAAGACATCCAACTGGCAGCCAAAAGAGCCATGTCCGCAGGGGTCGTAGGCGATCGAACTGGTCCTCGATGGACTGGATGGGACTGACTTTGCGGGCACCCTTCAAGAAAGAGGCTAGCTGCTGGATGAGCTGAGGGTCCTCTTTGTTCTGCTTTAAATGCGCCTCAACCTTGGTTAGATGATTAATGGTGCGTTGGAATGCCTCTAGGTCCTCTTTCTGCGGTTGATTGGGTTTGCGGTCTGGCTGTGGCGAGGGGGGAGCAGTGGGGAACGTGCTGCTTTCCGCGATGAACTCTCCAAACTGAGATTCGTGCTTCCATGGCTCTATAGCATCAATAACCTTTCTAACGTGTTAGTCAAGCACACTTTGCACACGCATTTTCGATTACTTACCGATGAGGTTCCTTGCATTAGCTGAGTCCAGCTTCGCCTATAAAATATCTATATTAGTGACCATCGCTCGGGTAGATGCAGCATATATTACCTACCAATCTGTAGCTTGCCACGAAAGCACGAGCGAAGCAGCCAAAACGGCATCAGAGTTCTCGGGCGAGAAAGTTCCAATGGCCTCTTGTAGTCCTTTGAGCGCGATACCACGGTGCTCATACGCCATGTTCCCGACCAACGGACAGCTGGTTAAGAACGCGATGTGTTCAGCAGAAAATGCCAATAGGGCATGCATGACGTAGCGTTGGCTTGCGCCAATCGCGAGGATACTAGCCAATAATTAGTTGTCATCACTAGTAGACAAGATTTGCAACGCTTACGTTGGGATTTGACGAGTCCACAGAGTGAAATTATTGGCATCCATTGCGCTTAATTCGTGACAGATCGCGGCAACATGGTAAATGAGACGCAGCTCTTCAACGGAAAAGTATTGTGGCGCGGGTGCCGCGAATACTAGATTTGGGAACGGAAAAATCCCAGTGCGTTGCCATTCTGCAATGGTTGCCTCAATCTCCGGCGTCCACATGAGGTCAGGCTTGTCCGGAGTAGTAGCTCTTTCATCAGGGACGGACACGTCATTGTAAGGACATCGGACTTTATGCTTTGTGCAGTTTCGACTATGGCATGATTAGTAAGGGACCTCTAATGAGATCAACACAACTAGGAGACAAACCATTGCGGGAAGTTCTCATCGCACCGAATATGTCGGCGTTTGCTAGTGTTCCCCGTTAGTGACCGGCCAATTACCGACTGAGCGATCTATATTGCCTACCAGTTCTCACAGCCTTTACGCGACTTGGTGTGACTGCGTCGGGGGGGACCACCACCAGGGCCAGCCATTGCGAAAAAATGAATAAAAAGCGAAGAACTGAAGACTCGTTAGTAAGAGGACTGCCAGGTAGTTACCCGTAGACTCGGGATCCAGGCAAGAAGCCGCCAAGGGACTCGGAATAGGCTATATCTGAACAATAAGATACATACATGAAACGAGACACGAAAGAATATCGTGTCAAAACAAAAAAAGCGAGTGAAAATTTCGTAACAAGGTTGAGAAGGGTTTAGGAGTTAGAATTGTTCAGACAACGAAACTCGGAAGCAGTTTTTTATTCCGTGTTGTTGGATGCAGCTTCGGGTAAATGGGGATGACTAGCAGTAACACGTTATCGACACATGAACGTATGAGAGTCTTAACAAGTTTGCGGAGATGGCCGGAGCAAAGATGCGTTAACAACTGCTGACACACGAGATATTCGTTGCCTGATCGGAGATTTATCTGGTTGAATATTCCTTTTCCTTTTCAAGGTGTTTTAAGCGATTGAATATCTCGTTGAAGATGAGTGAGCACGGGATCAACGAAGATGAGCCGACTCCACCGGAGAGAGTGCAATGTCAGGTATATTGCAAGAGCCGATAATAACACAACTGATCGTCTTGGATAGATGGACTAGACAGGTGGGATTGTCTGTTGTCTCTTTTGACTTGGATTATACCAGGGGATAGCTCTTGATATCAATCGGAGAAAGCGATAGTGATGATGATACTGGCGAGATGACAAAGCGGGCGCGAGTCGGAGAGTAGGCGGTAGGATTTTTGAGATACTCTCGAGTTTCCAAATCTCCAAAACACAAAAAAAGGAACAAGCGAATGACAGGAGTCGACGAGGACTTCCTAAGAGGTTGCGAAAAGCGAGTGTGGTGGTGAGGGTGGTGCAGCAGCAAGCGGCGCCGAGATGGATGTTGATGGATATGATGGGACGGATTAAGCAAAGCTGGAGCAAAGTCGGGGGGGCAGGAGGGTTGTTATTATAATACCCGTAGGCTAGGTGGTAGGGGAGGGCCCGAAGGGAGGAGGGAGGCTGTGGGAGGACCACGCCGCTTCATGCAGCCAATGCAGCCAGCGCACCCACGGCGTCCAGGGCACCCAGGGCACCCAGTGCAGTCCGTCAGTCCCAGTACAGCTAGCACCAAGCCAAAATACAAGTCCGAATACAAGGCCAAATACAAGTACAAGCCAAATACCAGGAGGCGGCCAGTGCAACCCGTGCCATGCAGCGCAGCCAAGGTCCATTTTAGGTGCCTTTTTGCAAGTACCTCTTTACAGTACCTACTCGATATGGTACTTGTGGTGTATCCACATCAGGTACTCATGTTCCTGCTTGTACCTGTAACCCACGCACAGTACCCAAGCCCGCTAAATACAGGAGGTTGTTTCATATACACTGTATCATTAAGGCTTTTGGGGATACCTATCTACAATACAATACCTACACTACCTGCTTGTGTAAGTAAGCATGCTGTGAACTCCCAGGGAGAGACGGAGAGACGGAGGGACGGCACTATCAGTCTTGTAAGAAGACAAAGACCTGATCTAGAAGTATACTATGTATATCATGCCCCAAACTTGAATGTGTTTGTAATAGTGATCTATTTCATTTACTACTATCATTTTCACTTTAGAAGCAACAAATATCCATAACCATTCAATAAACTAACCCAAGTATAGAACAAGAGCGCGCATAAAAAAAGGCTCTAGAGCGAGGTAGTTACAGTGCCTATACCTGTCCGGCCCATGTTTTACACTGTTTAAAGTCCTGACATGACGTTGTGGTTTAGGTTACTACTATTATGAGTATAAGCTGGTTGCTTAGGGGTGACACTACTACCATGTACGTACACGGTATCCTCTAGTGTAGCCCCCAGCAGCCGTCAAGGTTCCTGTGCACAACACTATCGACTGTTAAAAAAAAATCCCGTCCCGCACAAGGCACAAGGCCTTACCCACTGGCTGGTTTGAAGCATTATCAAGCCCACAATACTCGGAGTGGTTACTAAGGTAGCATATAGTGTAGCGTAGCGTAGTGTAGGTACATCACCAAGTACCTACATCCTAGCGCATTCTGATGGTCAAGTATGGTCCGGCACCCCGAGTATAGTGTAATGTACCTAAGTACCCAGAAAGGTAGCCCGATGCTGTCATGCACCAGGGGCGTGTGACCGTGCGAGAAATATTAGGTAAGGACAACATCTACACTAAAAGTCGGTTTTTTATACTGGTCTCCAGCAACTGAATTAGAATCTTGGCAGAAATCTTCATGCATCGTTACATGGACGTAAACAATCTGATATATACATACCTAAATATACAATAACTTGATTTGCATATCCACAGATACCGGCAGACCTCGTTACATAGGTATTCCCTGCTGGAGGAACTTATCATTTATTCATATGTATTTAACACATCATGTATGTTATAACGTGCGATGCCTTAGATCCTCCACATAAAGTACTATATAAAGAGCTACATCTACGTAGTAGGCGTTCCCCAAACTATAGGTATGATGTTCTGTATGCCTAGTATAACATGTACGCTACACTGCCATATTTGATAGTCTAGGTAGATATTGATAAGTCATAAAAGCTCTTAGTGAAAGAATATTTGGCGTGTATTCTTAATGCTCATCACATTAAGGTGCAGCCAGCATACTATACAAGGTCACGAGACCCACAGAGGATCTATAGCATAATCGAGTCGGGCAATAAGCGCCAAATCAAGTCAGGTCGTCAGTCATCAGTAGATACAAAATTGTCAGACTACACTACTACTGTAGGGTAAGCTTTACACATATCTTCCTTTCCATGCCACTATGTACAGTAGCACCTCGGCTTTTCTAGATTTAGTACAGTGCCAGCGGAGAGGCGAAGCAACTGCTGGCGGCTCCATCGGCTTTGATCCTGACTCTACTAGCAGTCGAGGTAGGTGTAGGTACACTAGTGTGTATGTACTCCTCCCCAAGTCCCCTACTCAGTACCCTACCGCCTGTCCCCCATTTTCATCCACATCGCTCTCACAAGGGGGTGCAGGTTCAGGAATCAGTTTTCTACGGTTCAGACAGTGCCAAGTATCTGTAGGGTTGAATCCTATTAGTGCCGTACACTACACGCTACGTACATCTACCATACATGCTTCTGCTCAATTGACGACTGACGAAAGCTATACCAATCGACGCTACCATGTACATAATGTGGTGTATGTACAGAAAATTTGAAGGAACCTGGAGAAATTCGAAGGACCAGTCTATACTTCGCTTCGGTCAAATCTAGGTATTACGGCCTGATATGTGGCGTCCACAAGAAACTGAGAGCTAGTCATTTATTCTTACACCACTCACGTTACTCCGCAGCCTGACGGGCAAACAACAGGCGGTGGTGCTGTCGCTACCTGGGTCGTTCGACGTGTCAGCGTTGCGGGGGGCTGTAAAGCGGGTGGTTAGTAAAAACCTACCGGTGACCATACACATCGGGCTATCAAATTGTGCATACCAACTCGTCTCCTACCTGCCTACCATTGCTAGGATTGGCACTCATGCGTGAGCAGGTCCGGCGCGCAAAAGGGAAAGATACCTATCACAACATTCCTCGCCGCACCTGCAGCCATGATCTAACTTGTCCAAATTCACATATACACACGCGCCTAGATCCAATAGCACGTGTAATCCCATCACGGCGTTTTACTTGTGCTATCTACACTATCTACTATACTACGTCGTGTGTAGTGTGGGGGGAGGGGGCTTACCTGGGCATATTCTGATAGATAATTTACTGATTGGGGCCGGGAATAAATTCCCAGTTGGTATAAATTAGTGTACATATCGTACACTAGGTACACTACAGATGTCCGGCCCTACTCCGGGTACTAGTGCAGTGTAAAGGTGTTGCTGTATTTAGTTCATATCATCACCCGCAGTTTATGCGCCCCAGGAAAACAACCAAAAGTTCCAAACTAGGTAGTCGATTCTTGCTCAATCAGGAATAGCTTTCTTTATGCACGTGTTATACCTACACTACCAGACCTACTAAGGACGCGGGTACTACATGGGAGGTAGGTACCTGACCTGTCTCTATCTTCCAAATTTCATGTTGTATAGTATGGTGACACTACCTACCTAAGCGATAGCGGTGGTTCCCATGCCATGATAGGACTGAATTCGCATCAAACTCGTTGTTGCCAGTGGCAGTGTTGGGTCATGGGCAGACGGGCATTAGGAATGCCAAGTAGGGTGCCATCGGTATGCTTTCAGGTTTCAGGTGATGCGCCGTGATAGTTTTTGTTTATCGATATGATATGAGTACCAGAATCTTAGCATCTACAACGATGGCGTCGTAGACTACGTAGTCAGTCATTAAACTTTTAGGGGCCGGTTTAACTGTAAATTGTTGCTAATGATCTTCGAGAAGTGATTCGCACGCCAAGATGATAGAAACACACACATAGCGCCATAGTATAGACAACAGTGAAGGCTTGGCGCGTGGCATTACATACTTGGTATAGTATGTACGGAGTAGTGAAGGTATGTGCAGAATTTCGGCCAAGTCGAGACTATAAACTTGACGTACGGGAACACAAAATATACCCGAGCCATCCATGCGGTAACATTGGTTGAGGTCATCTTCGCGCCCATAAGCGGGTCCGAGAACGCCAAATGGAGGATATCACAAATGTAAAACAAAATTTATTCTTGCTTATTGTTTCGGGCAAGTCCAAGCAGTTTAGTAACTTTGACAAAACACAACCATATTTATTGGTATTGTGTGAATAATGTCCCGCCTCTCCGCGCCTTTCGACCAACTGGCGGTTCAGAATGACAATCCATCTCCATCAACAGACATGGACACTAGTGTATACTTTTCAATATGGCCTATTCCGTAACTAATATTAAAAAGGGCTTAGTGCGAGCCGGGCTCTGCTGTGCATATGTGAGAGGGGCGGGTCATCGGGCGCCCGACTAAATCGTTCTAGCGGCCACCGGGGGTGACTTGGTCATGGATTGATGTCATCTTTAACGCCATCGCCGGAAATGCCAAAACAGATTCTGGAAGGAAAGAAAAAAAAAAAAAATCCAAACCGAGGTAGTCTTCCGGCTTAGCTATAGCAATACCGATCAAACCAACCAGCAATACTCGGCGAAACTCCACATCGCGCTTCACAGGCAATACCGCTTTTTGGAATTCCCATCCCACATTCTCCGGTAGATCGCTACCACTACCCAAAAATCGGAACATCCACCAGTCAGCTTAGAAATAGATAGCAGAGGGGTGGGCTTCCTTTCCTAAGCAACAGAGAACCTTCTACGATGCCAATTTATCCTAATCATGTATACATACGGCGACGAAAGACCTCTAGGAGAGTACTAATTCAAAGCATCCCACGAGCAAATAAATGGACTCCAGTAAAAACAATGAGCACCGTCGATTCCCCGCCCCCTAGAAAACGGAGCCCCGAGAACCGTCTAGCTAGTACTCGGTCGGCTCGGGTCAGCAACTAATTAGTAGGCTAGGCACCAGCATTTACTAGCACAAGACACAAGACATGGACTGAGTAAGGTCTGATGAAGAAAAAAGACGGGAGGCCCTCTTTTTTTTTTTTTTTTTTTTAAAAAAAAGACAAAAAAGGAAAAAAAAGAAAAAAAAAAGAGTTCAATGTCTTCACAATACACTACTTGACCCCGCTCAGGTTCATACCTATCGCGGTTCGCTTTCCTCTCTGAGCTAGGGAATGGGACCATGACCACCATCGGATTCGACCAGCAGCAATTGGATTCCCTTTCAGAGTATGGTGTTGTAATGTGCACTACGGGCACTACTAGTATATACTGTAGTATTATTGCAAGGATATTCTGCCAAACGCAAATGATCCTTAGGGGAGGATCCTCCATCTGGTTGGCTGAAACAACAGTTTCTCGTGTCCATTTTTGGTATCGGGTCTAAGTGGGCCACGGATCTGACCATCTTGAATCCACCACTTCAGATTTTCACAATCCTTTTGCCTATCTGAGCTAGGTCTTCACCTGTCGATGCCACCGGCCCCAGAAAGAACGGACCAGCACAGCCTCAAGAGCTCCTACTAGTCACTCTGGCGAGCGTTTCACAAGAAGGAATGACGCGATAATACTAGTAGTGTATATACTAGCAGTTCACCAAAACCATTTTAACGATTCCAACCCCAAGCAGAACCCAAGGACAGGGACAATGTTTTCTCGATGCCACGACTTTCAAATAAAATACGCTAGTAGCCGCTGTCCCTGCGTTACGGCGCAACCACGCCCATACATGGTAAGGCTATATGCTACGCCGGAGGAAATACACACACATATATACACAGAAAGAGAAATTGAAGGGATGCCAGAACAGCCCAATACAGCGGCTGCAATATGGGGGTTATAGCATACGGACTATACATTGACATATGCACCCGAGTCACCATGCCTGCCGTCTCATCTTCACCAAGCCGTCACTTTGTGCCCGAGCCTAAACAACGGTAGAGACCTCCCCTCCCCCAAATTTGAAGGTGCACTTCGGGGTTTATGATACTCAGGGAGATTGATGCGAATGCAACACGAGACGATGCATCGATAGAAACCCTACCGGCAGGCGTTGCCTCAACTTGACGCAGAGGCGTGTCAGACAAAACAGGGACAGTCAGTCGTGCAGTCTCATTGAATAAGGTGTGGCAGTGCCTACGGAGCTTATTAGTGAGGGCGGCCACATAAAACCACCAAAACCTCATCCAACTTTGACCACCCAAGATGAGTATTGTAGTATAGCGTAGTGAGTGACGGAGTGTAGTGTATACCGTTGATAACATGGATGTTCGCTTTAACAGACTTTCTTTTCTCCACAGCGAGAGCAAGAATATTTCCCCCCCTACACTACAACAACTACACTAGTCAGTTAGACTACCCATACTGGTATAGTTCAGACGGCACAAGACTCCGACAGTTGCACCAAAACTAATATCCTTGTTTACCTAACTTATCTAACCTTAGTATACTGCCTAGATAGTGTACACTACATAGAGGTAGCTAGTAATGGTGTGCACTACCACTATAGTCCTACGTATAGTGTAGTGTAGCGTAGTGTACGCTCGGGCGGCTAACCGTGATTGCCGCAGTGGGTGTAAGTAGTGAGGCTGAAGCAGGTCAGGTTTCCCTGGTGCAAGGTTATGAGTGCAAGGTTAAAGTACTAACCCAGGTACACTACTACACCATGAGGCATGTCTACTGTATACACTACTGCTAACCTGGTCAGTCCATCAATCAGTCGGTCAGTCAGTCAGTCAAGTCAGTCATCCATCACCTGGTGGTATTTCTAAGCGCAGTGTTACGGCCGGCAAAACATTGGTTTGCCCAGTGCCGACAGCTCCCGAAAATACAACGTTTCATGATCTTCATCAGCATCTGAACACATGCCCAAAGCTTCACTAACTGCATACATATCTAGTCTGCACATCTGTTGCTCTGCTACCTCTTAGGTGCCTAGCTCCTCAGGTGGTGCCTGGGATGTCAGGTCGTTGGTGTCCAGTCATGATACACCATCATCACCCGGCTAGTAACACCACGACAGCCAGCGCGCCCGCGGGCACCGCCTGTGGTGTACGCTTACATGTAGTAACGAGCTGCACAGATGCATGCGGGACAAATCCCATCTGGCATGATTGAAATCGATTCGTCGCTTAATCCTTCCCCAAGTCACCAAATCACCGAATAATGACGTTTACAGTACTTAGTAGATCCTTCTACCAAATTCGAGGGCCAGTCAGTTACCAACCGCCGTTGTTTGTTACAGTGTATGTCTTTTCGTTGTTTACTTTAATGCTATTTTTTATTCATTTATTTTATTTCGTTACATTTTCATTTTTTTAGTCACCTTCCCCCACCCCCTTTCGCTCAAGTTCAACTTTCTGCACTACTCTTGTGACGGCATACTGAACCAGTCCCGCATCACTACACTGCACCTTGTACAACTCTGTGGGTCTAACTTTTGCAGTAGTGTCCATAAGACAGCTAAGTACCATGTATCTCTCCCTGTACGGATTACTTATCATCATATTCCATTCGATTAGTGTATTCTGCACATAAAATATTCAGATGTCGCGCATCAACCCCCCGACCATCTGTATGTACATATTGATGATAAATTTGCCCCGGACCCTTGCCATTTTGCACTCTTCCTGGTCTACACTCTACATTGTTACCGCTCTCGCCACGTATGATGATGATGCACCATGGGCCTTTTCCCAAGGGATTGGCTAATGCTGTTGCGTGCCGCCAGTCACAAGTATGCATGAGCTCTGCATGAGTTCTGTATATGAGAGAGCGGTGAACGAATGACCTGCGAAGCTACTGTGGGTTGTATCTTCATCTTCAGAGGGGTCTTCGAATGGCTAATTGGTGGCAGATCCTAGTTTCTGCAAGACATGCGTTGAGGTACACTACATGGTGTAGCGAGATGCGACCCTAAGGTTAGTCTACCTACTTAGCCCGCACTACTGTAGTTGCTCTGAGTGCATTAAGTACATTGGAAGATGGTGTCAAGGGGTCCTGTCGGTTTTTGGTGTTCTGACTCCACGTAGACATAGGTACCGTAGATTTATTTGGCTTCATTCGTCCCCGGCTTCGTGGCATCATACCATTCAATCTTCAACCCGACTATAACATGGCCATTCCAAGAATCGTATCATGTCACATTCTCAGTACGCTACACTAGCTCTTGTTGAAGTCATGGCAGCTCAACAACGATCATGCGCCAACAGCACCAGCATCAATCAGCAGTCCATAGTAGCAGAGGCCGAGTAGCCGAGAACTTGCCTAGTGAATGATTCCCACAAGGAACCCCAGCAAGTTTCTCGAAAAATCCTACCAGGTTTAGCCTAGTGTCTGTTGGGGTGGAAGACCCACGAGCACCCATGAAGACCCATTCGATGTTTTTTTATGTCGAAAGCTAAATGCAAGTAGCCGATTTGCTGGAAATGCTGGTCGTGGTACCTAAAATTAGAGAATTACTTATGATCCCTGATAGTGTCTTTGATAAGCGAGAACCCAAGCTCGCCCAACCTCTCCAATCCTCCAACCACCACGTGCAACGGTTGGAGATGCAGACACACAAACGACTTACACTTACTAACCACCAACCTATTACAGCCCAGACGGTTGGAAGTATGTTGCATTCTCCAAGCCTCTCTCCCTATCTAGCTTTTTCTCCACGCAAATAGAGTAGAGAAAAACGTCTAAGAGAAGAATCTTAGAACCCACAAGCCACGTTTAGACGCTGGGTTGGACCCTGAAAATATTGAGCCCGATTCCAATGTCACGTGCTAATGACTTTATATCGAGACCTCATATCATATCAATACATGTACTATGTAGTTCCTCTTATCAATTCTCCGGGCCGCTATGTCACCCATGTTCTGCTAACCGTTGTTATTCATCACCAGACACCCAAGCAACAGCAGAACCATACGGACTTAAGCGAAGCTAGACGCCCCCGCGAAACCCGGCAGCCAATGCACAATGGTTCGCCCGGTTATTCACTATCGAAGGCTTCCCCTCAAACACAACAGATCGCTTAAGAAATCGATGGATACCAGTTGCTCGTCTATCGGGAATATTGTAACCCGTGACCTCGCCGACACCAGTAAGGTAACGTTGAGTTTGTGCCACCGAAAACCATGGAAGCTGTTCCCTTGGGACGGCTGATTTTATTTTTTTCTGAGCTGCAAAGCAACGCTGGAATATTACTGGCCACGCTCCGAGCTCGGTTTTTGCACAGAAATTATTGCCGCGATACGGCTTAATTGATTGGCTCAGTAAATATCCCTTCGGTCATTGGGTGGTTCGCTCGGTACCTAAAAGGCCTCCGCGCAAACAGCCTGCCACGCCTTGATCCAAAATCCTGGGTGTAGTATGTGGAACATTCTATGTACCTATTGTTAACCTCATCTTAGAAGCACAAAATCGTATCTTCGGGGCACATACACTAAAATCCTATAATTATCCAACCCAATGGTGTGTGAAATGAAATGTTCATGCAAATAATTGGCCGCCGGCCTGCCTGGAACCCCCCAACGGCCGTCAACAAATCTTGCATCGCTGCGTAGCGTCCATGGTTTCCACGGTGGCACAGCGTTTCTCTCTCTAAGCACTCGTCAGCCAGTAGCGGAAAGCCCTGCGCGGTACAGAAGCACCGCCACAATCTGCCCACTGGGCTTCCCGTCGTTCCCATTGGCCGGAGACAGGGTCCGGTGGTCTGCTCCGTCAGATCAGAATATGTAAATATATAGAGCTTACCTGAAGAGAGAGATCCGCCGACACGGCGCCGAAGAGAGGGGGGCGTCCGATCACAACCCAAACCCCCCATTGCATGCGATCTTGGGGACCCTGGCGTCCAATAGAAACGCGCGTTTCTCGCATAACGTAGAGGAAAATAGTTTCGTCGACGGACAACAAACCATATAACAGTTGCCTGTTAAGTTATGCACACATCGTACTTACTAAGGATGGGCGTTTCCGAATCTTACGAGCACGTGAGTGTGTGCACGACATGAGATCGTGTATCGATTGAAACTCGCCTCCTATAGACCTCATACCTATATTGCCCTTGGGACAATGCCATTGATATACGGTGAATTATTTCCGTAACGTTGGAGATAATACTTGATACAGAGAGACTCACGAGGCCATGTCCATGAACACATTGTATCCATCTGCAATGGTTCTTTCAAGTAGAGACGATAGAATTTGACACTTATCACATAGACTTGTAAATATCACGACAATTTCGACGAGTTGATTTTCTATATTGTTCCTCGACGTCCTTAACCAGTGCTCAGACTATACACCCAAGAGATCTACAGAACTAGTATCGGACCTATCTCGGAATCACAGATGCTCTTCCGCGTATCTGATGAAAATGATGCAAAACATAATTTGGATCTTCGGTATATCTACAGTTTATTTCGTCGAAACTAGATGATCTCAAACCGAGCAGAAATTTCTACTAGAGAAGCTATTAGGATATTCTAAACCCCACCAAGGCTAAAACTTTCTCTCTCGTTAGAACATGATATCACTCTTCCAACCGTCGACTGACACTGACTCGAGATGCTTCCACGCCCAAACTAGCGGCAGATATCGTCCCACAACCCTACCGGGCCTCGGTACACGAACCGACGGCGCGAGCAATGGGCTGGAGAAATTTTACTTGCAACATCCTTGAGTTTCAAAGCCGAGTCGCCTCCAAAAAAAGATTTCGAACTTACTAGCAGATGCCTCGCGCGAATCTAAGGTAGCGTCCGAACCCGAGATCTCCCTATAGGTGGATTCCCTGAGCGCGAGACTTTCGTCCCTCCTTTTTTTTTTTTTTTTTTTGCTCTCGCTGCGGGGAGAGTATAGATCTACTAGTAGGTTACATCCACCAGAGTAACACTTGTTTCACCCTAAGTGCTAGCCCTCAACGATATTCTTAATATATCGTGTCAGTAGCCTAGTGTACCGTGCCGGCGTCTCATCATCATTAACTACTCGAAGGATTGAGGAAGTGTTACTGTAGATTGTGATAGGTGGCACATCATGCCGGATTAACTACCCGAAATAGCCTCATCCGTCCTGTCGTGTCCCCATCGATGTTGGAAACCGGAGTTTCGCAGTGAATTCCGCCTTGCCCCCTTCTCCCCCAAGGGAAGACTAGATTACTAAAAAAATACAATAAAATAAAAATGCATTATGTCGGGAATGAAAGTATCATGACCCAAGTATAGGGGGTGATTGATAATTACGCGTGGAGTCTAATCCAATACTGACTGACTAAACTAATACCTTTCGCATATGTACACAACACCTTCTTCGTCTCAGGTTAGAAGGTGTGGCGGAAAGCGTGTAGGGGGATGGTAGGGCTAGCGCCTTATTGTCGACTATAGCATAGCCCTATCCAAACAGAATTATCCAATAGTCTGTTTTGCATGGCTATGTGTACTTGTAAGTAGCCAGTCAATATTGCTTAGGTCTCGGCAGACCTATCTCATCCCTATGCCGATGCGGCCCCGCAACGGGACCGGCATCCCCGGCATACTTGGGACCTGGGACTTGATCTGATTTGGGCAAAAGTCTCGAAGGTGACGAAGGAATGAAAAAGCGGATTCCTAGTCAATGCAAAGAGTGTATGTTACCATGGTTTATCTGATACTATAGTGTGTAGTAAACACTACCTGTGTATGAAGGTTGATACCCTCATGAGTTAATCCGACAGGGTCCCCATGCAGTTCTGCAGTTCCGCGGCTAACACTGGACCGCCGAGATTTTAGATGGTGTCGCAGCAACCCCAAAGCAGTAGTATCTTTCAAAGGCCTAACAAGGGGAGAGAATACATAAGGTAAGCAGAGGACAGTGCATACCTACATGTACAGTACTTTAGTGTAGTATACTAACCTAGGCTACTACTACATGGTATGCAACGGAAAAGGAGAATTACCAGGTACACGTACCACTCTGGTCGATCATTGACCTCCACCATTGAATTGTCTATCGTGGTTGTTAGTAATTACCTAATCCAGTAATCCAGTAACTGCTAGGCTAGCATCGCTGGAGACCTGCGACAGACCGCGACTGATTAGCTGATTTTCCGCGGAACTGACCGAAAGTTCCCCAATAGCATGATGCGTTACGACTGGTGCGGCAATAAGACTGAGGACCCGTGGGGTTCTGATATGCTGAGACTACCACTTAGATTACTTGGTACACATCTCAAATCTGCAATGCATGTCGTTGGTAGGGCGGACATGGTAACCAGGGAGTCAGAGCCCGCTTTCAGCTCCATGCAATTCGACTACCATGATGAACGTCAGAGGCGTTGAATGCTACGTTGACGTGGATGTGACCAACACCGCCACCTCTGCGTACAGTACGATACATTATCTAAGCAATACACAACCCCGACAAGTCAGAAAAAAAAAAGAATAATTAAAAAAATAAAATAAAATAGAAATTGGACACGACGTAACCCACACTACAACAAAGTCCTATGCTACCTTACAAGCACCCGACACCGCCTCGGGGTATTTCAAACGTCTTTCTAAGCCCTGTAACTGTAACATCCCACCCATTACTCCCTCATCTCGGACCAAGGCAACGAATCAGGCGTAAACCGCAATGCGGTGAACCACAGCACACACTGCCGCTCCATGGCATACGCACTTGCATTATATTCGATAATCAAGAGACATGGCCTGACGGACGAAGGCGAAAAAAATGACCGCATGGTAGCCGGAGCAACATTGGACTAAGCGGCACTACCGACCTTTACCGCCATGTGTGCACGCCTAAGGAAAAAAAAAAAAAGCGGCCGGAGAAACCCCGCGACCGACGTCGTGAGCGTGAGATCTGGATGCTCTATTTATAAATGATTTGTCGACAAGGCAACCCGGCCTCGACGCCGTCAAACCTTACGTCGGGAGTGTATTGTACGCTAGGATAGCGTAGATGCCCTATGCTAAATCGTATTGAATGTTAGCGCTCTCCTAGTGTTGCGTTTGTAACTAGGAAATTTACGGTGGAAACGAAAAAAAAGGCTGGCGTTGAAGATTTGGTTAGTTGACCTATTTAGCACGGCCATACAGTCGATCGCCTCACTGGAGAGGAAAAAGGGGGGAAGCATCATACACCAACCGCCAGAGCTATTTCTCACTAGGGCTATCACACTGAGAGCGGAGAAGGTGTTCTGTATACGGTAGGAATTACCAACTTGGTGAGAGTTAGGCTATTT
This sequence comes from Xylaria sp. Z50, assembly GCA_037356035.1. Taxonomy (NCBI): domain Eukaryota; kingdom Fungi; phylum Ascomycota; class Sordariomycetes; order Xylariales; family Xylariaceae; genus Xylaria; species Xylaria sp. Z50. The sequence goes on from JBAWJU010000065.1 coordinate 65,136, forward strand.
GTGTAGCAAAACATGTTTATCAAACTCCGTGCCTAGATCCCGAAAAAGGGCGTAAGAGCTTGAACTGAACTGTTAGTAGACATATCACTTGTAGCCTTACTCAGACTAGACCCGTTTTCTTGTAGAGGCGATTATAATGCGTATTTGAAAGGCCATGGAAAGACTAGACACACTAGGCACTGGCTTCGTTATTACACCATAAGCTCAAGCATATTCTGTTAGCTAATCTCTATCCATATACCCGGTCCCCCTATCTCGAGTTAAGGGGCCCGGATGTCCCAAAACAACAGGTTCCCTCGACTACGAAGGTACGTATCCCTAAGGCGTAATTATGATGATGGCTTTGATCTGGTTAGGCTGCTGCAATTTGAGAACATGCTTGTGGGCTGTTTATCCACCATTGGGAAATGACTGTGAGATTATCACAATGAATAGAGTGTGAAGAAAGGCGATGGAACCTAATATGCTATTACCTCGGACAAGAGTTGATGTAGGTATGGCTAATGATCGTAGTTGTTATAGGATCCTAGAGCACCTTGGTCAGCTTAGGCAGCTTATATTAGTAAATCTCATTTTTATTTTCCATAGATGCAACGTCACGATTTAATGAGTAGCTGTGATTATTAAGTGTTTGCAAATGCCGGTTGCTAGTAAGCAAAGTGTTGATAAGCAGCATGCTCATTATCTAAACCCTATAGCAATATTGTAGTCTGATAGCGTATAGCTAACTATGTAGCGTAAAAAAAAAGAAAAAGAGGAAAGGAAATAGTTAAGTAATTGGAAAACACTTTAGTATAATACTTGGTAATTTTCTAGACCTTGAGAATCTTGCATAGATTCTATGGCACAGTCCCACAATACATACGAGACAAGGAGGTTCCTGTAATATATAGTAATAGCAGGGCTACGAAGGTTTCTAGGGAGCCTCGTGCATCGACAAGCCTACCCTCCAGCAAGGACGTGATTTGGACGACGACGTAATGGAACAAATATAATTTGAAAATCTAGCGATCAAGTGATAAACTATCAGGATACTACAGAAATCGTTAAACACATGTCATAGCTGTTGGTGTATAAAGAGTTCATACTCCATTAGTTGATTAACGTTTGACACCGTATATTCTGTTTCTTTATTCCAGAAGTATCACATTAAACGTTTGGTGTTTAGTTTCTATGTACATAAGACCTGCTCCAAGGCGTTTTAATACACCTAATTAATTCTATTGATGCGTAGCTCGGAAACCTTTGCGAGCCTGATACATATATACTACTTACGCCATCAATAAAAAATATCAGTATATTTTCACAATCGTCTCACTCGAATATCACAATACTATGCTTGGAATATAAAAAGTATTTAATCTATACATGGCATAAAGTCAACAAGAATATCAGAACTCTTTGCGCAATAATATGCCAGGAAAATTCTATTGTAATGGAATGTCTCTTGTTGAAGTCACCTAAACAGTAGGTCAATCAAGTTCACTGATGGTAGCTTTTGCATATGTTTACGTGCCATCTGGTCTATCCACGGTGACGCTTCTATGTTCTAAGAACGCGTTACTTTATATATTATATAACATTAGAGGACGGCGGTCCAGAAGTAAATTACTTTCTCTTCTTCGCATCACCCGTGTTTCTACCTGTTGCTTTAGCTTCGCCTCCGACCTTTTCGGGTACCACAGAGTCGGCCTTCGGCAACGACTTGGGCTCTGCTTTGGCCTCCTTCGGTGGCTCCTCATCTTCTCCACCCTGGCCGAATTCATTGACACGGGTGTAGTCAACCTTGTATGCCCAGCGTTGGTACAAATAGATAAAGAAGATGACGTCATCTCGTAGGGTAGCAAGACGGTGGAGGAATGGCATCTTGATAGTGAAAGCAAATAAGTCGTCGATGAACGTGTTTAGGAACTTGTACATCATCGCTTTCCCAGGCATATGGGCTACACTCTTGAGACGGTAATTAATGTAGAGTGAAGGGACCATCATTAGGAAACCGTAAGCATAAACAGAGCCGACAAGGGTGGTGATGATATAGGAATACCACGATTTGTGCGAATCGTAGTACAAGGAGTAGATCGCATAGCCGATCAGTAGGGGGATACCGGCAATATACATATATTTGAAGGCGATCTCGTCGTATTCCTTGGTCTTCTCCTCGGTCTCACTCAGCTTGTACTTATCTTCGAATGCAATGCGATAAGGGATGAAGGAGCCCGGTGGAGCAGGGCGCACTCTCACATTCACTATGGTCGTGATCTTCCAGAGCTCAATGACAATGCCGATGCCTTGGGAACCCAAAATCATCCAGCTCGTATTTTGAGAGTTATCGACTAGGTAAAGGAAGATGACAGCTTGCATGAAGACGTTTGCCAGAATTGATCGCACAGAGATGCCAACATTGTCCTTCTTCTTCCGATAGTGGGCAATGTCGGAACCGAAGGCAAGTGTCTCAAGGATCAAGTGAGCAATGCTGACGACAACAGTAACGCCTAGAAGCCAGGGGTTGGTATCTAGGAAGATTTCCTTGATAAGTTCAATTTCGCTGCCATCGCTGCCTCCTGGCAAGGAGGCGCCGAAGGCGGCCTGTCGCGCCTGCTGCTTTGTGTTAAGATCCATAGTGGCCATGATGTTGAATTGCCAGTTCTTCAAGTTACCCAGGTCAAGACGCAAGGGAAGCGTTTTGACCGTGTCGTTTAGAAGAATCATATGCGTTTTCATTTGCCAGAACTGGTTGACAAATAAAATGGGATCTTGAAAGCACCGTTAGTCTCTGTGATTATGATGGATGTTAGAATGTTTTTGATAACTTACAGTACCACGAATTCTGCCCTGAGCCATCCCGAGCACCCGTCGACTATAATGTATTAGTGTGAGGGATGAGACGGGCAATTTTAGAGACCTACCTCAAGCATGAGAAATTGCTGAACGGCCGGGGCCGATTGGGGGAAGTTTAAGATTCCGGAGTCAGGAATAAAGGATAGACTCGTATTTGGGTGATAATAATTGGCGATAATGGGGCCAGTCACATCCTCCTCCGGCTTCTCTAGAATCGTGGGCCTATCTTCCAGGAGGTTCCGCGTTTTAGCTTCCTTTTTCTTAGGAAGATATTGTGTGAGAGGGTAAGTGAAGTGAACAGCGGTAGCCGGGTCGAAACCGGGTTCCTTGGGGTCTAAGTTGGAACCTGTGAGACCGAAGTAGAAATGACCCCAAAGAGTTCCATTATTCTGTACGGAGGCGGGGACGTCAAAGACTGTCTCGGCGGATCGCTTATCACTCGAATTACCCAGCTTGAAACCGACCTCTTTCAGAGCGATCATCTCTTTGGGTACACTTGCGATTTTGGTAGGAACGAAACTCGAAGACAAGGTGACGATGATATCAACGGTACTATCAATCGGCCAGATGGGAGCTATGCGTTGTGGGATTCGATTGTAAGTAGCACCTTCGTCTAATGTAGCAGGCCGAAGCTGGTATGCAGGGATATCGCCGGTATTGGCGGGTATCTGCACGATGTTTCCGTTGGAGTCTTTCGTTGTGGCCGTCTTCGGCTGATTGCCGCCGCCGATGAACTGCTTCATGACCATCTGGATACCAAACCAGATGATGACACCCTGTGCGATCTTGGAAAATATCGACGGCTATGCGCGGTAAGACGGTTAGCTTGCAATCACTCTTGACGCGATGCAACAACACAAAGATTTGGATGGCTGAACAACGTACGCCTTGCTCCCTTCCGGCGCCATCGCCAGCCGGGGCTGGACCTGATGCCGGCATCGTGGCGATACCACGTATTGCTTTCTCTGGGAAACCGGATATGCCGAAACGTCGTCGCAGAGTTGGAACCGACAGACGATGAGGGCGAATAAAATCGAATCGAAGGGGATTCAAAGTAAACAGGGCCCTGGGCGACCTGTTGGAATGGTGCCGGTAGGTTTCTGGAGGTACAGGAGCTTGACTACTGGATACTCTGCGCTCTCACGAAAATCGAAGGACGTGGATTTTGCCGATAAGACCCGTTGTCCAATTTACGATTCTTCGGCCGTTGTTGCGATTCGCTGTCCCGGCTGGCACCTGGTTCACATTCAGCTGGCAAGGCATCGGTGCTAAATTGTCAATTGAACGAATCAGAGCCCGTCTATAGAGGACACTACAGCATCACACGCCACTATTGGGTACCTAGGGAGCAAGGTAGTATTGTAGTATTGTAGTACCTAAGCTGTACCTAAGCTAAGTATACCTACGCTGTAACCCCCACCCTTCCCCTCCCCTCATCTTCTCTCCTCCCCCTCCTCCTCTCCCCCCAACCAAAAAAAACAACTCCAATAACGGCCCCCATTCAGTCAATCAATCAATCACCAAGAGCTCTAACTTAGAACCCCCTCAGAAGAAAAAACCCTCGCTCGTTAGGTAATTCTTCTTCTCTTGGCCCATCACGACCAATTCACTTTTTCCCATCTCTCAATTCTTTCCGTCAAACAATTATCATGACTCGCTGACGCTAACAGTAGCCCAATTGCCCCGCATATTAGTCGCCATGCCCAATACAACATTGGACACATGAGCGTTGTCAGTCAATTGAATTGCAATCCAAGCCATCTATTATGTACTACCCGGGCAGAACCCGGGCTACCAGACCACCTATCGAATTGTGCGTCCGCCCAAAGGCCTACAATGCCTACAATGGTGGTGGGCCGTGGGCGAATCCAGGCTGATTCATTCCTTGTCACAAAGTCAGCGACGTCATTCATGTCATTTGCCCATGGCTCAAGTCCCGCCTGACTTCGTCTTACTGCCCGGTCTGGTACCTGAAGCTAATAGAGGTAGGTACCTTAGCTAATGCAAGAGAGGCAAGAGAGATTATTGTGACTCAAAACTGAGCCCACGACTATTATAGACGCCTGTCTGACTTGATATTTATTTTACTATACCTCCTCTATTCTGTGTTGTTCTATTCTTAATTATTATATTATTATCATTACTGTTCTCAATACTCTGTGATCCTGGCATATATTGTTCCTCATGCATATCACTTGCGACTCTTCCATGATAATCTGATCTGATCTGTCTGTCCCCGTTGTTGTGTTCAACATTGACCTCTCAGTCTTAGACATCACTGTTCCATAGCCTCAGCTTTCGGACCGCGGCTCAATTGCCTGTCCTCCCAACATAAAACATCCTCGCCACAACCACCTTCTCTCTCTCTTTCTCCCTTTCTCACATCCGAGTGGTTAAGATCTTTTGCGACATAACATACTATACCATGCAGTCCGGCGGCGCATCACCTATGACTTCTACCAATGCTACACCACGGACATCAACGCCCTCCATGCTGAACCCAAATGCCAATCCACCGCAGACCAAGATCTGCGTCTACTGTGGCTCGTGCTCCGGGAAGAGCTCAAGCCATATTGAGGCCGCACGAGCCTTGGGTAGGGCCATGGCCGAGAAGAACATCGGATTAGGTACGTTACTCACAAGATATCTTTTTGTTTTACTTTAATCATCGTACTAATCGTTGTGGCCTCCACTTAGTATACGGCGGCGGCACGGTAGGGCTTATGGGCGAAGTGGCGAAGACCATCGTCGCAATAAACGGGCCCAGCGCCGTTCACGGCATTATCCCGGAAGCTCTTGTGAAGTGGGAGCGCGACGACACCTACGCGGCGAAAAAAGATGCTAACGGATACCACGTCCCCGAGGAAAGTGTATACGGACGCACAACAGTGGTTAAGGATATGCACACGCGTAAGCGTATGATGGCCCAGGAAGTTCTGGAAGGCGGCCCTGGCTCTGGTTTCATCGCACTGAGCGGCGGTTTCGGCACTATGGAAGAGCTTCTTGAAACAGCGACCTGGAACCAGCTTGGTATTCACAGCAGGGGTGTATGCGTGCTTAACATTGCCGGGTTCTACGACGGACTGTTGGAGTGGATCCGCAAATCTGTCGAGGAGCAGTTCCTGAAGCCCGGCAATGCTGGTATTATAGTTACCGCTACGGACGCCGAAGGGGCGATAGAGGCACTCCGAGATTATAAAATCTCGGATGCACGGTACGGGCTAGACTGGAGTCAACAATAAAAGTCTTGTATTGTATAGATTAGATGCTACGGTAGTAGAAATAGCAAGTTTACTCTGAGTCGTCTATGATGTGTTGGAGGAATTTAGTGCAACCCGATTATCTGGTAAGGTGTTTGTCTTTGCATTTGGGATGCACATTTCATACTGAGGCTTCATAATTATGCGGCAATGTAGGTCATACCCAATTCCTAGAGGTCAGAGCTAACCATCGCCCCGTCGCCAGGCACATTTCCATACGTACTCGTAGGTCACTCTATAGTTTCTCCTCGTTCTTCTCCACATTGGACATCGTTGAGGGACGTTAAACTTCGTCTGCTGAGCCCACGATGTCGGGAATTATTTTTACGAAGAATCCAATTGGATCTACGAGACAGCTAAAACTAGCTGTGGTGCAAAGCAGTAGTCAGAAGATACCAAGTAGAAAGGAACAATCTATGTACTCTGTGAGCGCGGAATAACAGGCTAGTTAGTAGCTTCGAAATCAGCCTTCGGGAACTCTGTTGCTTCTTCCAGTTCGCTGACTTGTTCAATTTTCAAAAGCCGTATCGCTGGCAATTTGCTTGTTGCTGAACCTGACTTGATTTGGGGGGTCATAGTCTTACAAGAGCAGCCACGAAGTGATAGATGAGCCGGGGGTCAAGGAGACGAGGGAGACCTTGACTAGTAATGACCACGCGACGAACTCGCAATTCCGCATAATTTAATTTGTATGTGGCTGCGACTGGGCGTATTTGCGCCTATGTTTCTACACCCTTTGCCTTGCTGGCAAGCTCTCACGCAACCATGCTCCTCCGAACACCATTGCGCGATGCAATATTATAGATGGGGTATGGCTTACGGGGGGTTGGGAATAGAAGTATCGTACAAGTACGTCGATATAAATACGTGTCACGGTCCGATTTACGCGTTGCGGGCATTCGAGGTCCCGTCACAAACACACCGGTTGTAGAGGGGATCGGCTTGACAGAAGTATGTCAAAGGATGCTTAGACGAGGAAGACACGTACCACTAAACTTACGATGCATTCGGTGTATTTACCGAATGAAACACGAATTATTGCGCGCAGGTGAGATGTGATCGGGCCTATGGAACTCCCCCAACGCTTATCACATACCACAGAGAAGAAGAACATGGAGGTAGAGAGGCAGTGTATAGGGGACGGAAAAGTTAGGTAATCACATATATAGTCAGACGGCACCAAAATCCAGAAAGGGAATAGCTCCCGCAATCATGGCAAAACTTCCAAGTTGTTCTAAAGCACTAATAGACTTGGAACCGTGAGGAAAAGACCTCGATCGAGCAGTAGTGCAGCCTTGCGGATTCGGAGCAAGCCCGACGCAACCCGAGACTAATGATCAATCACTAAAGCGGCGGCTCAGGATACAGATAGATGGATAGAGATGCGAGGAGAATAGACCAAGTTCTGGAACAGCTCGTCAACCATTCAGCGTACATAGTAAGCTTACCCACCCATCTCTACCTTAGCATATTATCACCATATTGGCAGTTATAGAGAAATGAAACAACGGTAGGTACTTATACTAGATAGCACTGGGATAAGGCTCAATGGATTAAATAGAGTCATTTTAGGTCCACTTTTCCCGGCGTAAACCGACCGGATCCTTAAATTTTGACCTAGAACATGACTCTTGCTCACTTACCTCATCAGTGACATTTCTTTAACTAGGCCTACATTTAACGTTTTCCCAAGTATCAAGTATCGGGAACTTCGAGTGGTGCAGAATTAACGCTCTAAAAGCTTGTAATACCCGAGGGAGGACCTGCGGGTTGTGCCATCCTGCTGACAATCACGTGGCAATGAGTCGTCCGCGCATATTGTTCATCGACGCCTACGATTCTTTTAGCAACAACATCGTCTCGTTGTTGACGACTGTCTTGAACGCAGATGTCGACGTCTTGCCTATTGACCCGCCTCATCTCAATCCCAAGAGAGCAGGTTTCCAAGATGCGCTGAGAGAGCAAGTAAGACCATATCATGCTGTCGTCTGCGGCCCAGGACCCGGGGCCCCCGATGTGGATAAGGATGTAGGTATCATGAAACATATCTGGGGTCTCGAGGGACAAGATCCGCCGCCCGTGCTCGGGATATGTCTGGGCTTTCAAAGTCTTGCTGTTAGCTGCGGTGCGGTCGTGAAGAGACTGCAAACTGGGTTGCACGGGATGATCAGAGAAATCGACCATCTAACGGCGGAGCACGACAGGAACATCTTCGCGGGTGTTTCAACGTTTAAGGCGACACTGTATCACAGTCTGCACGCAGATGTTGGCCAAAAATCTGTCCCCGCGATCGAGTGGCAAAATGCGAAATGGGTTTCTCCACCCCTTTTCCCTGATATTGTACCACTAGCTTGGGCGTACGAGGATCGCGGGGATGTAGTCGAGCGCATCCTAATGGGCATTAGACATCGGACCAAACCATTCTGGGGTCTGCAGTACCATCCAGAGTCAATTTGCACCGAGTCGGCTGGCCACCGGGTCATCATGAACTGGTTTCGGGAAGCGATGGCATGGAACCACGCTACCGGCCGAAAGACTGAGTCTGTATCCCCCGAAGTTAAAGTCACCGAGGAATTGGAGTCACCCATATTGGCAGACGCAGGGCCGACTACTTGCTCTTCGTCATGGCTGCAAGGTGACGGTGCCCTGGCTTCATTCGGATTAGATGCGAAATATCTCTCAAAGACTATTGATATCCCGCTGCATATCGAAGTCCCGGATGTGGTTGAGATACTACAAGATGGGGGAAATGAGTTTATCGTACTCGACTCGGCAAGCGCAAAATTAAAAAGAACTGGCTTAGATGTGCGTGGACGATATAGCATCATCGCTCTTGATGTGGACGAAGCACTTAAGCTAGAATATAGGACCGGACGGGGGTATGTTACTGTACGCGGTCCTTCGGCTTCTCCAGCAGCACAGGGGTCGGTCAAGCAGGTAAAGCTCAACCAGGGTCAAACCATATGGCAGTTCCTGACTGATTTTTGGACCGAACGCCAAATTCGGAGCCATGGAACCCCAGATCCTTTCATAGGCGGTTTTATGGGCTACACGACGTATGAGCTAGGCCTTGAGGGGATCAATGTCAAGTTACATGAGGAACGGCACCATGACCGGGCAGACCTCTGCTTCGCTTGGGTAACCAGGAGCATCGTGATAGACCACATCGAGGGTAGCTTGCGCATTCAAACCCTCTCTTCCCGGGAACCTGAGGGTAGACAATGGCTCGAGACCACCGCCAACAAGCTCGCGCGCTCTCCGATCTGGTCGAACGCAATCCCGGCAAACTTTGGCAAAGCCCACCAAAGCAGCCAACTCACGCCACCGCACACACCTCGCGCGAGGCACACGGTGCCTGAAATCCGGGCGCCCGACGCGTCGGAATACGAGTCCAAAGTCCGCCTATGCCAAGATTTCATCGCAGCGGGGGACTCGTATGAATTGTGTCTCACGGACCAGACGCTGATCACGCAGCCGCGCAGCCGCTCTGAAGGCACCCTCCAGTCCCAGGGAAAACACACGTCCCCATCCTCCTGGCAGCTCTACCGCTCTCTGCGCACGCGCCAGCCGGCGCCGTTCGGCTCGTACATCCGCCTCGGCGGCGCGACGCTTGTAAGTAGCTCGCCAGAGCGGTTCCTGACTTTTGACAGCGCGGGACTCTGCTCGATGCGTCCAATGAAAGGAACGGTGCGGAAGTCACCCCTGATCTCCACGCTCGAAGCCGCGGAAAAGGCCCTGCACATCCCTAAAGAAGAAGCCGAGAACCTCATGATCGTCGACCTCGTGAGACATGATCTGCACAGCGTGTGCGGGCCCGGAAATGTCGACGTGCCCCATCTGCTCAAGGTCGAGGAGTACGCGAGTGTGTTCACCATGATCAGCGTGGTGGAGGGTCGGCTGCCGCCCCGGCTCACAGGTCTCGACGTCCTCGCAGCTAGTCTCCCACCCGGGAGCATGACCGGAGCCCCCAAGAAACGGAGCTGTGAGATCCTCCAGGGCCTCGAGGGCCCGCGCGGTCGCGAGCGCAGCCTGTATTCCGGTGTTGTGGGTTATATGGATGCTGCAGGACGAGGCGACTGGAGCGTGACAATCCGGAGTTTATTCCGATGGGATGATGAGACGACCTCATCTATTAACCCCTCTACGCTTGATGCCACAACGGGTGCGGGAGAGATAGAGACGTGGCGCATTGGCGCCGGAGGAGCTGTCACGGCGCTGAGCACACCGGAAGGCGAGACGGATGAGATGTTTACAAAGCTGAGGGGCCCGGTGGGCGTGTTCGAGGAAGCATGAGGACAACGGCTATTTACTCATGTTATGTATTGGTTGATTGGTTGATTCAACAATGGGCGGCATGTATCGTTTTACAGTGGTTTCAACATCTCGGGGCGTAGCGTGCATTCAAGGGGTTACTTATAACGGTTCAACAAAAAACGGTTCAGGGATTCGGCACGCTGAGAGGAGTTCAACATTTACATGGGCATCTTTCAACAACGCGAGATAGAAAGGGTTCTGTCTAGTGATGCTTATAAAGCGTGGGATTCTCAAATAATCTTCCACGTTCAATCTTAACACGAGAATGTGATTTTCAAGCCTTCCACGCGCAGACTTTCCATTTATCATGAATATTAGCTAGAGCCTCGACCCTCATATTTTCCGATATCCAAATATCCAACACAGTCTAAAAGCCTCGTTCTAGAACATCCTCTGACTGATGTTCTCCGGGTCCTTGTCGCATAGTGCAGCGCAAGTGCATCTTCGTGTAGCCCCATTGTCGAGGTACTTACTGCCTACCTAGCAGCCCGCCAGTTTACTTCTATTAACAGAGAGATGACGATACATAGTCAAGAGCACGAACCACCTCGAGAAGTGAAGATTTTTTTCAAGTCTAAATTATAGGTAGCTAAGCCAGGAAGAAGGAAGAAGGAAAATGAGGCCGACCCAGCCTAGCCCAGCACAGCCACAAGCAGCTCCAGCCACAGATAAAACCTAGTAAAATTTTCGCGGGTTTTAATTGGCTAGCCGGTACCTACAATCTAGCTTAGGTGGGGTCGCGCAAAAAAACTTTCTTCATTGTCTTTCTTATAAGAACCCAAGCTTCCTCCCTTCTACAAACAATCCAAGCAGCTTACCTTCTCACCTCTATTTCCTCATCGAATCTGGGTTCTCGCTCCGATATGGTATGTATATTTCTCGTTCCTCTCTGGTTCCTGTTCTCCTGCCCCCATGAATGATTCAACCTACCATACTATTCGCAGTTTCCACGCTAGCCGTCGCTTCGAGCCTTTTTGACGTGCTGTGAGCGCTAAATATGCCTTTTCTTGGATGTATGACACATGGACTTGGCATCGACGTATTCACATTGATCTCTCTTGTGTTCACTCGCTAATACGTATGATGTTCGTTAGATTCAGATACCCGATCGCTATGCCACTTGATGGGCAGAATACACGAGCATTTCTCGGTCGCTTAGGACTCTTTCCTCATTTGTCGAAATGTGTCGAGGAGAGTGTGATTTGTTGAAGGGCCTTCCGAATATCATTGTTCGGTCTTGCAGCGTATACTAGCCCGAGTCTTCAGAGACGCGTCGTGTGACGTGCTTGAAGCACCACCGGTAGGTTATGAATCGAGTAGATAGTGTCCAAGACTGGGCATGTTCAGTTGGAGGTGGTTCTAGAATGCACTTGAAGCCTACTGAGATTGTGGGTGAGGAGGTGTTTATGGTTGCGCATCTACACGCGTATCCGTTTTAGCTAGGATATAGAATATTAGTATAATATATCAGGTTACCTGGTGTACATGGAAGATTAGATATTGATGTGAAAGCCCTGTAAGAGAAGAACATCAACCTCTGAATATACACACTAGCCTTAGATCATACTATTATTTTGACTTCTCGATATCTGACGATTATCCCCATAGTGGCATTGTATATACAATGAGCGTTTGCTTATTTGGGGATACATAGTTACAGAATGAACACAAGTATCCTCGCCTTTTTTAAGACTCAAGAAGCCATACCCTTCCTCCCTTCCCTAAGATTGAGCAAGTATCCTCTACGGGAAATGTCATCCCGTGGCTAGATATATTGAACAGTGGCATCCACAACCTTCTTCTATTTGGTGGATTCCTCCAGGTCGACTGTCTCGATACACTAGATCAATAACATAGGCTAGTGTCAATTAGGCTCGATTTCTCAACGCAAAACCGCTCTACCGCCCGATTCGTCTATGTTGTAACTGAGACGAGTGCTTCTACAGTGGAAAATATTGCTTTGGACGGGTCCGAGGCCGGGCATACCCGCTCCAAGGAGACTAGGCAGTTGAGCTTCCCCTGGAGATCGTCGACACCATGTTGTTATGCACTTACTGTTATGCCTTCTGGAACAAAGAAGATGCCGTGTATCTAGTAGATAGGTACTGTTGGATTAGCTAGTGCTAGGCTCCCCGTGCAGCAGCAAGTGTTCACTTTACCCCCCGTACACTTCTGTATCCGGAAGCATCAAGCTTTCTGCTGTGAAACGAAGGAATGGGACATACATTTTGAGACGATCCTAAATCATCTTAGAGAAGGTCATGTTTCGCTGTAGCCGTGCTCCACGAACTGTGCTTATTTCTCGAGAGCTGGCGCCCTGAATAACACCTTGAAGGGCAAATCGATGCATCCGCCTCTTAGAAACACCGCCAGGCAGGGACATATAAGCGTCAATATACTCGTCAACGCTCATCCGCAAACAGCCCAACATAATAGCTATAATCCGGAGCAGCTATTTCATCACGGCTATTGGGGCAGGAAGAAATTGGTCAGACGTGCGCTCCAGTACAAGTGCCCCCGATGAGGCCAAGGCCTGGGAAGATTGTCAGGATTAGCTATAGCCCTGAGTTGCCGTAGAGTTACGAGCGATGATAAACCTTGCACTGCTTTCTCTGTCAAGCGGGGGAGGCGAAGCTATAGCCCGGCATGGTTGCTACTTTCGTGTATATGATTCAAGTATTTAGTCCGCCATCTAGTGTTAAGAGTACAGTTATTAGAGAGAAGGCAGGTGCAAACGATAAGACGTGCCATAAGGCCTGACATGTCAGGATTAAGCGAGCCAGTATTGGAGTCATCATCATACCGCTAACAAGTGCAAATTATAACCCTGAATCCGACCCTGTAAGAATTACCTCGGACTCGGCTTTGAACTTGGATATTCCTAAAACGGCAGTATAAAAAATTAACACGTCTGTTAACTATTCTTATTATTATTATGAAAAGATGGGGTAATTATGCCTATATATGATTGTCTTTAACCATAAAAGAATAATGATACCGAAGAGTTAGAAAATGGGAGATCTCCTTCCAAGCTACATAGATGTTATAAAGAAAAATGAGGTAATCTCTAGTGTGCAGATAGCTCTAAGGCCTCCCTTATACATGTTAAGTCGCTCTAGGATTGGCAAATCGAGGCCCCTGCCTTATTGTGAGCTGGACTGTTTCTTTATTCTCGGGTAGGTAGGTACCTATGCACCCTCATACTCTCTTTATATATATCATGTTTAAGGGGTAACCACTGCCCGATTGCTACACTCCGGTCTTAACGGGAGACAAGGGCTTTGCGAGAATAGCGCGATTACTATGGTTCCAGCACCAGCCATGGGAACAGCCACCTAGCTTTGACTGTATACAAAGGTAGGTAGATAAGGATGATCGCTAGTTGCAAGGAAACTCCGCTTAAGAAACGGGAACTAGGCGCATTGGTAAAATAATTTTTGGCAAAACCGCCGCTCTATCGAATTCAGCGCTCATTTCATCATACGGATTTCTTACTATATACACATCGTATTTGGGATACCCAAATCGTTTAGCTCGGCAAAGGCTTTACAGCTCATCTCTAGCATGGCTGCTACCACTATCCTTTAGTTCATCTATAGCCATCATCTTCACCACTAGACTGGTCCAGCCGGTGAAATGCTGTGTTCGCTGACCAGCGCCAGTTTCCGGGTTGTATTGTTCCCATGCGAACCCCGTTTCTTCCCAGCTCTTGTACACTGTGTCCACAAGGTTCTGACGAAGACGGTTGAATAGATCCCTGGATTTTGCCGTATAAGGGCCTGGTCGAAGGGCATAGTCCTACGTATAGGTTAGTACTTCGTGTGAAAAGATAAAAAAGAAAAATCCAGAGGATAAAATAAGACTCACTCTCAGTTGCGTAAGGGCAAGGTAGTTGATATTAATCCATACAGGGCTTCTCCAGTAGTTCTCGTCCGTCCCGTAGAATTCCGATCGCTTGCTCAAGCTTCGGATTCCATGTGGACTAAACAGTTCGTTTTCGTCGCCTAGTAGGTCGAGAACCTTACCAAGCTTGGCATCATCAGGCTCCAAAAGACCCAACAAAAAGGGAAATAATGAGATGTAACCTTTATGACAAACTAGAGCATGTTCCTCAAAGTCATCGATGGTAGCATCACAGAAGCAGCCATCTGCCTCAGACCAGTGTAAATCTACCAGGTTATGAGAAATTCCGTCTAGGGCCTTGTTGTATTCTTGCACATCCTCAGGCAGCCCAACTATATCGGCTACTTTAGCCAGTGTTCGAGCCATCATACCCATCCAGGACAACAGGTCAACATGAAGCTCGCCAGGGTGAGGAGGTTGTGGGCGAGGATAATCGTCCAAGCCGCTTGTCAAGCAATGCTGAATAGAACGGCCTCGCCACCGATAGGCCTCTTTCTTTGAGTATGCTTCTCGGTCGTACTCTTTGAGATCACCGAACTGGGTCTTCTTAAACCACGAATACTGGCGGCGAAGAAGAGGATACAAATTTCGGAGATACTCCAACCCCAATTCGGGATTGTCGATGTAAGCAGTCTGTAGAAAGTCGCCTGCGGAAAGTCGCTCTTTGCCTGTGGCCTGGCTGCCGTTGGACTTTTGAAGCTTATCTAAGAAAGCTTCGAGGACGAGATATAGTGTGGGCGGGTTTGCATAGTGTGGGTACTGGACCTGGAATTCTGCGGGCACTTTACTTCGGGCCTCATCACCGAGAATCTGTTCCCGCGCAATCCAACCATCTTCGTCCATCAAGTTATACCAACTCTTCACGATTTCTAGTGCGAGATCCGTGTCCCAATCGATGATAGGGAGCAGGTGGAATCCTTCATCCCAAAGGAAACCGCGCGGGAAAAAGGGTCGGGATGGGATGCTCGAGAATAGTTCATACGGCCCCTCAGCTTGCTCCTGCCTACGGCCGCGCGCTTCAGCCGTACCCTCCCAGAACCCTTCATTTTCCTCCTCATACTCAGGGGCGTCGGATCGGTCAACCAAGTGCTGTCCATAGAAGTAACCAATGCCTCCAGCCAAGTTCGACAGCATACTCTTTCCAAACTTTCCATACCGCTCTGTGTTGAAAGGCGCCTTGGGGGCGAAGATTTCCTTAAACCTGTCGTTAAAGGCCTCTGTAGTCAATTGAATCTCCCGAGACAGATCCTCACTCGTGATATCCTTGCCAGCAGATTCGCTGGAAAACAATACGTCGAACTCAAATGGGCCCTCGAATACTTTCTGTACAATCTGTATGTTCCCAGATTTGGCAGTATTGGGTAGCTGATACACCTGCCACGGAGGGGGGGCTGTATCCGGGCCGTACTCCTTAATGATCTCGTTCACACCTGCCTGGAGTGCTTGGAAGAAGAGTTTCTTGGCCTGCCATAGATGGTGGAAGGGAACTGTCTCCGAATGGACAACCGTCTTCTCCAAGTCCCTCTGTGCGGACGCGGGGTGGTCGCTTGTAGGATGAAATCCTTTTCCTTTTGTGACCACAAATTTGTACCCACCCAAGTCCTTGGATGTTCCTGTGAAGGTCACATCCTCGTCAAATCCGGTTGGAGTGCCCTCGGCAACATCAATGGTCTCATCCAAGCCTTCGGTAACGAGGTAGAAGATGACAGTAGTCTTAAGATCTTCCGGCGCATCATCGCGAGGCTGGCCCTTGATCCTGGCAGCCCAGCTTCCTCCATGTGCGCCTCCAGGAACCTTGACAAACATGGTTGTCATGTCGATCTGGTTTTTGGCGTCATGAATGGTCTGGACACCACCCTTCCGAGTGTCATACTCTTCCCAGCCATAGCCTGCCATGTCTTCATTCTGTTCACAAGTATACCGGACATCTAGACCAATACAAGTCAGCGAGAGCCTTTGTCTGAGCTATGTTTCATATGGTTAAGGGGTACGTACTGCCTTGCACATCGACATAATTATCGACTTTTACCCACGATAGAGCGGCTGCTATGCCATTCGGCACCCTCGGGCGAACGCCGAAGTAAAGGTTAGGGCGGTAGGGACCCCATAGAAGACTTTGGTTATTTAAGCGGCCAATTTCGCTGTGAAGGACCCCTTCATTTCCCCCTGTACCTGCAGAGGCGAGGAGAGAGAGAGACAGCCAAGCTGTCAATTGGCTTAAGAGCACCATGACAACATCGAACTAAAAACGAAATAAATTCTCGACTGCAACGAGAAAAAGGGAGGAGCTAAGCTTCAGACTCGGTTTTGGTACTTTCTAACCTCTGGTGAATACAACTGTTGGTGTCTCGAAACTTGCTGTAGAACTGAACACGGTTGTGCATTGGTGGGAAGACACGCCAGGGCTTACAGTAGTGAGTGCACTTGTGCTGGCGGTACCTGTTATTGCGGGCCGTGAAGCTCTTATCGATTAGACTTGACGTCAAGCTCATTGATTAGCGTTGCATTCAGTCGACCCCTGTCCTGTTTCGATCTGCCCCGCATTCGCACTAATGTACTAGTACCTAGATGAATAGATGAATAGGTACCTTATGGTGAGCTATTGAGGTTCTTAGCTACATCCTGGGTGCTAGCTTTGGATGGCGTCCCACTGTAAATATTAGGTCTCAACACATCCACCTCCTTGTAAGGCCCAGACCTAGATCTACTTTACATTTATATCAGCCCTCACGTACACGCTCTACATACCTTTAGCCTGTATAATTGGCGCGACATCATTTTCGGGTTCTACGTCATGGCAGACAATCCTCGCCGCGCTCGGAACCGCCCAGACAGTAGGGCAATGTGGGACGAATCCGATCGCCACAACCACTACGGCGGAGGCACACGAGATAGAAGAGATAACCGTGATCGATACCGGGATAGTCGACCTCGCAGCCGCGACCGCCGATATCGATCTAGATCGCGATCGCCCACAAATGAACGACATGAGCGGCACCGCTCTCGTGACCGTGATCGCAGAGACAGGGACCAGGACTATAACAGAGACAGGCGGCGAGGCTACGAGAGTACACGGGACAAGGCCGACGGCCGTCATCATGAAAAAGATCGAGAACCAGACAGGAAAAGAGAAATAGAAAAGGAAAAGGATGGGCACCGGCGCGAAGATGGCCGTGAGGAACGTGCAATACCTAGAGGTACAACACGCCGTCTACCTTAATATGCTTAGTTCTAACTCTCTCAAAGGCCCAGCGCGACGCGGTAACCTTCGACGCTCTGTATCGCCACAGCGCAGTCCATTATTGAAGGTCGAACGGGCAACCCACGACCCATACTCGCCGCTTCCAACACGATCAAAGAATAGAGATAGAGACTCAGGTCCTTCGTCGGTTCGAGGGGATTTAGATGACGACAATCGAAGCCGAAAAAGTAATTCGGGCAGGAACACTAGCAGGGGAGACAGCGAGGAAGAGGAAGAGAAGCGGGGCAGAAGGAAAACTCGTGAAAACGACGGCGGGGAAGATGCGATGGACGAAGACGAAGACGTTGCAGTTGAAGATGATGAAATGAGTGCCATGCAAGCAATGATGGGCTTTGGCGGCTTCGGCTCTACAAAAGGCCAAAAGGTCGCCGGCAACAATGCGGGGGCGATATACAAGGCCAAGAAAACTGAGTATCGTCAGTATATGAACCGCGTTGGAGGATTCAACAGGCCTCTCAGTCCGGGTCGATAGACGCCGAGTCACACCATATTTGCCTCTTTTGGCGTTTAACTACAACCTCTACTTGCGCTAACGAATGCCATTCCATTAGTAATGATAGTAGAGCGTGTGCTTGCTGCTATTTGCACCTTGACCGCCGCTTCTAATCCCAGTTAATGTCCAGGTAAACGGATAAACAGTTTACTATTTTTCATAAAATACGTCTGATCTGAACGTGTATAGACTTTGGAATTACAGTTCAGGATGACTAATTACCCGACTGAAAAGAACTGGCAATGTGCATATTGCTGCTGCTGAAGTTAGTACCTAACGGTACACCTATTTTAGCCCCCCTTACCGTCCGGTGTTGACCTGAGTTACCTTCAACCGTTGCGTGTACTTTGTAAACACGCCGATGAAGCCTTTATGAGATGGTTTTGCCTTCAGCTCAATCGGACTACAGAAGGTTTGATCCGATTTCATCGTTAAGCTTTTGCTAGAGAACAAGTAAAATGCCGGAACAAGTTGAAGACTGATAAATTCGAAGATGTATGAGTCCGTCTCTTTCTTCTATCCTTTACCAACCTTCGACGCCTAGGGTTGTTACACTTGAACCGGCTTCGAGCATCATTACAATACTACCCATCTATAGCGGATCACGATGTTTCCATCAGCTATTCGTCTCTTTCCTACACCCCGACCTCAAATTCCTATAGCAAAGGTGAGCATCGCCACCTCCCTCTGCCCAGCGCGATTTCATAAGGTTTTCTGACAATAGTCCCTTGGGCCAGCATCTCGGAACGACACCCCGGTCAGCATTCCCTCAAAAGCTCGAAAAACCGCCCAAGGGGCAGAGTGCCGTGCCCCTATCTCGCCGCCCTGTCGGATTATTATTGAGAATACGAAAAGTGTCAGGAGGAAAACACCTTCCCGTGAATAGGCTCGAGGATTCGGAAGCTTCGATTGTTCCGAATAGAAAGGATGTCGAGTTCCAAGATGTCCGCGGCCGCGGGCCGTTATTTAATTTGAGGATGATGGAATTCGAGTCTGATCCTGAAAAAGCGAAGCAGCAATGGCATAACCTCGTAAGTTATTTCTTTTCCCGTTTCAACCGAATTACACATATCAAGGTGGTCGAATCAATATATTAGAGGCTTCGCCCTCCAATAAATAGCAATCGACGATAACTGATCCCGAATTTCATAGTGCGTAGAATACAAAATAAAGGAGGAGGTTGCCGTCGCCCTATGGGAGGAGAACCAAGCACTCAAGACAATTTGCAAGGATCTCAGGCTACAATATAAGGCGAGCCAAGAACGTCTCAAATCGGTCCTTGAGGTCGTAGAAGTGCTAGAGGCAGAAAACGCGAGACTTTACGAAGAAATCAAATATGCCCAAGACACGACTTCGGCATTACAACGAGATACGATGAGGCTTGATGATGGGTCCAGCGAGCTTGAAGCAGTGGACTACTATAATTTGGTAGGGAGGAGACGAAGAACATGGAGGCACATCCAAAACAGATATTGGGCTCGGTCTTTGGGATTCGGGCTTAGTTTACTATCCATGGCCTCTTTATGTGGCATGGTTTCGTATCTAAATATTTAGGGCCTTGCTCTTATTGTGGATTCTTGGTTTGTATTATGCGAGGCAATGTTTTCCCTCAAGGCTTCATTTCTTGTCTTTTGAGTTATGTTGGAGGTTCAACTTGAATGTACACTAGTTGCAGCCGTTTTCCCTGCGGCCTTTTTTGAAGGGCAACATTTTTTTTTGTAGGAGGACCAAGCGCTTTCTGTGGAACTATATTATATGTCTGTAGTCTGGATGACCTATAATAATTGCACTTTACTCACTATTTATCCAATCAGTTGTCTTCGCTTCGCATTCATGTTACTTACGGATAGTTTCTATATTCTCTTGGAAATTCGACAGCAAGCTAATTAGTGTATTACGATGAGCTCACTAAAATTACCTAAGTGATCAAGGATATTGTCGGCCTCTTTCCTAACGACGATCCCCCAAGTGCTAGCTATATTAGGTTGAGCTGAACAACTGGGTTGAATATATCGTGAAAGTCGACACTGGCTCCGGGTGATCTTCAACACCTGAGGTAACAATAATATAGATTACCCCAGAGGGCTTCAAGTACTCGAATTCAGATTCTTTTCTTTTGCTTTCCCATCGTTTTTTACTTTCCTCTTTAATTAACAATATTAGGCTATCAAGCGGCCGGGACTAATATCAATATCTACCTACGTACGGGTGTACTTAATAGATTTTAGTGGAGTGCCTTCGAAAGTTCTAACCTTAACCACTAAAATCGCCCGACTAGGAATGCGGGGACAGCAGCTGTGGTATTAGCAGGCATTTACCACGGGCTGCATGACTAGACTATAGTATAGATGGACAATCGATGAGAAGCTTCATTTATCGCCCTGAAGCCCGCGCTTCGATCTACTCGCATAGCGAAAAGAGATACTAGTACCTCCCAGTAATACCTCGAAACAACATCAACCAACATTGAACTTTCCTAACCTCCGATAGGCATATTGGGAGTGAAGAACACGAAGATGCCGTCGTCGACGACGACGCAGTCGCACGCCCGTTCGCATGCACTGCTATTGCTCCAGAAACTGCTGAACTTGCGCGACAGCGCCAGCCCGCTGACTCTGGTTCTCGATACCCTCGAGCAGAGCGGGAAGCCGATTTTACGTGAATTCATGAGCAGAGCCCAGGTCAGGAAAAAGAAAAAACTCGATACCCCCCTAGACAATCCGAAACGATGCTAACAGGAAAAATTAAAGATCTCAAAAACCAAGATCATCTACGTCTCCTTCGCCACATTGAGGAGACCGGCAGGGATCGACGCCTTCGTCCAGGCGCGCGACAAAACAGCAGAGTCGCTGCGTGCGGAGATCGTCTCCCACTACCCAACAGGACACACTCACAGTAAGCGCTTCCCATATGCAGCGATGTGAGCGCTCCTGGGCCCCGGAGAAGCTAACAAATCCCCCAGAAACCCTCCTCATAATCGACGAGCTGAACCCTCTCTCAAGCTTGATCCCATCAGACCTAGCTCTTTTCCTCTCCAGCCTAATCACGAGCCCAGCGCTCTCGCTAGTGGGGCTCTATCACACAGACGTGCCCCTTTCCCTTCCCGTCTCCTTCAGCACCTCCTATACCCCACACCCGCTCACAGTGCTCTCCCACCTCGCAACAGGCGTCCTGCGCGCGTCCAACCTGCACCACGCCATCGAGCGGCAGCGCGCGCTAAACCGCAGCCAGCGGGAGCCCGGGTTCGGGCTCGACGAGGGGAAGGAGGGCGTCCTCGTGGGCCTGGGGCTGCGGAACGGGAAGGTCGCGGCCGCGCAACCCGGCGCCCAAGGCCTGGTTCTCGAGATGGAGCTCCGCCGGCGGAGCGGGCGGGCGGTGGCCGAGACATTCGTGCTCGTTCCGAGCCCCATTCTCATCTCTAAGCCGAGCGAGATGGCGAGGCCAGGACAAGCGCCGTCAAAGCTATACCTCTTGTCTGACCACCCGGCCTTCATAGATCCGGAGGCAGCGTCCTCGCCGGACCGGGGTGAGGAAGGCGGGCCAGAATCCACCTTCGATCTAGGCCTCACGGACAAGCAAAGACGTGACCGAGAGGGCATCGTGTTGCCATACTTTGACGCGCAAACAGATATTGGCGCCGGCGAGGGTGGGCGGATTCTGTACGAGATGGGGCGGGAGGACGACTTCGATGAAGAAGAGGACGAGATATAGACGTGTGACAATCACTACACAATAAAAGAAAACGAAGACAAGTAAACCCCCACCGGACGTCGATTCTCGTGAACTCTAGGTAGGTAGTAATATCTATTGTACAGCCATTGACGCCTGATTTGGAGTGAACCTCGCACTTGTGCGTGGCATCCCCGAGTTTAGAGCGCAAGTCTCTCATTTCGCTCACTTCACAGGAGCAATGTGTCTTGACCATATCTGTTGACCTCATCCATTCGATATTCAGGCGGGGGGCTGCACGGGTTTTCTGTTACTGCGCCGTGTATCATCACTCATCCACCTGCATGCCGTCACCGCTAGTCTCAGTGTCATCCGCTATGCTATTAATCCAGTCCTTGGTCTCAGCACCATCGTGAACCTTGAAGGCCTCAAGAGGCCGCTTGCCTGGCTCCTTCGGTCCTACAACACCAACACTTGTATTCTCTACCGTGAGCTCACGATCCTGGACTAGTGTCTCCTTGAGAGCTCTCAGGCCGTGACGGATGAGCTCGTCCCGGCCGCAGTCAGCGAATTTATCTAGGTTCTTCTCTAGGTATGTGCGAGCCATCTGTGAGCGGGCACCGATAGCACACGCCAACATCTCCTGCGTCAACCCAGAAGGCTGGAACTCGAAGAGGTGCGGTCCACTGTCGTCCACGCCTGCCACGAGTAGTCCGACACCGTACGGTCGCTTGCCGTAGTGCTGTGTGTTCAACTGAGCCTTGTCACCGATTAGCGATACCAGTGTTTCGAGAGGCATCGCGCGGTCGTATGTCAGTCGTTCGGAGAGACATTGCTGCTTCATGAAATTCGAAAGGACGCGGGCATCGGACGTTAGACCTGCGATGGCAAGGCCGACGTGCTCATCCACTGCGAATAGCTTCTTCTGGTAGGAAGACAATTCTTCGGCGTTTCTCTAAAGATGAAGGAGGCATAGGTCAGCAAGGGCGTTTCGATTTATGACATCGGCTTTAGGATGTTCCTATTATCGAGGGGCCGGGGTGTAGGTTTCGCACCTTGATAGCGACTAGCACCGCATGTGTTTTGCTTACTATACCAACGACTACTGAGCCTTGCTTGACCGCCTCGGCAGCATATTCAACCTGGAATATCCTTCCTTGCGGAGAGCTAGAAGCTGTCAGTATAAGTGCTAGTAAACATGCTAGTGTATACCAGCACCTCGACTTGGACGGGAAGCCTACAATGTGACGGAGTCGTTATCGTAATTATTCCTGAACATGGTGGCAGACACTTCGTACAAAGGTGGGAATATGAGGCTTTGCGAGTAAAGGGGACGCTGGCGTGGTTATTCGTGGTCTGTTTGAATGAGGTTGATGAGAGATGCAAGCAAGGCTAAGAGAGCTGGCTGGCGGAGGACAATCGCAAGGCAGCTCCAAGCTTCGTTGCTTCCACATAACAGGTTTAGCGTCATGCGAGTCCATCCCACCTACTATGTTGCATGTATACTACGTAGCTACTTAGGTACTTATAATAGGTATGTATACAGGTACCTATACGATAAGGATAAGGCAGACCCGGTTTTAGATAGGTCGACCAGCTCACAAGCCACACTGTGACACCCTCCCGTCGCAAGAGTGTGGCTCCAGCTCTCTTCTTATCGGCTTATTGCATCACGGTAGGCTGACGACAACACCCTACAACCACGAACGATTACCTCACCTTGCCTACTTCCCTACAACCCCGTCGCCAAATACCTTCTTTTCATTCAACGGATTGCTTTCGGATCTCGGCCGGCCCTGAATACGTACATAATTGCCGACGATACCTTGCCATCCAGCGTTAACCGACCTCACTCATCGTTCTCCTCTAACTAGCGACAATTAGACAAACCGCAGCGCTGCCGAGCAGCCGGCCTCATCTATATATTTACCTATCGCCCTGACCCCAAGTCTCAGATCTCAGGCACACACATAATACTCCGCGCCGCCCACGCCACGATGCCGAACGCGGGGCTCAAGACGATCATCGCGCTATCGTTCGTGCTGGCCGTCGGATTCCTGCTGGTGATCCTGTCATGCGCGCTATACAAGGAGTACTACCCGTTGCTCGTCGTGGCCACGTATGTGCTGGCGCCGTTTCCGAACTGGATCTGCAGCCGCTGGGCCAACCCGGACGATTTCGTCGAGAGCTCCGGGAATGCCGTCCTCGACCTCGGTCGCTTCTGCACGGGTTTCTTGGTCGTCATGGGAATCGGTATGTACTTTCCACCACCCTGCATTTTCTCTAGCGCGCTTCTTTGGTGGAGGAGGTCGCGATTTAGATAACATGAGCTCTATGGACGAGCGCAAAGGGAAGAGGCGGATTACCGGATTGCAGTGTATCGGGGAACAAAGGGGTGCTTGTCGCGACCGCTGAGTGATTACAACGGGTGCCTACTTGCGATTGATCGCATCAATATTTGCTAACGTTTGCATTGCTACAGCTCTACCTGTACTCCTCGCGCACTCAAATATCATCGAAGTCCCGGCAATGGTCATGTGCATCGTCGGGGGCTTGCTGATCTACGGGACCATCATCAGCTTTGGGATGTCCTTCCAAGATGACCAAGAATTTTAATAATCCAAGCACATGAATTTTTTTTTCCTTTCGTCGGAAGCCGGAAGCCGGAAAGCTACAGCGGAATTCCGTTTTCTTGGGGGCTCGGGCTTGTGAGGAATGGGCTCAGAGGCATGGAGTCGAGGTCGGCAGTCTGTTACCATGTACCATATCTTCTTGCATGCGATGGGAATCCACACAAAGCGAACGCGGTTTTGAATTTAATGGGATTGATCCTCCCCCTTTTCCTTCCTCTCACATTGACTGCTTGAATCGGGATGGCGGGTAGATGGGTTAGTGTTCTAGCTAACAAGGGAAACCAACCCCTTGTCTTCATAGGTGCTTTTACGTACCCGTACCTTCGTTCTCATACTACAGCACCGCCGTTTCGAGACCTTGCTATCTATATTTAGGCAATATCGAGTACATACAAATCAACACATCGCCGAACAGAGGGTTCGGTTAAGAGTCATACTAAGCATCCAAAATCCACCGTCCGCTAGCTTCTCGATTTTACGAATTAGAAGAAGATACAAAATGTCCGTGAGAATGAACTTCGTAAACGGTAATATGACAACACCCATGAAGATATGAGTCCTGTATATATCATATATTAATTACAAAAGCCAGAACGCCGCGCCGATGTCATAATTAACTCTTCTCATAGACTCTAACGTCCGCCTTCCTTATTTTCTGTTTACCTCTTGAATTAGCTCGAATAAGAATATACATCAAAACTTTCAGCTCGTAACATGTAAGCTAGTTGAGACTTTTAATTAAGCAGCAAAGCCGTCACCATGCTTATGGACCACTTTTCTAGGGAGGACCTCGACGTTCCTACTTAGAAGTTTTCTAAGTTCGGGACTAATGGTCTTCCTATCCGCTTGCTCTGGGGCTTTCCCATTCTGTTGTTGGGGTGAAGGGCTGGAACCAGATTGTACGGATGTCTGGCTTGATTTTGGTCTCATTCGTGGGACGGGAAAGTTTTGCTTCTTGTCGATCGCCTCAATGAGCCGTTGGAACCGGCGGAATAGATACTCGGCACGGATCAAAGTAGGTTCGAGATCAATTGTTTCGGAGAGTTCGTTCACTGGTAGCTTATCAGCAATGGACGCCTTGTTACGACGAATGAAACACATAGCACTAAAACCTACTATACTTGAGAACCTCGTCAAAATGCTGTAGATGATCCATGATTACATCGCGGTGTTTGTCAAGAATCGCCATTGCAACGAAAAGGTGAAAACTGCTGCTCAAATAATCGGTCCAGAGAACTTCCCACAAATGCAGAGTATCCATCCACTTGAACTCTCGCTTATACCATACTAGAAGCATACGGAAGAAGAAGAAGAAATTTGTGCTATCGGCTTTTTGAAGATGAGCATACAGTTTAGGGTCCATAAACTGTACTAGGTGATCGAGGGTGAGGAGTTGGTTTCGCATGCCGGATTGATCCCGAAGGAAGTTCCTTTCCATGCGATCCATGAAATGTTGGAAACCCCAGAAAGCCATAGCGTCGTCTTGCATGACGGCATATATCGGCGCAAGCAGGTCAGACATACCCTGCACGTAGCCTAGATCCTTGTTATACTCGTTATATGTGAGGAGCATGTCTTTCAACTGCTCCATATGAACGTTGGTGCCCACGGAGGCGAAGGGCGAGTTTGGGTCCGGATGAGGGGTATCTTCACCAGCAAATATGGGCACGGTGCGATCGGTTCGATGCACGTCCTTTTCTAAACATAGTAGTAGTAAGCATGTATTCTGATATGCTATAGGATGCGGCAGGCCACATGAAAAACTTACCGATCCTTCCTCTCTGCTCTCTCCACCATTCTCCTTCTTCGCCTTCACCACCAAGATCGACAAGCCTCTCCCACCACGACCCCTTAAGTTTCACGTACTCGTCCCTTAATGATGCTAGTTGGGCTCTTCGCTCCTCGGACGTGCTATACCAGTCATAAACGCCTAGTAGGAATAGCCAAGCCTCTTTGCGGACTCCATCATCCGGATCTAAGCCGCCGTGGAATATGCGCTCCTTGACTTCGTCGATTGTCATTGATAGTCTGCCCGTATTGGGGTCGAAAAATCCACTCCATTCCTTAAGAGTTACCCGATTCCTCCGATTTTCAAGTGACAAGGAGCTCGTTTCCAGCAACTCGAACTCACCCACGTCTGTATCTTCCATTTCCATGACATCCCTGGCAGTCCATATCCTCTGTGTTCGCTCCCTCTCGCCCTGTTCTGCAATTCCCATAGCCCATCGTGCTAGATATATTCTAGCACTGTCAAATTCATTCTGGATAGTCTGTACTTCGGGATTTCCCATGAGTCTTCGAACCTGTGGTGGTATTTTCGGGTTATCTATAATCTCTTGTGCTGTTTTTCGGGTGAATGTCGTGACTTTACTGAACTTCTCCATAATGTTCCAGCCAGTCTCCTTAACGAATTTCATCACCGGGTCCATGCCAGCATCGTGAGTCTGTCCACTTGGTCCCCCAGGTGAAGCTCCAGCAGCTCCCTTCATAGATATCCCACGCGAACTGTCGCGCTTGCCAATCTGGGTCGGGGTGCTGGAACTCACTTTGCCACCAAACCCTTCAATATCTTCCCTACTAGGTTCGACTAGGTAGATGTTTGGCTCCGCCCCGCTCCTCTCAATGCGAACGTAGCGCCTCAACCAGCGCAGTACCTCATCACCTCCCCAAAACACCTGACCATTTTCGCCAAAAGGGTCGAAGTTCTCTCTCGCGAGTTTTTTTTTCTGTAATATAGTAGACTGACATTCGCTATCGTGGAAGAAGAGTGCCGGGAAGCTATCTCCTGCCCTTGTATTGATCACGACAGAACCAAACCACCATCCAAGGCTCGGGGGCCGCACGAGGAGAGAATATATGGCGCTCACAGGTATCGCAAATGCGTAGTGGCCGATCGAGCCTTGGTGAGTCGTAACGGTTGGAGGCGATGGCACAAGAAAGCTCTGTTTTGGAGGGGAGTCGCCGTCGGTCAGGTCGACTTTGACATAAATGCTGGCAGCGTCACCCAGAGAAGACTCAGGCAGCCAAGCTAGCAAGAGATCCGAGGATGCCGGCGAGCTAGAGATTTGTGACGAAGAAGAAGTAGGTCGCTCACTAGAGAGACCTTTCTGCTGCAATAGTGCGATGTAACCTGAAATATTGTCTTTAGCTGATGGGGTGGGGTGAATATACACCTTGCTCTTGGAGTACAGCAACTTGACCCCACGGCCCGTCTCGGTGTGAGTAATGGTATTATATTCGCCCTCTTCGTCGTCGCTCATGGCATAAAAGCTGCCTGTTGGAGAGCTCGGCCGCCCTCGCGG
Source organism: Xylaria sp. Z50 (assembly GCA_037356035.1). NCBI lineage: Eukaryota > Fungi > Ascomycota > Sordariomycetes > Xylariales > Xylariaceae > Xylaria > Xylaria sp. Z50. Next base: position 92,810 of record JBAWJU010000065.1, read on the forward strand.
GGGATCCGACGTCATCGCGGGGTGGAGCACTTATTGATTATGCTCGGCGTTCAGAGATGAGCAGCCGGGACGAGATTATTCGATAGAAATATGTGTATTCGCGATAGAGCCCTTTGAGAAATATTTTGGTATTAGGTGCTCACCACCTAGATCAGGTGAAGCTGAAGCTACCATGTAGGAAAGCATGTGAACAGCGGGAAATCGGATGTCAGGTGAGCACAACTGCTTCTATTAAAGATAGCAAAGAGAAGTACCTGCTTCTAGGTACCTACAATAGAGAGTGCTCAAAGCCCCGCAGTTACGCATACCCAAGTACCTAGGTGTACCTAGCGGGCTGGAAGTGGGCTGCCTGCACCTAGGCTACAGCCTGGAAGGGGCCATTAGTGCTGTGCTGTATCTACCTAATAGGCTGGGTAGCGTGTCCTGTCAGCTCATCCCCATCTCGGAGTACGCACGCATCATGTGGCGAGCCATTAAAAGTGCCCCTTCGTCATGTACACAAATGGACCTTCGAATCCACAATCCCAATACAAGACGCGCAATCTAGGCCAGGCAACACTCAAAAACCCAATAACCGCCATGATTGTGGCTTACAAAGGCAAGTTTCTATATTAGTATTAGCCTTGACCTTGGTAATGGCCATATGATAGCTATGCAACGTTTCCTATATAGAGAAAGCATCCTAGAAACCTATAAGCCAACCATCAGGGCGTATCCTCTACCTACAGTCGTGGAGAGGAGCCTGCTAATTGCCTCTATCGGCAAATGAAACCGAAGGCGCTAGCTTTCTCGAAATTGATCCAGAAACACAATGCCATGCCCGTTGCCACCGCATCAAGTTGTTCAGTTACACCAGCAAGTATAACTGAGTATGAGAATCCGATTCACACCAACCTGGTAATCGATGAATTGGAACGCATACTCGAGAGTATATTGGGCTCTGCAGTGCTGCTGAGTGGATACCCGAGTCATCACCGCATTCGAGGCCCGCTAGGAAGACCAACAGGCCGTCTGCCTCCTGCCGGTCGTCCTCCATCTCCGGAACTTGACAGGTCGGCTCCGTTATTCGACCAAGGAGAGTTCGAACCCATGTAAGGTCTATCCCCTCCACCCCGGCCTCGGCTAGACCCAGAATCGTACATGCCTCCAGGTGCAAATCTATCTTCGTAATCACCTGAACCACCTCCGCTACCCCTTTGTGATGGCGGGTTGAAGGGGCCACTAGCTGCCGGACTCGCTGTTCTAGACCCTCCAAATAATCGTTGTTTCAGTCGGTCTTGCGCTGAGCCACCGCCCGCACCAGCCGCTGGTGTTGGTGCACTGCCAAAACTCCCTTGGGTCTGGTAGCTGCCCGCTCGCTGTGATGGCAGTGGCCGTGCTTGTGTATCATCTCGCCCATTACCTGCCATAGGGTCTGAGTTGCGGAATGGACTGTTCCGGGCATCGTTATTCCGCATGGGAGGAGGTACCCCTCTGCCTCTCCTTAGGCTCTGTACTTCTTGTGGTTGTGATACAGAGTTGTTATCCCATAGTGAGCTCAGGCTACCGCCTTGTTGTTGTTGACCAAGTCCCCCATATCGTGAGCCTACTTGCGACGGTTGCGAGTAAACGGCAGCGGCCGGCGGCGGTGCCTTGGGATCTGGTGGCAGCCATCCGGGGAAAGGCTTGCCCTTCTCGGTATAATACGAACGGAGCACCCTGCAGACATGTGTATCGTCTTCGGTATCGCCATCGGCTTCGCCACTGAAATAGGAGCGTTGAAGGTTGGATATTTTCGACGTGGTGGCGCCGACGATGTTGCTGTACCAGCCAGACATTGTGTCCCCTGTCGTGCTGAATAGCAAAGCGGCCGCTGGCGAGAACCTTTCTTGAAGATGATAATTACGGAGTGCGTGGGTGAGAACTAACGTAACGTCGAGATTCCGTTGTGGCTGGGAGGTTGGAACTCGGGTAATCCGGGAGATTAAAGCTTCGGCCGGGAAAAGTGTCTGGTAACTCGATGATACCCTCGGAATGTGTGTGTTTGGTGTTTGTCTCAGGTTAAGGTACGGGCGTTGCATCGAAGGGAGTTGGATTGGGTGATTGGCAGTGCAGGTACGTACTAAAATTCAAGCCCCATTAGTCTGTTACCTAAGTACCTAGGTAGTGTGGGGCGCGGCGTTTGCAAGGGTATGAAGTCATGACTGGGGCTTTGGGTCATAATCTTCACTTCTACAACCAACATACCTTCATTTTCCATATTTTCTGGCTAGGCACTCGCTGGACGAGTTTTAATACAACCACTACTGTTCTCCGTTCCAGTGGCCACAGTAGTTTTACCAATTGCCAAGAGTGCGACAAATTAGGTTTAGCGCAATCTCTGATTTTGGTCAGGTTCAGCTCAGCCTTATCGCCTTCATTAAAAACGAGAGAGAAACACGCTACGCTACCTTGTTTAGCTAGGTATTTGTGTAGTAACGGCCATGCCAGTGCCAAGGTACGCTAATTAGAGAGACCTTGCAATGAGAGGGGTCTTAAAAACGAAGACATAACTTACCAGGTTTTGTAGTCCCCCCCCTACAATAATATACGTTACTGTAAGGCAATTTGATTGGCAATAGTATGTTGAGGGAATGGAATAGTCGACATGAGGCATCTACTGTTAGATTAACTAATACCCGATCTACCAATCCCGTCGGGTCCGGGTATTTAGTGTACGAAAAGCCCATCGGGCTAATCGGGTGGGCATCAGGTGGGCGCCCGATCGATGAACCACTTTAGGATAATCAGGCTAGAAAAGTAGTTTTTACACAGAGTAGAACGTGCTAAGATAGGGAAAAATACGACTAGTGAATTTGAGTTGTGAAGAAAGATACGACGGTACTATATATAGTACAAACTGTGGTCTTAATAGAGTCTATTTAGACTCAATAAACAATACCTTCAGCCCGAAGAGCATCCATAAGGGGGTCCTCCTTGCCAATCTTTCCACCAACGAATACCTTATGAGTATCCCGAGTAGTTTTGGCGTGTGATTCACTATTGCTCAAACCAGTCATACCCGGTGCGCGAAAGAAACCTGTAGTGCAGAAAGGGGTCCAACCTTTCACGTCTCGCGCATCCAGCATGACAGTGCCATTTTCTTCGACAACAAACTCGCACATCATCTCGGGCACTTCTTTGGCGAGTACTTGAAGCCCGAGAAGATCAACTAAATTGTTGGTTTTAAGGTACTGGATTAGTTCATGGAAGAACGCAGCGTCAACACCAGCTAGGTCATAGTTGGCCCTTCGCGGTACTCATACGCCTGCAGCTCGCCCTTAGACGTCAGCTTGAATATGTGGCCGTGGATCCCCGCAGGGTCGATATCGTCAATGCTGGTTGGCTTGGTCCAGCAACCTCGGACGGAAGTGAGGGCAGTCCCGAGCATGATGCTGTCGGCTTCAAGCTGAAGGTGCCCATGGATAAGACGAATACCAAACTTGTCCTGGACGTTGAAACGCTCGAGAATCGCGGCCAGCTGCTGAGTGTGAACCTCCTGTACTTGGCGCTGGTCTGCGTCGTCAGGGAGGAGATTGTTGTTATAAATAGTTAGAGAGTAGCGATGGGTCACCCAAGTGAAACGTACATCGGCGAAGATTGCTTCAGGTCCTCAATCGCGGGAGGAACGTGAAGGCTTGGGATGGTACTTGGGGCTCAGACGGCTGCGGGAGGGGGGAGGGCAGATACGGAGTACTCATAAGGCTAATTAGGTGGGGGACCTACTAGCGGTCAACACCCCCAGAGATAGAGAAGGAGAAGTGTAGCATTGTAGGGATCAACTGTGGTGATGCGGTAGCTGTCAAAATTTCTGCGGGACGAAACGGACCCAGGGGGTGCACTTTTAGCAAAGCTTTAAATCTAAAGTAGTAGGTTCTTCGATTCCATTTGTGACGGCGGGATGGTAGCCTGCACAGGGGCACGATCCAGTTTATATTGGCAGCCCCCAGTCTTCAGCAGTGCAGAAGGCATCAAGATAGCGAAAGGAAGACACGTCAGACTCGTCTATCACACCTTTGCAGGCCTTGCCGTCCAAGATAAATCCATAGCGACAGAACAAGCCAGCCATTCTAGTGATCTGGATCAAGCGTAAATCATCATCTGTCAGGTTTTTAGCTTCCATCCGGAAGGTTTCCCAGAATATTTGCTGCAGCTCGTGGCGGTTATCGTAGTAATGCCACCCTTCAGAGTTCATATACCCGAGAATGTTCTCAAAGGCCCAGAGCGAAAATCCGAAGGGCAAAATCCTCGCGTCAGCCCAATCGATGATTCCTGTGATACTTCCAGTTTCAGGGTCTATGAGGATGTTCATCTCACAGAGGTCTTGGTGACTGAGAACAAAAGGGAGAGTATTTGAGAAGAGTAACAGCAGCTCTTTGCGAACCCTATCCAGATTTGATGCGAAACGAGATGGTAGTGACCGATGAAGGAGATCGAACTTGTCACGGAACTCTGCAAGTAAGGCAGATGTCTCGCTCAGGGGTAACTGCTGGCTATGGTTCCAAGACTGCGCGAAAAATCTATTTACAATTAGACAAATCCACAAGGGGAGGAGGAGCTGCTAGACGAACCTAGCGAGGTCAGTCGCAGTGTTCCGCTGTCGGGCCGCAGAGTCTGGAGGTTGTATAGCGGAGACGTGGCGCGCCATGATATACGTAGCTCCCGGCAGTTTATCCATCTCATATATATGGAGAGGCCGTGACTGGCCTATCGTCCCGTGATATTTGCAACCAGCTATGAATTGCGAGTGCACGGTTTGGGCAAGATTAATGACAGACATGTCGAGCTCAGAATCATGAGTCCGGAACTGGAAGATCTTAGACTGGTTGATCCCGGTTGCAAACGTGTAACTAAACGCTCCCTGAGTCTCAACCGGATTCGCCTGTCCTCCGACTCGGGAGAGTGCCAATTCCTCACATTGCTGTCTTGTCACGGTCGTATTCTCCTTAAAAAAGGAGCTGATTGCATTATCAAGATTATAATAAGTTACCATTGCGTTGAAAGGTAGCAAGTTGAGAAGCCTGGGTGAACTAATGGAATGAATTTGTCGGACAAATTGGCACAATACTAATTAAACCAAATCAAGAGCTGTAGGGTATCGATGGCTGAAGATAGGTAGGCTTAACGGTGTGCAGCGACAGCGACCCGGTCGATTACAGTGCGTCGTCAGGTGTATTCTCTCTAGTTGCTGGGTAGCTGTGACACGTTGGGTCAGAGGAAGGGCGACGGTGGTAATTCAGGGTAGCAAGAGACGCGAAGGCGAGGTCTGACACTCGCCTCGTCGAGGAAGCACTACAACATAACTACCAACAAGAACAGCGCACTAGCCCCGCGTGGGCACGTGGACGGCCTCATGCAGCTCATCGGTCCTACGTACGGAGTATGTAGGTAGTCTTGATATTCTCGTCAATGTGTAGTGTAGGCAGCTATGGCCTAGGCTATGCACATATGGTAGAGACAGTGTTAGGACACTAAGTCCCACCATCACCTCTACAATGACGATACAACAAGATGACCATTCTATGACAAATAGAATATTAGCCGCCGCCGCCGGGTCTGTCCTAGCTTCTCGGTATACTCGCCGTGACAACCCTGCTTTAAGTCCTTTACCCACTTATCACGGAGGCGCGTCGCGCGACCCAATATAACAGATTCCGGAAATGTGTGAAAATAATAAGGTGAAGAGAAATCGATTGGACTGCAAGTTCAATCCTCCTGCGACCTCTATGTAACATGGCCTACCCCCCTCTCTGCGGCTGAGCCACAGAGAAAGCCACAACCTAACCACACCCTAAGTACTCCTTATTGCTTGGAGTCGAGTGGAAAGAATAACATCTAAAATTTTGATTACGGCAATACGGAAATTATGCAATTGCGTTCGTCTTGTCTTAGGTATGGGAAAGCGGAATCTTGCTCAAGACTCCTATTCCGATTTAGGACGGTAAAACCTATCTTAGAGGCACTCGGGTAGATGTGCCCCAAAGAAATTGCATGCGCCCAACTACACATACCTAGAATCTCAATGCTACTACTGCCCCTAAAACTCTATAAAACTAGGCTAGCTTGCTATTGGTCCAGAAAAACTCTGCAAAGACCTGATTGATCAGGGTCTATTTAAGGCATCAACCACAACGTATTTACACTCAATCTAACTGTGTGTGTGGCTTGCGTACTGCAATAGCCGCTATATGTGAATACGGATACGAATCGCTTACATAACATTGAAACAAAACGAAGCAGACAAAGGGATACAACCGCCGGAGGCGTCTCCCCCTATATATATATAGTATTTAAATCGAAGTGCCCACAGCGTATTAAAATGGAGCTTCGCCGGCAAAACTTCCTATTTTAGTGACAGCCTGCCTGGCGCTACAATGACTTATTTTAAAGATATCTTACAGTGCCATCCAGTATATCAATGGCAAGCCAAGCAGGACTTAAGGTCGAAATTTATGCAAATCAACCTAGTAAGTAGCATATATATTAGGGCTTTATGTAGGCGTTTATATCAACTGCTTTTTTTCAGTCTGGTATTTTCAGTTGGTACAAGATAAATGATGTAACTCGGATATAAAACACACTCAACCGTCCAAGTAAGTATATGTTGTAGGGGTATCAAGTAGAGTCTACCTAGCCTCACTAGCCGTAAAGCTTTCGAACCGAACATTAGAAAGCGAGCTCAGGCCTTTGGTGCTCAAACTCATGTTCATGCTCAATCTCCCGTCCGCGCCGAAGTGCTTTCTTCGGCTTAGTTCGAGCAGCCTGTGCCCTCTTCCTCTTGTCGCCAGTTGCAAGTGTCTTCTTCTTCGCCGATTCATCCTCGCTCTCCTCTTCGCTCTCATCTGTCTCAGACTCTTCCTCCCCGGATTCATCACTTCCCAGCCAGTCTTCGAGATCATCTAGATCGTCTTCGCTTTCTTCAAAATCGGAAACATACTGCACTGCGCCGTCTTCCTCCTCCTCTTCCATCTCATAATCCTCTTCTCTTTCATCCTCCTCTTCATCCTCTTCGATTCCAGTGTCGAGGTCTTTATCTCTAGTCGCTTCTCCTTCACGCTCCATAGCATTCAGCACCTTCTTCCATATCTGCTCGCTAACATTCAAGGGCTGATCTCCATAGGCGCCTTCCCGTAGTCGCCCAAGAAGTTCTCTCTCGATAGCACGCTCAAGCTTAGCCGCGGCCTCCGCCTTTCTTTCTCTAGTTGCCTCACGTCTGCGGACCTTTGGAGCTAGCTTGGGGACGATCTTCTCACCGAGTCTCGCCTCTTCTTTAGCTAGTCGTCTCATACGGATGCTAACTTGTTGCAGCCGGGTCAGACGCTGCTTAGCTCTATCGAAACGTTAGTGACTCTATTAATAAAATAAACAATAACACCCGTTTTCCTATTTAAAAGTGAATGTTTCTCTAGAAACGGGTGTGCTTTGATGAGAAATCAGGTCCGGGAAATGCCACGGTACATCAAAAGAAAAAGGAAACAAGAATATATACCTATGAATCATGTACTGAGGCCAGTATTTGAGATGCTCTTCAATTTGGCCCAGAGCTTCTTGATAGTTCTGAGAAAGTTTGATTTTCTGCCATAGCTTCGAGGGCAGGTGCCTGCAATATTTAGAATTAGCTTCTGGAAGCATAAATGACGGTTTAGGAGTAGGAAGAGCCCTCAAGCGTCGGAAGGATCCGAAAGATACTCTCGTCTACTCCAATGTAAGGTGGCGGGCATAGCTTTAGGTGTCACTCACGCTCTCTCAGGAGTCTTAATGTACAAGTAATTAATCGCCTTCACGGGATCCGGATGGGGACGTATGGTGGCATAACGACTACTCAAATTTTAGCGACTATCCTCATCTTCTATAAGAAATAAAGAAGGCGAATACTTCTGTGGGAAGATGAGGGAAGACCCTACCTATTAGCAAGGGGGCAGCTGGTCCTGCTACACAATCCAGAAATATTCATTCTGTCATAGTTAGATGGTGATTTCATGGCAACTCCAGTCAAGAAGGCTCACTCATTTCGACAGAACGTTCTCTCACGAGTCGCCTTGACCTTGTAAGAGCAGAACTGCTTATCACTGCACAGTCGAAATTAGCAGATATTCCGACACTAGGAATATAAAAGAGCTTCTTCTCGGAATTGAGTCCATTGATTCTCGAGCGCATTGTGCGACGAAATGTCCAGAAGAATAGATATGAGAACCGCGAGGATATAATCTTACATGACCTGCCAGATGATTTCGTCACTCATCGTGGCGATGGGATGGGCGCAATTGGCAAAGGCCCTTTTTTGTGAGAACTTGGTGACGGAGAATGCACTATGCGACCGGCCGGTGTCCAATCAATACATCAAGTAAGGGCCTCGTAACTTTTGCAAGTAGGCTGCTAGTCTAGAAATGCCTAATACAGAGTTTGTGCTTGAAATATAATGCGCTTCATGAAGCAGAATACCGATTATCGCCACAAGGTGTTGAGATTGAAACTGAAGGGTTTGGACCAGATCTAAAGGTCTGCAACCTCGAAAAAAAAATTAGCCTAGATACACCAAAAGGGTCCCGGCTCCACAGCTCCAAAGGGCGATTCATCTGATTGGGTAGAAGCTCAGATACCTAGGCACGACCCACTCTCTTGCATTGCAGTCTGACCAATCAAATATAATGTTTTGTTATTTCACTGCTTGATATACTCCAGAATCCATGCTTCTATCTATATCCTCTCAGCCTTGCTTCTGTAACCATACTAAGTCTTTCTTTACCTGCCTTAAAACATTATCCTGTTGATAATAAGACTTTCAGCTTTATGCATCGTCTTGCTGCTAGACGTGTGCTCACCCAAAAGTTATATTTAAGCTACCGGAAAACAGCCACAGAAAAAGCGGGAGGCTTTATCGTAGCTCCACACTACAGGCCCCTTGCAGGGCCATCTCAATCTTCTCAGATATGGCGTATGTACTATACACCACCAGCCTCACCCATACACGAATCCCATCATGACACGATATATGCTCTATCGTCGGCCCACGGAAAAGCTGGCATAGCTGTAATTCGTATTTCTGGTCCCTCCTGTATACAAGTAAGCAAAAAGAGAAGAGGAGAAAGACCCTGTCAAACGAGACGTCAACTAAATGTGGTTTCAAGATTTATCATAATCTGTGTCCTAATAAAAAGGCGCCAAAACCTCGTTACGCTTCTGTAAGGACGTTGTTCCTTCCAGGCACCCGCGAATCCGAGATTCTCGATTCCGCTGCTCTAGTTTTGTATTTCCCCGGACCCCAAACCGTCACAGGCGAAGATGTATTGGAGTTGCATGTGCACGGGGGCAGTGCCACTGTCAAGGCTGTTCTGTCAGCATTATCCAAATGCATCACCGACGGGCGTGTTCGCTACGCGGAACCTGGGGAATTTACGAAACGAGCATTTACGAATGATAGGCTCGATCTCGCTCAAGTTGAGGCGCTAAGCGAAACGCTTGCGGCCGAAACGGAGCAACAGCGGCGAGCTGCTGTCAGAGGCAGTTCGGGGTCTTTAGGCCGTACATACGAAGATTGGCGTCGCATCTTATTGCAAGCGCGGGCCGAGATGGAAGCACTCATTGATTTCCAGGAGGATCAACATTTTGATGAGTCGCCGGTTTCTCTTGTCGCCAACGTGAGCCGGCACGTCAGTGATATTCTCAGAAGCATCGAAGTCCACGAGATGGCGGGCCAACGAACAGAGCTTCTGCGCAATGGCATCCAAGTGGCGCTCTTGGGGCCCCCGAACGCAGGCAAGAGTTCGTTGATGAACCAAATTGTCGGGCGAGAAGCATCAATAGTCTCAGGAGAATCAGGCACCACGCGAGATATCATTGAGGCTAATCTTGACATTCGAGGTTATCTGTGTACCTTCGCTGACACGGCCGGATTTAGAACCGCCACCACAAGTGGCGCCGTCCACGCCACTCACCCCGAAATTAGTATTGGGGCTATTGAGGAAGAAGGGATCCGTCGCGCAAGGACAAGGGCAGCACAGTCTGATGTCATCATCGTCCTCGCCTCTGTGGAGGAACGCACGGCTGGGGGCCACGAGATTCGATATGACACCGAGACGCTAAAACTTGCCGCCGCCTGTCAACAACGCCTAGTGCTAATCAACAAGATTGACGCGATTCCCAAAGCGGACCTTGGTCCTCTCATCCGCGAGTTCCGGGAAGAAGTGCTAAAAAGAGTACCTGGTTTAGACGACATTGCCCCCACACTGATCTCTTGCAAAGAGGCTCGAAATCAAAGTTCTGACCAGCAAGATCCCGGTGGAGTACGCCTCGTAGCGGATCAATTAGTCTTGGCATTCCAAAATATGACCTCGCTGCCTACGAGCCTGCAAGACCTTCATGGTGTCACGGAACGTCAGAGACAGCTCCTTGTACAATGTCGAAATAGTCTGGAGGAATATGTTGACGTCACGGAGAGAGTCCACGGGGAAGACCACGAAGCCGCCCCCGACATCGACCTTACCATGGCTGCTGAACATCTTCGCTACGCAGCTAGTTGTCTTGGGCGAATTACAGGCCGTGGCGAGGCCGGTGATGTCGAAGAGATCCTCGGAGTTATCTTTGAGAAGTAAGTCGTCTTGCTGGTTCACGTCTGCATATCTAACGAGGATCCAGGTTCTGTGTAGGAAAGTGAATGAATTCGATCCAAATGTATCAGATACTGTACAATATGCTCCGGTTCCGTCCTAGTGAACTCCCTGCCAACCCAAACCCAACCCCAATGTCTATACCCGATGCAATGCTAATCATACAAGTTGTTCCGTTGCCGGCGCAAGTCTTATTCTTATTCTATAATGAACCCCCGATAATCGTACAATCATACTCGTACAGCCGTTGTAAATGCTCGAATGCTGTCCCGCGCCTTGCCAATGCAGACAAAGGAAATCGAAGTGAAGGGGTGTTGATGGTATTAGGCGAATTTAGTAATCGAATGACGAGGCGGTTCCTCTTCGGGAGGAGCCGGTTTCTATCCGGCCGCCGCGGAAACTTAGTTGTATCCGCTGCGGCCCTTGTCGTTTTCGTCATCGCCATCCTTGTTGTAACCAGAGCGGCCGAAGCATCGCTTCTCGTCGTCGTTGTCACCATCCTTGTTGTAGCCACTGCGACCAAAGCAGCGCTGACCATCCTCGTTGTCACCGTCCTTGTTGTAGCCACTCCGGCCGAAGCTCAGAGTCTGAGGGCAAGAGGAGAAAGCGAAAGCAGCCATTGTGATTGTTTGTTTGTTTATGTTGTAGAAGGCTTTGTAGGAAATGGTATGTTCTCAAGAAGAGGAGTATGAGATATCAGTAGTGGTGGGATGAGGTTGAAGTGGATTGGAGTGTTATGGATTCTATTGTTGTGTTGTTAATGTTATTGGTGGCGATGGTAGTAGTGGTAGGAGTAGATGGTGGTTGTTGTTGATGATGTTGATGATGATGATGATGGTGGTTCCCAAGTCCGGATGCCTCCCGGACTTATATATCTGGTCACCATAAGCTCTGCTCAACATTGAATCAAGATCCATGTCTTGGACTACCGTGCGCTGTCCAGAGGAATGGGTCCGGCAACGGAAAGTCTAGGCCCCCTGAAGGACAAGAGAATGCTGCGGTTCGCCAAGTGGTGGATACTCATCCATCAGCCTCGACGACATCAGTCAACCTAGTCGAGTTGTATGGGACGGCGACCCAGAGTCCAAAGCGCCTACGGCATCTTGCCGAAGCGTGCTGGGGTGTATCCGCAGATACCTGGGTACCGTATGCCTCCAGCATAGCACCGGTGAGGCAACGAGGCAGTCAGCGGAATTTCCAAACTAAGCATACGTCGTGTTCGTCATGGGGGCTCTAGTTTCCTTTCCAATTTTGGTAATAAGCAAGAGACGATGCCGCATTGGCACGCGATACGGTAGTGCCGCAGACAAACACAGACTAGACTGGAGGATAAAATAGGAGAGGTGTGGGAGCAGAAGGGTGTGGAGATATCTGGGTCAGAACTGGGTGACTCCCCGTCGCGTTTCGACTCAACTCGATCTGCAACAGGTTTATCACTGATGCATGGAATCATGATGGAAGACGCAGAGAACTTCAAGGGTGCAGGGGTCCGAAGAGCGATGTGCCAATTGTGCCTCTTGACGGCGTGGGGCCTATGTAGTCAGTCCTATTTTGGGGGCCAATGCTGCACCACAACTCGTTGCGCTCCATAAATTCAGGGCTTAGCGACAGACACTCTGCGCTGAAAATCACTGTACCTTACTTTAGCATTGTTTTAGTGTAGTTTACCTGTTTTAGTACCTGTTTTAGTCTACCTGCTAGCCCGCGGCCATTACTGAGCAATGGTGTACTTCCCACACAATTCATTATAACCGTCTACCCATATAGGACAAGTGCAGGACATGGTACTGGGACCAGTAAGGTGGGCCAAGTGTTGCTATACTAAGTTTGAATCTAATTCTGCCAAGGATACTTGGATGTACCTCACCAACCACAATTGTGCATACACTGCCTCCTGGCCACATATCACATATCACAAAAAATCGAAACCACCGAAATCTCTATTACTCATGGTGAAATAGTATGATACCAACTGGAGGTGTAGGTCAACGTGAGCAGAATACCACCTACGTCGGAGCTGGTTGGTATAGCCTCGTTCAACTGCATGAAAGACCGCCACGCGGATATAGATACACATCTTACAGTACGCGGGCTGTGGGTGGTGAGGGCATAGTGCGGGCATGTAGCTGATGAATGCCTATAGATATCCATCGATATCCGGCTACCACCAAATTTAATGCACCCGGCTATTCTAGAAGACACTTACATTACAGCTGCAAGGTTCTGGAGGTTTAGGTGGTGTACACTCCCTACTATGTAGTACCTACACTACATAACACTAGGTAGGCAATGTACCCAGGTACCTACCTAGAGGAACTGTACTACGTAGCATGGCCCGCTTTTTATTTCGACTTCGCCGCTGACTAACTCAGAGCCACGGGTTCTACTCAATCAGAAATATCTATCATAGTAGTCTAATTGTAGTAATAATTTTATCTCCGACTTTTCATTCGTCCAATCTTTGGTAGTGTACTCCCAACCGACCCAAGCTGACGCATCTCTTAGCATCCTTGGCGGTGATTGAAATACACTAACCTACCTTACTATTAACAAGGTAGCCGGTCTCCCTAGACAGTCCCCGGTCGAGTTACCGTTTTACGAGATGCACTACACTACACTACATAGTACAATACATAGTACACTGCATAGTGCACTACACTACGCCGATGGGATGGGAGGTATAGTGAAGAGTGAGATATCTCAGGCGCTTCAAAACGTCCGATACCTGTCCACGATGCATTCGTCCCATGCGTCTCTTTGGGTGCTGCTCGTACTACTTCAGACTGTTGGTTACGTTGCTACGTCTCTGACCCGAGTTTCACCTCGACTCGGATGGACTCGCACTCGGATCTAGGTATACGAGCGAAAAGAAATTCAAATAAAATAGAAAATAAAACCAACTGTCCCGTCCATCGCCGCCTCATGCACGGTCTATCTGTGTATGTATGTACGTTGAGTACTGTACCGGGTACTATATCCTAGGGAATACTATGTAGATAGTCCGACACACAACACTCGAAATATCTCTAACCCACCCCGTCGTGTATGCAGAAGTGTGTGTACCAAAAAGCCAAGGGTCCGCAACTCCCAAGGCACCAACGCTCTTAACGGGCCGGTTACTATTTTGTCTGTGCGAATCGCTGCGGCCATAGCACGTTCTGACCACAGTACAATTTGATCGACTTGTTTCAAAACGTCTTTCCAAGCCCTCCAGTTCAAATTAGAGCCAGAGCACAGAGCTAGACCGAAGCGGAATCCACGGCCAAGACCGAAGCTTTCTTGAGTGAATTGTAATCATGCGCTTGCGTACGAGTGACTCCCCCTCATTCTCTCTTTTTGCCCTCTCCAGTGACGAGCCGGGTCCAACCTGGTCTCCCGCCTGGGTCTCTGTGTCGCTCATTCGCCTCAAGTGTCGCTCGTTGCCCCGAATAATCCCCCTTCGTCATTTTGGGCCCATGAGTCACACCCACAGATCTAACGGAATAATCGCCTTAGATTTCACCACTAATCCCGTCAAATCCGAGAGAGAGAAAAATAGTGGGTATTTCTAACCTAGATTCCGACTTCGTGGTAGCGATTGAAAAGCCACATGGCCAAGCTAGATAACATCTGCACGACCACGAGAATTCTGGCGATCTGCATAGAGGTAAAATATGATTCGAATAGCCGTCATAACGAGACATAATGTTTCGAGTCATAAGCTGTCACTGCCAATGTGGTGTTACTGTCCGAATGCAACATAGGCACGCACTGCATGCAGCCCAGGAACATCGCGTCGCAGATGCTTGAGAGATCTTGCAGGCATGTTCAAGACAAGTCACACAGCAGTACACCGACGCGCAGCCCACCACACCAATACCATTATGATGCGGCCACCTCTACGATTTGTCGTTGCAGGGGCGCCACGAGTCGTCGATCAGTATCCCCACTCAACTCTTGCGCTTTCCATGTTCAGTACCATGTTCATCACCAAATTGGGGTCTGTCAGCACTACCTGGCCGTCTTGGCTCTGTCAAAAGAGACCGTTATAACGTCAAACCGCCTGCACTATTTTTGTCATTCTGTATTCCCCGGCTCTTGCCGCGTCGAATTTAGAGCCAATGAGGTCGTCAACCCACTAGTGTGGTACCGGCACCGCCATCCGCGGCCTGTGACTGCCACCGCCGTACGGTACGAGGGAGGCTCTGTGTGTGGTGTGCTTGTGTGTCCACAATCAGCAAGGAACCCTCTCAAAATCTTACACTACATCAGAAAGTTGGGCCCGTTATTTCGCCATAAGCGATCATCTCCAATGTTTTGATCGTTGATTCCGTCTGTAACCTGCCCTACCCACCCTTGCCGAGCGTGGGGGAGACAGTTTAAGAACACTACTAGTATACTCTGATTATAAACTCTGAGGTGAGAGTCTTGACCCTAGCCGACACCATGACAACAAAAGGCGGGTTGACAGAAGCTTCTTTTTTCTGAGACTATATCTCGTACCAGCGAACGTAAGCAGCCGCGCAGATAAAGATTAGTATACCGACTCTTTTTTTTCGGCGTCTCCAATTCGTTACGGCGCTATACAGAGCGACTTTCGGAGCTCATTATTCATTATTCAGTACTAAACACCATCGTTCAATTTCAAATGACATGGACTGATGACCAATATGTAATAGCCAAGAGCTCGATGCTACGGATCGATCATTGAGTCAGTAAACTCACCCTCATGATTCTGTAAGAGTGACCATTGGAATACTCTACATCCCGAATATATCAACGCCGAGCCCCTCGGTGCTATCCGATCTTTCTCCGACAAGTCTCCGCCGGAAATACTCGACTTGTTAGTTCATTCTCGTGCTCGCATCTAACTCACGCGCTCGCTCATACAGATGACGTTGCAAACGTATTCGCTTGTCAATTCCCGAGTTAGTCTCACGGGAATGACATCAAACATGTGCGTCCAGTCGGGTCCTTGTTGTTAACTTTTGCATACAGTGCGATAGGCGACGTCCAATATCAGGATATGCGTGATTATCGATTAGGTAGGTCCCCTAATCTCTCGTGCTTCGCTACCATGGATCTGTTGCGCCTCGCATAAAAAGTCTTGGCTGGGATGCTCAAAAAGCCGCTTGAAATAGGGACCCTGGTCAAAAACCTACTTGAGTAGCATTCCCTGTGGAGTCATACCAGAGTTTTCTCAACCCTTCTGATACCGGACGTGTCTCCGGCTTGAGTGAGTTTATAGGAAACAGTCGTCGTGTTTACATGAGCCAAGTGCTGTATTAGGTAAGGATGTACTTTATATTTGACTACTTAAAGGGGGCGACGAGGCATGGCATCGGATTTAACGGCGACTCTGGCCGGTATGATATGAGCAAGACCTGGATATCGGCAAAGTAGGTATCATCAAAATCTACGTGGTAGTGTAGATACAGCTCAAGGATGGTGGCGCTATGGCCGCTTGACCTTCAAAAGTCGATTGGGAATTAGGAGCCACCAAACTAGCAGAGTAATCCACAAAGATTCATTAATGCGTATTCTATTCTTGTGGTCTTTGCCTTGTTTTGGCAAGACGTAAATATAGTATCATCGAAATTGTTTACTGTTATTTCCTTCTACTTACTGTAAGGCAACACTTTGTGTTTGTTTGTACCTGTCTCATCTTGGCTCGTTTTAACCCGAAGACAAAAAGCCACATTGAAACGGGTTGTAGCCTCACTTCGGGTATGTTTCGATTCTGACGTGACATACGACGTATTGCGAGGACGAAGGGAAAGAAAATATTACGCAGCCTCGAGCCTTTAAAAAAAAAATTTCAAACAAAAAAAATCCTAGTTACACGGCGCCCTTTCAGATCAGGCGATATTTTCACAAACACCCACGTTATTCGGTATGTCTTATCACCACCGTTGCACCAGGGACCAGAAACTCGAACCATGGGCTGCTCTCTTGTGTCCCGCCCACGTGGCTCGGCGTCGATGGTTTGGGTATGGAGCTCCGAGACAAGACAAGATTCCCCCAACAATGGTGCCGCGAGGTAGTCGTGTTGGTTGGGTACACTACGCTATGCGATGTGACGTCGAGCCACAACTTTGAGGCTGAATTATACCGAGGAAGGGGGATCCATGGTTCCGTCCCTCGGCTATTTTCTACCTCCCTTCTTTTTAATATGTGTATACCTTCCCCTGCGGCAGAATAAACCCCAATTTTCAGCAGCTGGGCAGTTTCTTCGCGTGCCATTCGGCATGATTCACTTTCTCATGTAACGGAGCCAAGGGTTAAGCTGAGGCTATCCTGTGTAACTCGAATAGTTGGGCCTTTCGAGCTTCTACGCACGGGGCCTTTTGTTGTTATGCCTTTCCCCCCCCCCTCCACCCTTGGCATACCCATTATCTGCTTGATTACTACCTGGGGGGGAATTTGAAGTAATGGCTCGGTATTTTAATCTGTATATCACGTATGTTATATAGTGTATTTAATAAACTCTCCACTAACATCTGAAACCCAAAAGTACCCCTCCCCTTCCCTCACACCCCTCCCCCCCCTCCCTTTTCCTTTCTACCGGTTTTAATCGGTAGCATGGGAAGGAGGTTGTAGCGAAGTTACACAGGGCATCAATCATACGCTGCAGTACTTGGATTTTTTTGCACTTTGTTGCTCAGCTGACATCCTATTGGCTTCCAATTAGGCTTTCTGGTTCGATGTACCGAAGCATCTAAGGGGTGTATTTATCTATCTAGATAGATGTACATCTGCAATGTTCAGGTCCCCTATTCCCCAGCTTCGGCTCGATTGTTGTCGACAAATCCAACGTTGAGAAAATCGGATCCGGCCCCCACGCCGTCATTTGCCTTGTATTATACATATAGCTTCAAACACGTGCGGTGGGCGGGGAAGAGTGGGTAAATTTTTATTATTGTTATTATTGGTAGATTGGCAGTATTATTTTTACAATTCTTCTTTTTTTTCTTATTCCGTCTTCGGTTTGGGGTCCGGTTTCATTTCGGTATGTACCGTATGTAGGCAGGTTCAGGTTCAGCTGTTCCGGGGACCGATATTATTATTTGCCGAAGCTTATGTGTTATGGCGACGTTGAACTTGAGTGGGAAACAGACTTTGTTCTGGACTCTGCAGCTGGTCTGATCTGCTAGGTTGGGCAATGCCTTACCGAAGGCTCGGTAAAGACCTACATATGTACACTACCCTATCTAGCCTATCTGCAGGTGACGGGGGGAAGGGGATGCGGCACCCTCGTGTATCCCATGCTGTGCATGTGTGCGACACGAGAAGATGTCAAGCGAGAGAGAGAGAGTATGCGTGTGTGTGTGGGAGTGTCGTATATGTGTGTGGATTGTACGGGATTGTGTGGATGTAACTAAGGTACTACCAAGTATAGGCATCTCTAACGAGCTGCATGGTCCAAATTATGTAGGTCTATTTTTTGTCGACACGTGCTGATGTATTTCCCCCGGTAGGACTACCTAACTACTTCGCTATGTACACTCTATGGCTTGCTATATGTGTGTCCAAGCCAGGCAGCGCCGTAAGGCCGCAAGGCCGCAAAAGGATGCAAAGACGCCGCGGGAGAGAATGGATAGGTTGCCGCCATACGAAGGGAGCAGCAGTTCTTGGGCGCGCACAATTGTCATAGTCATGCGATTCCGTCCCGCAACGTCTCAAATCGTATCGTGTTGCTGTCCCTTTGCGCTCTCGTCGAGCCGATGTGGCGGTTACTACCCTTGTATTTTGCGAGGTAATTTACTTAAGTACTTGTACACTACACACTACGTATGTGTAGCACATTACCTAGTGTAGCGTAGCTAGCAGCACATCATGTAGGGTCCTGGGGACCGTTCTGGGGCTTTTGCTTCGAACGGATGCGCCTATACTACCTAAGAGGGAAGACTTGGTTATCTTGGGACAAGTGTCACTGGGCAAATATTACATAAGTCATGTCGGTTAGCTATAGTAAACGAACGGTAGCTATAACCGACAGATACCCTCGATCAATCAATTAATCAATTAGATAGGATTTGCTCACCGCCGGACCCGAAATTCTGAACCCCGGCAAATCCTAATAGGCTATCTTACTACTCGGTGTCGCTCACCGTTTGATTCATTCGCCGGTTACTATGTATGGTCACCCACGACATTGGCTCGCTACGACCTGGCAGGCATCTCCCGATCTTTTGAGATGGCGCTGGAATTGTAGCATGCTCTTTTTTTTCTGTTGCAACTGTCACGTTACGTCGTAGTGTAACCTGCCATAGAGCATTGGCATGATATCGCTTCGTGTCCAGAGAGCTGTATTGATTTGATGATAGCCTAGCCACTTAATTTAATGTGCATACCGGTAGGCAGGTACTGTAAGTAAGGTACTTGTGTTGTCGGGTCCTGAATAAGGATCGTTATCGTGGACCCCTCCTGTGCTACCAGGTAGGTAAGTAGGCATCTTCCCCCCCGCCCCCTTACCCGAACAGATTAAAGGCGTAATAACGTCTGTATACTATACAGGTATATCAAGGACTGTCGTGTCTCGATGCGCGCGTGCTGAGCCGCGGCCGTATCCGCCTTGCTCTGCCTCACCTCGGTAGTCCTACCTGATTCCTTCCCTATCCCATCGTTGCATCATGGCTTTCTATCCGTCCATGTGCGTTTGCATCCGAACCTACTCGCTTGTTTTTGCCGTTTTTGCCGCTCCCAGACTGTACGAGGGGAAAATAAATCCCGGAATCGTGCCGCGCCGCCTCAATACGTGTATCGTCGCGGCAATTCATTCTGCAGGAGCATCAGAACAGGAAGTAGAAACGGGAGCTTCCCGAGTCGCACAGCGTGAGCTGATCGGACATATAGCGAGTTTGGGTATCACTCCCTCCTGGCTGAGGTACCTCGTACGGCATG
Source organism: Xylaria sp. Z50 (assembly GCA_037356035.1). Lineage (NCBI taxonomy): Eukaryota > Fungi > Ascomycota > Sordariomycetes > Xylariales > Xylariaceae > Xylaria > Xylaria sp. Z50. The sequence continues at coordinate 112,318 of JBAWJU010000065.1, forward strand.
ACTAAATACACCGTATATGTTCCGCAAAACAACGTCTCATCTACGCATGGCCGTGCTTCTGCGCATGGCGTTCTAGGAACGTTGCCTAGTGTAGATGTCTACTAAGTTAGTAAGTAGAATATGTGAACGGTGAGGAAGCATGCGATGTTTCATGGGCGATCCCACCCAGCTCGAGAGCACAGCTGGAACGCGCGATACCGGTGAAGACCCCCCCTTTCGTGCTCGTTAGTAGGGGCTAAGGCATCCTCGGGTCCTCAGTAGGCGCACAGACGAGAACGAGGCATTCGTTCATCCTGCTTGTCTCGTAAAGGCCGATCGATTAGTCTTGAGTGGCTTATCGACTCATGCTTTCGTTCCCTGAGCCTGTTATTTCGTATACATACGATATGATTGGGGACGAGTGGTTTATGCAGCCGGTTCGTCGTTCCGGATGTGGATATCGGGGGTCGGTGGGCGCCGCTCCTTTCGGTAGGTTAAGGATGCAAGCGGTATTAGCGTCGCCTCATCGGGGTCGCTTATCAACTTAAACGTATGTGTGTCAAGGTGAACGGTATCGTACTTACGTGTAGTGTAGTAATGGACGATCTAGGCTGCAGGACACGTGCGCAGTTCGGCCGAGCGGCCTTGCGTGACTCTTTCGTTTCCCTGGGCTAGTCCTCGAGCTAGGGAAGGAGTCTGATCCTTCGTCGAGTACCTACGATATGCCTCTTCTCCTTGTTTTCTCTCGGCACCCCCCGCGCCTCAAGGACTTTAATCTAAGGACAATGCCGACACGTTTATACAGTGCAGCCGTAGATCGGGGGACTCTGGGCACAATACCTGAATGGTTATACGGTGTGGGTGTATAGTGTATAGTGTTTTCATGATCTGTATCCATACTGTACCTTGGAATCGAATTGGTTGGGTAGGATGAGAATCTATACTTGGCATAGTTCTTAGTCAGGGTGCTAGCATTGAGTCATGAGTTAGACTCTAACTGAGCGAGGGTATGCAACAGGACAGCCTTGCATGAGCTGAAACACTGGTATAAGGCTCTCAGTGAAGGTTGAAGGATGACAAATTCGAGAGGCTACTAGATGATTCGGCTCTCTGTTGTGATGTTCGTCATGCACATGTTATGATACCAACTACCCGCATCCACGCTTGTGCCGTCAAAAAGAGAGTCTTAATAAACAATGTTCCATATATTCGAAATTTGGGTATCAAATGCTGCCATCTAGTATTCCTTAATCCGCAAACGCCGCATATCCTGTGCACACCTTGAGAATGCGTAACCATAATCCTCACTTCAATTAGTAAACCGCGTGGTCGTCTAGCACCTCTCACTTTTGTTTTCTCCTTCTTTGCTTTGGTGACCCGGATACGCTGGAAAGTTTCTGTTTGACCGAGTTACCTCTCTCATCCTACGAGGAGGTTGGCGTCTGGCCTGTCTTGCTTTTTTTGCGCCTGAGCTTAGATGTGCCACTAGTTGGAGTTTTGGGGGTTTTGTCGCCCGCCTTGGAGCTTCCATCTTTCGCCTTTTTCCCACCCAAATCTAGAATTGATGTGCTCTTGAATGATGTATTGAGCGCTGTGATACCAGGAACTTGCAGCTTATCTGTCCGTCCCGTCTTGCTTAAATTGAAAGCACCTGGCTTGCCTGTGATGGGATTTTCGTCTTCGTAATCGCCTCCAGATTGTATATGCACCAACATGGAATGCTCGGCGTGCCGCACTAAATCAAAAGTCGATGATATTGGGTCTTGTCTCTTTGGCTCGGAGAAACCCGCGGCTCTGTTAGACACCGACTTCCCGTCGGGCCGTGGTGTTGTTTCTTTGGATTCTGCTGCGTTCCGTGGACGAGTATTGGTAGTGGCAGTTTGCGCGATCTTGTACACATGCCCTTGGGAAGGTGACCAAACGCGTGCTTCATCCGCCGTGGGGAAACACTTGTTTAATGCTGAAGAGATAGTTGTCTAGGCGAGGGGGGTTAGCATAGCTTGCCCTCAGAAACTTGTTTGCTGTGGGCCGTCGAGGAAAGCAAAACTCACCATTCGAAAGCTCAGAACTTGGGCTAACGTGGGCGCCATGTACACGTTTTCGCCTACTATATAGTAGGTAGCATGTACAATTATCTCATCCTCAGGATCGCGCTTTCGCCGAGTCTGCTTGCGGATAACCCAGACGCCGGTGCCAGTACCTGGTGCAGTCTCGGCAGGTTCTTGGGCGACGATGAATTCGAGACCGGACATCTCTCGGAGACGACCTTCAAATGCCTCACGGGTTTGAATGAGGTGAAACATGGCCGGGTTGAACATGGCTTGGTTGGCCAGCACGGCATTGTTCGAGGTCGGGTCGAAGAAGGGTGACTGGGCAAAGTAGAAAAGCACCGAGTTGCTATGGATTCCTTGCATTTGCTGTGCTGACTGCGGGGAACGCCACTGGATCTCGTCCAGAGGCGGCTCATTTGGAGCGGCCATTCTCTTTGTCTTGGGCGACAAGAGTTGGGCGACGAGAGTCGGAGGGTGATGGCGGAGACGAGGTTTGTGCTCGCAACGACAAAGCTGAAGATGTGGTGATGCTGTTTATAGTAGGTAGTTCCTGATATCACTGTGGAGGGAGGTTGAAGTTGCAGTGGAGCGTAAACCTTGATTTGACAAGGATGCCGATGTGCTATACCTCAGCGGGGTAGGTGCCTAAGTACAGTTCAAGCTGAAGGCTGGAAGCTAGTACTTACCGTTACCTAGGTAGTAGGTACTATCTAATAGTGGAAACGCGCACCCGGGTACCTACCAGTGGTGAGTGCATAGGCTTAGTGCAACTGACTCTCGCCTCTGCATTCGTTCAATTTGTACTTCGTTCATATTCTACCATCACATTATTCTACAACTGCATGACTACAATAGAGGCACTTTCATTAACCCTGAACCACAGTCAACGCATACCAGATTGAACAACCAAACATACGCCTAAACAAACTCACGTCACGCGGGCTGATTCGTGATATACCTTTGAGAGGATGGATCTCGTGTCTAGTATCCGCAAAACGGGATCGCGTGGTGGAGTCAACTTCAATTGGGAAGATGTCGCAACCTCCACCCACCGTGAAAATTATCTTGGGCACAGCTTGAAAGCCCCCGTCGGCCGCTGGCAGAAAGGACGAGACCTTACCTGGTATGCTAAAGCGGATGGGGCAGATTCGTCTTCCAACGAGTCCGCGGAAGAGAAAGCTGCTCGCGAGCGGAGGGAGGAGTTGAAGAAGATCAAAGAAGCTGAAGAGGATGCGTTGGCCCGCGCTTTAGGACTTCCTGTTGCCCCGCGAAATGTGACCGGAGCAAATGCCGTGGATGTCAGCGGGTCTCGAGTTTCTCATCAAAATGGGCCTACGGCTGAGACAGAAGAGCCTCAGTTAGACGAGAACCGTTCGAGGCTGGCGAAGCATCATGGGAACTCAGAGCGGCGACATAGACATAGGCGCCGAAGCCGAAGCCAAAGCCCACACCGGAGAGGACGTCATTACCACGATCACGACCGAGATCGAGATCGAGATCGAGATGGGCGTCGCAATAGGTCACCGGGAAGGAGATATGAGACGTATCACCCTCAGCAAGTAGACTACAGAGATGACGGACGCGTTCATCATAGACAGAGAAATTATAGTCGCGAAAGAGAGACACACGGACCGGGACAGGCCCCTAGAAGGGACGGAAACAGGGGCTACGGTATAGACGGGCCTGAGCGCGGGCGGGCTCGTGGATATTATAGATCAAGGTCAAGAGACCGAAGAAGCATGAGCCCACGGCGCCACTAACGAAGCAGCCCGGGGAGAGATTGGATTCTACTTGTGTTCAGACCTACATAGGGGTTGTCTCATGATGCTAGGAACGTGTTGGCTGCGTGCCTGAGAAGACTACGAGCTCATAGCTTCGTGCGTATCGATTGAGGAATTGTGTAGGGGTACATGAATAGCCGGATATCCGGGGAGATGCTAAGTTTTGTTACCGCTCCTATTCAATGTTAGAAGCTTCTAGGTATTCTGAATTTATAACGTGAATCCCTAGTATCATTTACCTATAAAGGTATAAAGTACAAGATAAGGTCTAATATAGGGGGTATTGGGTACCTAATGAAGGTAAGTATCTAGTTACAGGTATGTCTACACTAGCCTCTGGGTACCTACCTAATTTCCCCGTAGACTTGGTGGAGTCTCGGAAAACCGGGCTAGACTTGGCCGGCAGCACTGAAACTCTTACACTACTTACCTCACTTATGTACCTGGTAGCTGCCTGAGTTTAGGTACAGTAGTGTGCTGTACTACCTACCCCTATGTAGTAACCTATCTCCTTAATATTACCTGTAGGCTGTACCTAGGCATCAATGGCCCGAGGTATTGCTACTTAAGTACCACTTAGTAGCATTTAGATAGGTCTATTGTTAGGTTGTTTAGGTATTGTCTACATATGTATGTAGTAAATCCATTCATGTGAAATTCTTCAAATGACCAAATTGTCGTCATCAAACTCAAACGAGGCTCAGCTGGGACTGAGACCACGGCACCTACCGAGTTGGCCTGCCGCGCCGTTGTCTTTGTTATTCTTTCAACACCTGGTTTTAGTGCATTTTGTCCGTTCCCGCATGTGAGACTTCGTTGTATTCTATTCTAACATTACCCCGAATAGTTGAGGCATTGCTGTCGTGTTCGGCGTTGTGGAATGCCTTGAGAGCACCTTCTCGCGCCAAGTGTCAGCCTTGCCACCCGTCGCCACATCTACCATTTCCTGGTACTTTACGCGACGTATTTAGGCCCCCCGGTCCATGATCTATTCTCAAGAGTTACAAGTCTTTCTTCTCCCGCCTCTTGGCTCATTCACGACCGTTATGACTCAGTAAATCGACCATTTCACAGCTAGCCACAGTTACACAGGATGGATTATGGAAGGCTTCGGGCCGCGGCCCTGAGGGATGGGGAAGATGAAGAGGCAGTCACTGTTGATACGAGAGCATTGATAGACAAAGTACTGGCGCGGTATTCGGGAGAATGGACAACCCTACGAGAGCTCATCCAGAACGCCGCCGACGCCCAAGCAACAACCGTGAAGATCAAGTGGGAGACTCTACCCTCGACCCAGGTCCCCCTTCCAACGATGGCCGATCGATCCGAGATACTAAAGCATATAATTACACATCACACCCTTCGTCGTCTAGTTGTCCAGAATAACGGCCAACCCTTTACCAAGACAGATTGGACCAGGCTCAAAAGGATAGCCGAAGGAAATCCGGATGAGACCAAGATCGGCGCGTTTGGCGTTGGATTTTATAGTGTCTTTGCCGACTGCGAGGAGCCTTTCGTCAGTTCAGGCAGCGAGGCCATGGCATTCTACTGGAAAGGGAACGCACTTTTCACTAGAAAGCTGCAGCTGCCCGAGGACCAGTGCAGTCCTGACACTGCCTTTGTTCTTGATTACCGAAACACGACAACCACATTACCTAACCTACTCTCCGTAGGTCAGTTCTTATCGACTAGCTTGACGTTTGTAGCATTGCAACGCATTGAGTTTTGGATAGACGATTACAATATCCTTTCTTTGCAGAAGAAGGCAAGCCCCAGTATAGATGTAGATATCCCAAGAGATATGGACATGGTAACAAGGGAACGCCTCATGACTGTCCAGAGTGTGGATCGTTCTAGCGCGCAAATTGATGCTTCTTTCATGAGCGCCATAGGATGGAAACCTCAGGTTACCACAGCAAAGAGCGAGGCATATGGTTTGGGAACCTCAGACATGCCATCACTCCGAAGCTTTTTCTCTAGGCTTACGGCGAGCTCCACAAAGGCCGCAAAAGTCGCAAGAGAGGAGAAGGCTGTCCAAGCTACAATTTCCGAGGATATTACCGCTTTGTCCACATCGAGCATCTTTCTTCGAGTCACTACGGGCTCCATTAAGACATCCGTAAAAGCCAGCTTTGCATCCGAATTGGAAAGGGCCACCAAGAAACCCCCACCAAAGCTTACCAAGTTGTCCATTTTGACATCTTCATATGACGAGACACAAGCGTCTGAGAGTTCACAAGGAGCAGGTGGGGTGTCTGCGGCTACCGATGTTTTTGCATCAGTGCTCCCAAGCAAAAAGGGTGGCCGGATCTTCATCGGATTCCCAACGACTCAGACGACTGGAGGTGGTATGCACATATCTGCGCCTTCTGTAATCCCGACTGTAGAGCGCGAAGCTATTGACTTGAACGCAAGGTGGGTTCGGACGTGGAATCTTGAAATGCTACGAGCAGCGGGTATCATGACACGGTTAGCTTTCGCCCACGAGATGACAGAGCTTCAAACCAAGCTGCAAAGAGCCGTGGAAACTTCGGGCACCGGCATAACTTCAAAAGAGACAGCTATATTTATGCCTGAAGCCCTACATATTCTGAAAGCCTTCACTTTTGGCGATTCGACACCAAGTGGCCATGTTTCTCAAACGATTGAAGAAGCTTTCTGGACGGCATACAAAAGGCCATTCGTGGAAATATATAGTACTCGAGGTGTGCTTCCAACAAGCAAAGTTCGGCTTGGTTCTCAAGAACTGGAGAAATTCGTTCAGGGCATTGCTGTAGTCCCACCGGAGTTAGAAACGACTGGCTTTGTGCGGAAGTTGATTGACTTCGACTTACTCTCTCAGATCACCATACAAGACGTACACGAAGAGCTTTCAGGAAAACCTCTCACAGAAGCTCAACTCCCCAACTTTATTCAATGGGTAGCAAAGAAGTCTTTACAAGGCGATCTCGAACCGTCGAACCGGGATAGGCTGCTTGATGTCGCGGTTGCCGTGGTGAATAAAGCCGACGGTCGTGATCAAGGCGATATTATCGCGCTCGGGAGTATCCGAAATTTCATGGCGAGCCAAAAAATTCCACCAGGCTTACCAATTCCTCCGACAACCATTCCGTTTGATTACACTAAAAGCTGCAGTGTTCAAGAGCTGCGGGCACTTCTTTGGGAACCCTTAGACCTTTCACCTTGGGTTAGTTTCTTGATTGAAACTCGGTCTAGCAGGCCTGCGGAGCAAGACATAACTAAATCTCCGGAGTTTGCGACTCGTATTCTGTCTGTATTATCGAAGGGTTGGGATAACCAGAGCCAATTCTCGAAAGACAAGATAGTGTCACTACTGAAGGCTCATACCATTATGCCCACTAAGCTAGGTATGAAGAAACCAGCGGAGTCATTTTTTCCATCTGTGAAACTATTCGACGATCTTCCTATAATCGAGTGCCCACAATTGAAGGAGAAATTCTTGTCTGTACTCGGCGTTCGAAAGACGGTCGATCTTGAAACGATCTTCAAGCGTTTATTGAGTCCCCCTTCAGAAAAAGATAGCTCTGGTCAAGCAAAATGGAGCCATGTTGAGCTAATTAAGTACCTGGCGTCGGTCCGCAAGGATATTCCGGCGGATGATTTCCTTAAACTGACGGAATCTCGAATTTGCCCTGCTGAGGCTGGCCCACCAGGCAAAGAATCCTCGCAGGCGAGCTCACAGTTATACAAGGTTTCCGAACTTTTTGAACCAAATTATCTACTCCGACCCCTTCAGTTGAAGATTCTTCAATGGCCTGGTAATCTGAGTCGCGCATCACCAGAAGGGAAATTTCTTACCGCTCTTGCTCTACGGGCGCACCCATCCGCCCCTGAGCTCGTAGAAATGATGTCTTCCCCAGACCAACAATTGCGCGAGAAAGCTATGACTTATTTCGTTACATACTATCATAATAACGGATATGGTGCTTTCAACATAGCTACCAGCACTCGGGCATTCCTTCCACTCCAGGGAGACCCTAAAACACTTGTTCCGCCTTCCGGCTGCTTCACCAACGAGGCAGCTGCTATTTTAGGCTTTAGTATTTTAAAAAGGGAGCTTCATGGCGATGCACAGAAATTTGGTGTGTCAAGAGACCCGCCAATTGGTGACTGTGTTCAACGTCTGCTAGGCGGGCCTCCTAAATCTCAACGAGACGCGATTTCTGTCTTCCAATATTTTTCGAGTCGCCTCAATGACCTTAGCAGTACAGCAGCGAGGACCCTCGGCGATGCTCAAATTGTACCGGTAGTGCGAAGGACCCGGGAAGCAGGGATTTTGCCTTCAGGAAATGCTGATAGCAAGTCGGGACCTATTGTTCACTTAAGGCCACGCCACTGTTATCTTGGGAGCTCAACTATGTACGGGGATATATTCGATTTCGTTGATTTCGGCCAATCTGCAAATTCATTTCTTGCTGCTTGTGGTTCAAACAACGAACCTACTAAATTGGAAATTGCTCAGCTAGCAGCAGGAGAGCCGGCGCGACTTCTCAGCGTGCTTAGGAGCCCTGATAAGTATCTGAACTTGCTCCGATCGCTAGCGGCAGATATGCCGACTATAAAAAGAGATAAGGACTTGTGGAGAAAGATGAAGACCGCCCCCTTTCTTCTAGCCTTCAAAGAGATCACGAACTCAAAAGGAAAAGCAACCGAACAAGAGGAGGAGGAGGAAGCTGTTCGGACCTATCAGCTTGCAGCACCTTCAGAAATCGTCATCTTAGACGACTTCATTAGCTATAGGCTCTTTAAAGAACATTTAAAATGTGCTCCTGAAGAGGATGTACTTGAGGGCTTCTACCAAGCACTCGGTTCCCCGACCCTCTCAACAACAGTTCAAGAAGATCTAAGAGTCGGGCAACATAGCGAGAAGCAGGATGGTGCAATTTGGCTGCGTAAACATGTTCTTGAACGGTCAAAGCTCTTTATTCACGAGTACGCTAGATATACACGGGATGCTATAAAACATGATGCGAAATGGCTGGAGAAAAACTTGACGGTGGAAGTTGTAAGATCAGTTGCACTTCGTCGGTCACTACGCATTTCTGGTCAATCTCACACAGAAAAAAGATCAGCAGCGAGCAGTCAGACTAAGGCCGGGTGGGTACTCTACGTGGCCTCAGAGTCATCTCGTCCGGATATGTATCAGGTCGGTCAGGCCATATGTCAGCTCATCTTGAACCGACCGAGCCAACAAGCATATTTCTTTTTTGAGCCCTTTCTTAAATTAGATTTACTAGACCTGAGAGCACGTGGGTACAACGTCGATCGCATCCTCCGAGCGAAGGCGGCAGAAGCTAGAATTGCAGAAGAAGAGAGGCGAAGGGCCTTGGATGCAGAACAAACTCGCATCCGAGAAAGAGAGCAAGAATTCATAAGGCAAAACCAAGCTACAACTTCTAATGTAGCCGCAACTGCACGGGAACAAACCAGAACACCCCCTCCTCGTATGCCCGGTGGCTTCCATTATCCGGATGACGATGACGATCCGCCTCCATCGCTTCAGCCTTCACAGAGCAGAAAGGGAGGGGGACTCTTCTCTAGTATATCGAAATCGTTAGGGTTTGATTTTAACGATGAGACCCCTGAGAAAGAGAAGTTGAAGAATTTCATCGACTCAACACCTAATCCTGGGAGCCTTCCCCCCGCCGGACCGTCATCTTCCAGCTCAAAGCCTAGCAAAAGTGGGCAGGATAGCAAAGTCACTAATCCAGCAGTTGTACAACAGAATTTGCTCAATGCGATCAAGTCGACACGTGCCTACGACTCGTCGCTGTTGTACTCTCCACCAACGACACGAGAGGTCAAAGAACAGGCGACCTACTGCGATGATACAGCTGCTAAAGATCTAACCTTATTAGCAGATGCTTCGAATGGCATGCGAGTATTTGTATCCTCTATACCCCATCTTCAAACGGGTGAATTTCTGTCTTCGAATCACGTTGCGATCAACTCTTTCGCAGCCCTCCTCAAGGATGTCGGCGATGTATATCAGATTCCTAGAAACGTTTTACACATATTCTACGACGAGAAGGGCAACACCATTGCCTTCAACCGCGACGGTAGCATATTCTGCAACTTGCGTTTTTATATGCAGTTGCACGCAGACCAGAGAAGTGGTGAGGATAGGGCTTCGGCTGCTGTCTGGTGGTGGGTTGTACTGGCCCACGAACTTGCACATAACATCATCCAGCCGCATAATGCGGATCATAGTTACTATACGTGAGTGGTTCCCCGAATTTTTTTATTTTATTTTTTGCTAAAATAGTCCCTGAATTCTAATCGATCATTTCACACGATTATAGGGAGTCCTTCATCCAACAGTACTTTCCGAAGATGATGATGAAAGCCGCATCACATATCGGTGCTGACCCCCAAATCCCGCCTGGCCTACAGCAGCCTTTGGTCCCCGAGAGACGCGATACGGCGGCTTCGAGGCCATCAGATGCCCCGCCGCCATATCGGGAGCATTAGAGAGAGCAAGCCCGAAAGAAGTGGCGTCACCGGACACGCCTTATGTCCCATATGAAGTAGAGAGTGTATCATTGCTTATTAGTGTAGTATTCTTCAGAAGCACAATGTTTCATATTTTTCTTCGTCAGGGAAGCTGGCGTATTCATTACAGATGAGACCGATACATTGTCGAATAGAGAGAGTTATTTGTACAAGTTAGACAGACAGACAGACTCCACTTAGAGGGTTTGCTCGCCCTCCGAGTACTTAGACTGGGTAAACATAGGAGATAAATACTATTCCTTCATTAAGGCCACTAACGGACCTGTACTGAATTTAATATGATATTATCAGGTAGTCTTGTTCCGTGTCTCAGCGCATATGGACATTAGATCGCTTTTCAGCTTTTTCGTCAATTATATATCTATTGAGACGGAGAGTCCGATGAATTCGCCTCGATTCTTTAGTATTCGCCGTATATACAACGTACCATACCGTATGGCATAACCTTAATAAATCCACAACGCCGTCGAAAATTACTCCGTAGCCCATCCCTTGCCTGGAACTTTCCTCTGCGTCACCTTCTTGACAGGCAGCGGCCACCCTTGGCCGCCCGTGCCCTCGGCTCTAAGATAGGGCACGACCCAGCACTCCCTCGTCGAGGAGCCGACCGCAGCCTGGACCTCCTTGATGGGCTTTCCGTAGGTGATGAGCGGCGTGCCTTTGGCGAGCGCCGAGAGCTGGGCTCCCGTGACGTCCGTGAGCGCCAGCATCCTCGTCTTGGGCTTTTTGGTGCCATCGATGGGGCCGGATGCGGACGAGCGTTGTAGGCCGCTGTAGATGACGTATTCTGGCAGCTCCTGCGGGCTGTAATGCGCGAGGTTACTTGAGGGGTGGATAAACACAGCGTTGTCGGTTAGAGCGTCGCCATTGGTGGCGCCGCCGGAGGTCTGAAGTGGCTGGAGAGGCAGATACGGCACATCGATCGCTCGCCGGGGTTTGCGGTACATCTCCGGCGGCACAGGAGCTAGATCCCCGCGGATCGCTATTTGGTCGATGAATCCTGCCGCGACCATTTGCTTTAGTGCCGTGACCTGCTTCGTGGTGGGACGATCTAGCCGCTCTTGGAATGATAAATTGGCGAATGCTGGGATATCTTTCTGTAGCAGCGTCGTGATCTGCTTTCGTAGCTTTTGAGTCTCTTGCAGGGCCTTAAAACGTACGAATCTTGAGGTGCACCAGCTCTCCGAAGGCGAGTGCGCAAATTCGCCTACGGCCTGTAGTAGTTTGATCGCATCAGACGCGTCGTCAAGCGAGCGGAAATTCCGATGTACTTCATTGTATTTCCGTCGAGCTTGTGCCCGCGCATTTTCCGCGGCGAGGTCTTCGTTTGTTCGGAAGTCTTGCTCTTCGTTTTCTGCTTCCGAAGGGATTGCTTGGGACTCTGGAAGGAAAATCTCCGCTACGGATAGACCTGCGACTAGAGCGATGGTATAAGGGAGGCAATCGTGAAGATGACCAACTAGTAAGATGCGAGCGAACCGTGGCGGAAGGGGCAGCTTGCTCATCGTTTTTCCTATTTGAGTTGCATGTCCTTCTGAATTAATCGCTGAGAGGTGCTGTAGAAGTTTCTCTGCCTTGGCTAGGCTCTGTCGGTCGGGTGAAGTTGGAAAGGGGAAATTCACGACGTGTTTCAAATCCATCGCCTTGAGCTGAAGGACGACCCCTTCAATCGGCATTTTCAGGATTTCGGGATCCGCAAATTCTTGAAAATCCCTCTCGTAGACGGCCGATGAATAAAGTCGCCAGGTATGTCCTGGGCCGGTACGCCCTGCTCTTCCGGATCGTTGATTTGCACTTGCCTTGCTAATGAAACCAATTTCATATCGTTGGACCCCTGTGTCGGGGTCAAAGACACGCTCTTTAGACCTCCCGCTACTGACGTTAGCTATATATTGAAGAGGAGATAATTTCGTGTTATAAAGAGAATGTGTCTATACTTACCAGTCGATCACGTATTTTACTCCTGGTATTGTAAGAGATGTTTCTGCGACGTTGGTGGCCAATATGATAGAGCGCGAACCCTCGGGTGGCTCTTCGAAAACCCGCATCTGTTCTCTGGTAGGTAGGAGAGAGTACAAGGGCAATATGTGCATTTTGAGTGGAGTTGCTTGCCCTGTTTCGTTAGGTACGTCAAACTCAGCTTCCTCTTCTTCATCTATGTCTTGCTCATCTCCAATAATTTGTAACTCGTCAAGTTCGGTGCTCGTAACGTCGTCTGTTTGCCCAAACTCTATATCTTCGACTTCTAGGGGCCCGTCATTCGCTGAAAAGCGAATCTTGGGATAGGAAGCAGATTTGAGTCCAGTTGAATGGAGTTTCAGCTTTTGGCTTAACCTAGAAATCTCGTTATGACTAGTCAGAAAGACAAGCATACTTCCGGGAGGAAGCTTGCGATGTCCACGGATTATCTTTTTAAAAGCTTCGTCAACATAATCAGGCTCCGTCCTCCTCGAGAAATGCATGGTAACAGGATACTGCCGGCCCTCGACGTTCAGAACTGGTGGCGGAGAGGGAAATAGTGTTGAATTGGTCACGTCGCTTATTCTAAGGGTTGCAGACATGACTTTCAGATTCTGTTAGCAACTTACTCTCCTTCTTAAAGGGAACAATAATATGAATTATGAGGAGGTACAAGCGAAAAGAACAAGAATAAAGGAACACCAAATTGGTTTCACTCACTGATTAATTTTAAAGGGCAAATTTTCGGATCTTCGTTAGCCATTTCCTCTCTTAACTTTACCGTCCGACTCAGCATTCCAATCAAGATGTCTGTGTTTAGACTCCTCTCATGGGCCTCATCGATGATCACGGCGGAGTATTTCTGCAGAGAGATGTCATTACCAATCTCTCTAAGCAATACGCCATCAGTTACAAATTTCAGTCTAGTCTTCTCGCTTGCGGTGCCCTCAAATCGGATTTGGTACGCAACCGTGTCAGAATAGCTTCCCAGTTCAGTCGACACACGTTGGCTCACGGAGACTATTGTACGTGGATTAGTAACGTTATAATTGTCAAAAAAAAAAAACGGGAAATTGACATCAACTCACCAGCTGCGACCTTTCTGGGCTGCGTAACTACGATCTGGCCTGGCGTAGGAGAGGTTGAAGAGCCATATCCTGCCTCAAATAACATCTGAGGAATTTGCGTACTCTTTCCAGAACCTGTGGCACCGCAGATGATAACGACATTGTTGTTATGGATTGCTTCCATAATTCTTTGCTCCTCCGCCACCACAGGGAGCTTGAGCCTTGCCTCCTGTATGTCAGGAGATCTTTCTACCACGACACTGAAAGCTTTTCGCCCAGTATCCTTCGTTGGTTGCAGCTCCAGAGGTAATGGTTCCTGCTCTATAGGTCTGGGTTTGAAGTTTTGAACCCCTGTAAAATCCAAAGTAGTATTACCATTAGTGCTAGGTGCATAGCCGAGGGCCGAATTTCTCTGCTCATGGGCCCATGCTTTAAATGCGGATGAACGCTTCTTCGCGGTGTTTTCGTCGTCGTCGTCGTCTTCGTCTTCGGATGACGACGTGTCCCCGTCGCTCGTGTCCTCATCTGCCGACGTGCTTGCAGATTCATTTTCCGAGCCCTCCTCATGGTCATCGCCATGTGTCGCCTCATCCGAGCTAAACCCATTCCATTCGTCATCTTCCTCTTCCTCTATTTCATTGTCTCCTTCAGAGTGATCAACGGACAGATCTACAGGGATTTCCGATATAAGTTGTGGCTTTCCTGATATTTTTGATTTTACACCACCTCTTTTCTGCCTCTTGCGTAAGATTGGCTTCCCTTCGTCGTCTAATTCCAGAGGTCGTTTGAGACCAGAACCAGCCATGACAGATGAGACTAGAGGCTTTGGCACATGAGATTCTTCAGATTTCGTGGCTTCATTATTCCTTCGAAGTAACTCGGCGTCATCTTCCATAGGGTCATCACTTTTTGAATGCTCATTCTCCGAATCATGTATCGGCTCAGTCCTAGGCTCAAAAAGTATATCTTCATCGATTTGTGAAATACCAGCAGCCCGTTCTCTCAGTGCGCGGCTCATCATCTCACGTTTTGTTATCTTGGCGGTGCCTAGATTACGGCTACTCGCGAAAAGACTCGTGTCAATCTTATTGGCGGCCAGTTGTGCCAAGAGAACCCGATTCTCGTCTTTCGCGAGCTTTTTATCGATGTATTTCTCGAGCCGCTTAGCCTTCTTGCTACTCATTTTAACATCGCCTTTTAATTCAGCCTTCATCCGGGCTCTCTTAGCCTCGTCGGCTGCCTTTTTCGCATCTGGCAGGATTTCGACGGCATTGCTGTCGGCCGTTGAAGTCGTAATTGTGCCATCCTCGCCAGCAGCCTGTTTGGCTTCTCGGGCCTCACGCGCAAGCACCTTATGTTTCCTTTGACGGGGAACGAACTTCTTAGCCATCCTGATCGACGCTAAGAATTGAGCAGAAGAACCCGTTCAAAAAAAAAAAAGAAAAACACTCTACACAAGTGTATTCGGCGTGATTGAGCTATGTAAGACCAGTAGTAATTCTGCATTGGATTCAAGATTCACCTCGGAAATTTTGACCGCCTGGCAGAATCACTAAGGCGAGACTATAATAGGCTTAGCGCGGGGAAGTAGGCTTCATCGCGCCCCTGTCGCCCCGCTAATGCACTGTACTATCGTCTCCACCAAGAGTCCTATTACCCTTTAGGTAACTCCCTCCAGATAGCAAGTCCCAATGCTGTCACCACCCCTCGCCTCATCTATCGAACTTGGGCTCCTCATCGGTCTTAAACCCTTCGATAGACTAAACCTAGTCTCCCCCAAAATCGCTTAGAATTTTAGTAGAAGCTTGCCTAGGTGAACCAACAGCATGGAACCAAATCAAGTTCTCGATGAGCCTTTTCCTGCTACATCCAAGCACGAAACTGGTCAAATTAACGGCATTGCTACCGAAGCCACTGCTTTGTTCTTCGCCGATAGAATTCTTGTGACTCTATGCCAAGAAGGCAGGCTTTCACAATGGGCAAGCCCCCATAGCAAACAGATGTACGAAAGGCTATGCTAACTGGACGTTCCAGATTCAAGTACCCCTATCCGCGCCCTCACCAGCTGCCGTAGACATGGCACTTGCTAATGAGAGCTTACTGCCTATGTCTCATCTCACTCCAAAGACGCTACTTGGTGGTGGTGGTGAGCAACGCGAGTCATTGGGTCAATTATACGCTGTTCAGATCGCTAGCTACATTGTGAGACGCGACTCCGACGAGCGCCGCACTCTGGTTGTTGGCCTAGGCCTACAAAATCCCCGGCCGGACCGAGAAGCCTTCTTTGATTTACTTGAGCTTATCCAGAAAGTTCTGTGACAGATGTTTTGAAGAGAAGAGAAATCCAAGGATAGTGGTCACCCACCGACAACGAGAACGACAGCACTAGGAGCCATCGACCTTTTCGCCTCCTGCTTTGCGAAATCCTCGGTTTCCATCTTGAAGCGCATCTGGCACCCTGTTATACGTTAGCAAATAATGCTATGAGGGTGGTTAGGATTGTTCTATACAGTCACCACAAGAAATCGGCTCATATTTGGCCGGGTTTGACTCCGAGGTGCATGAGGGTACAACACTCTCGACGCAGTTAAAGTTCAGGCCTAAAACGTATTAGTCATACAGATAATGCAACGAGGAATATGACGACTCACCAAAGAAGAAAGGCATTGATACTCGTTCTTGGGTAGACTCGTTGGTGACTCGATGAACCGTGGACTTATAGATGTCGTTACAGAGACGCATCATATAATCACCAATATTTACCACGAGTGTCCCTTCAATTGGCGGGGCCTTGATAACCGTCAGTCCATGCTTAGCCATCACAGCCTCTAGAAATCACCTTGATCCATTGACCCTCCCGAGTCAAAACCTGCAACCCACCCACACTGTCCTGCCAGAGCAGAGTAAAAAGTTGTAAATCGGTGTGGCTACCCAGGCCAACAAAGTCCTGCGTGATCTCTTGTTGGGTCCTGGGAGGATAGTAATTAAAAACGCCGCTTTCCACGGACGCGGATTAGCGCTTCTCTCGATATAAAGAGGAATTTAGATTTAGGGGTACGCACTCGGCTCCAGGATAGGTCGTTTTATCATCCCAATAGTCCTCCTCGAGGTCGAGCGAGAGTGCAAACATTCTCACCAGTTTTCTAGCCAGCCTGAGACACCCGCTCCAATACGCTACCAAGTCCCCTTTGAAGCCAGGAAGATGTTCGGTACCCTTCCATACAAAGTCCTCACCTCGAATCCAGGCCCGGACCTCGTTAGGTAGCTCCGATATGTCTTTAGGGTGGTCAGGGTCTAGTTCGGGGGAGTAACGAAAGGTGAACGACTCGCGAACATCGGGTGTCTCGCTAGGCGATATCTGTGCCTTCCGTCTGCCCAAGTAGCCGTTAAAGTACTTGCTATATTTACGTGACCCAACCTGGTCTTTCCTCTCGAGCGGTTGTCTCATGAAATTGAGTACCTGCCCCTTGCAACGCGCGATGGTTTCAGCAGGAATGCCGTGATTCTTTACATAAAAAAAACCATTGTTGACAGCAGCGGCCCTGATGGCCAAACTAACTTTTCTGCGATCGGACAATTCGCTAGAGAACATAGGTTCGAGGTCGATGATTGGGATCTCATCTGGGGTACAGTCTCGGGGCTGATAAGGCAGCACATCCCGATATACCGGCCCGAGCGCGGTACGAAGCTCGAGTTTTGTGACCGACATAACGGCTGCCTTTTTGTATAGAGTTTTAAATGATAGTGACGACTGAATTACACGGTTTCTTAAATCATGAGGGCTGGTGGCATGTCCCTTCCTTTTTATATTGATTGCTTCAACTAAGCAACTACAATGATCTTGTCGTGTAGATGATATTCACCTTATCTCTAGAGGGCGAGGACAAGCACGGAACCCTTGTCAACCATCTATCAATCATGCTTTTCTGGCCTATCCTATTAACTTCTATACGAGCACCCCCAATTTAGCCTAGTTTAGGTACTACAAGCCAAGCTCTCCGGTTGCCTACGGCCTCCGACGGTCGTCCACCCCTCACTTCGTCCGGACCGGAATATTGCCTCTTACAGGCCGTATCGGGTATCGATTCATTAGACACGACCACACGATATCTTGATTGAATCGCAGATATCCTAGTCAATACTAAAAATCAGAAATTGCATTCTACGGTTGGTCACCTCCATTCATGGTATTGGACACTAGGTTGGGTGGCATGCTGATCTAGCATATCCTAGTAGGTTTCGAAGGGGGCTTAAGGAGAGTCATATATAGCGGGGATATGCTTAGAAAGGATAAGCAATAACGACAGAAGGGAACAGGAAAAGGGCGGAAAATACAAGCCACTCATGTCGTCGATTGCTCCGCCCATCCGGGCCTGTCTATTCGACATGGATGGCCTACTAATCAACACAGAAGACCTATACACCAAATGCGCAAGCATAGTGCTACAGAAATATGGTCGCCCACCCCTCCCGTGGTCCATCAAGGCACAGATGATGGGAATTCCCGGGTCCTCCAATGGTGACACGTTCCACAACTGGGCACAGCTACCCATTTCGAGGGAGCAGTACAAACAAGAGCAGGCTGAGCAGCAGCGCATTTACTTCCCCGAGTGTAAGCCCCTACCCGGTGTGCAGGAACTTCTACGGAACTTAAAGACGGCGAAGAATTGTGATGGGTTTCCCGTGCAGATTGCGCTTGCGACGAGTAGCATGAAACAGAACTTTGATATGAAGACACAAAGTCCCGTCACGGCCGATTTAATGAGTCTGATTCCTCTTGAACATCGCGTGCTCGGCGACGACTCGCGCGTGCTGCACGGAAAGCCTGCCAGCGATATTTATCTCCTTGCCTTGAAGTGCATCAACGACTCCCTTCCGGACGGCGTACCCAAGATTACACCGAGGGAATGTCTGGTTTTCGAAGACAGTGTGCTCGGTGTAGAAGCTGGCCGGCGAGCGGGCATGAGAGTGGTATGGGTACCCCATCTGGCTTTACTTGAGGAATACACCGGCAAAGAAGCGGAAATTCTGGCTGGGAGGACTGGGCTGGTTGTTATTGGCAATGAGGAGCAGCTCGGGCGACCCGGCGATGGTTGGGCGGTGCAACTCCCCAGTCTCGAGAACTTTCCCTACGAGAAATACGGCATAATACCACAAGCACCATAAAACCTAGACCTATATACGGCGTTAGGGGAGGACACATATGTAAACCTAGAAGAACCGTAGACGGCTAAGACGACGTCTTTACAGCACTACAATTATATCCTATTGCATCAGCCTGCTTTTGTTCATGGGTTCATTTCTGCTGGAAAAAACGTCGGATCTTTCTTTGTTTCCTACGTAATTAGACCCATTCGTTTGATTTAGCTTTGCCCTCAGTGGAACTGTTGATCCGGGTTGCATGTCTACACCATCATCTACCTATCGAGATATGAGTCAGGACAGGCACGCGGCATACCTATTCTTCTACCGTAGTTCAACTAGCCTCAGTGATACCAAGTTCCATCTCATCACTTGACGCGAACAGGAGAAATAAAAAAGAGCCGGCCTAGCGTAATTATCGGATCGAGTAGATCCTATATAAACCAGACGCTTCATCGTTTACCTGGACACACGTATACACTATGTAAAGTTGTGATCGAAATAAAGGGCCAGCTTAATTCAACAAACCATAACAGATAGCAAATCATAAGACTAGCTCTCTATAACATTATAGGTTTTAGGCTTTAGCGATATCGTGAACCCTACTCACGGACCAATTATAAATCCCAAGTGGATGATGGTGCCACCTCTTCATCTCTTATCTCGAAGAGCACCAATACCTATCTAATTACTGCTAGTAGAAACATGTAGAGTTTCCGTGATCGCAAACCCGAGGGCCCTATCTCGTCCCTTGAGTACTATCTACCCCTACAGTCTGAATCCCGGAGGTCATCACCGGATCAATCTAATAAGATTTCAACA
This sequence comes from Xylaria sp. Z50, assembly GCA_037356035.1. Classification (NCBI taxonomy): domain Eukaryota; kingdom Fungi; phylum Ascomycota; class Sordariomycetes; order Xylariales; family Xylariaceae; genus Xylaria; species Xylaria sp. Z50. Next base: position 131,653 of record JBAWJU010000065.1, read on the forward strand.
GGAACGAGTAAATGAGAATTACCATCTACGAAAAGTTGCGGTGCCTGTTTACAGAAACTTGCTGCTCGCGCCCTGACTACGATATATTAAATCTCGAACGTAGTTTCACCCGGTGGCTCAGACTCCCGGCGAAGCGGAGTTGGCGGGATAGAAAGCATGAAGAAGGCGGGCGAGTCTTATGTCACGGCACATAGAGAGTCTATCAATGGACAGGCGTTTTAGATATCGCTATGATCTCTCATTAGAAGGGGCAGAACCGAAACTACGGGAATAGAACGAGTGCTTTCGTATAAGCACGGTGGCTAATGATAGAGGGACAGTTTCGCGATGAGGGCTAGCTAACATTCGCCGCAACCAACAAGACAACCCCCATAACGCTTATATACTCAAGACCTGCGCTTGCATAGACCCAGCCGCCCTAATATATTCCTATCCCCCTTCGTTCCAACCTGCCCCATGTCGAAAGTATAAAGGGTCAAGGAGTCACCGTCATAGAATAGGGGCAACGGTCACCAAATCATGTATATATAGAGGTCTTCCCACCTGCCTAAGTCAGTCAGTTGAGTCAATAATTAAGTAACTGAACTACTCATATACCTACTATTTTGACATCCCAGTCCTAGAAAATAGCCAGCACATTCGGCGGGCTCGCGACACCGCCGGGCACATTACACGGCTCGCTGCTGACGAAGAAGGACCAGCGGCCTTCTCTGCGGCACTGCTCGGCGAGCTTCTCGAGATCGAAGAGCTCGCCGATAGGGCATCCCCAGCCAGCTAATTAGAAAACGATAGTTAGCGATTACTGTTCATCAGGGGGGGGGGACAGGAGCAGAAACCCCTTGATTTGCGCTCCTGGGACATATGAAAACCCACCTAGCAGCACCTCGTGCAGGTGCCATGGCTCCTTGGTCGGCCAGCATTCAAACGACGGCTGGTCGCCCGCGACGGCAGCGAAGTGGTCCCAGATCCAGCGCAGCATGTCCTCCGACTGCTCCACGCCGCCGAAATGGTGCGGGACGACAGCGCGGTACGTTGAGAGTTCGCCCTGTGTCTTGGTCGCTAGCGATGCCATGAACCCTGGATAGACGTGCCGATTAGCACTCTCTACAACCTCGAATTTTCGGTGCGGCTCTATGCAAGGGCTCCAAGGCGGGATGGATTGTGATTTGGGAGGGTGTTCAAGGACAAGCGCACTTACCCGAACGAACGAACAAGATGTCGCCAAATTTGAGCTCCGTGCCTTGTGCTCGTAAACACGCCTCGAGGTCCTCGACTGGGATCGAGACGGTTTCGAAGGAATCGTAGTCCTTGACCCGGGACTGTGTCTCTCCTTCGGCAGACGCCCGCCAGCCATGCCAATCCACCAGCACCCCGCGGCCCACGATACCCTGTTCGGCCCAGGCTATTACAGCGGTTAGATCTTTTTTTCTCCGAATACTCTGCATATCGACATATCTTCCTTCGACGCCGACCAACCAACTACGCACATCACCAACAACCCGAATATCCCGAGCTCCAAGTATCGACTACTACTTCATTCCACATATCTCTCACACATGACGCCCCGACGGGAAAAAGCAGAGAAAAAACAAAAGACCCAAACGTACCTTGGATGCCCAGAACCGTGCTCCTCTCGCCGGTCTCGGGATCAACACGGTGAATATCGCTCTGCTCGACGCCGTTATAAAACCTCTGCGCATCCTGATACCCAAAGTGGCGCAGCCCATCCCACTGCGTCGAGACCTGCGAGTTGAAGGTCCACACATCGTCGTTGACGGTCCTCGGGGCTTTGTGTATGAGCTCTCTGTGCAGCGCCGCGCGCTGGAAAAACGTCTTCCCGTGCGCCTGCGCGTCCAGGGGCCAGTTCAGCGAGATCCTGGCGCCTTTTCGTGAGCATTCCGGCCCTCGCTAATCTCACTGGCTTGGGGTTGGGGAAGTGTTGATAAAAAGAACAGGCAAGTGAATGAAATGAATGATAGCATACCGCTTTCCCGACTTGATCTCCCCCCGGGCCGCCGCTGCCACCCGCTCGTCCGTCAGCCGGTTCAGGAAGCCCAGCTCGTCCTTGTCGCCGTATAGGCCCCAGGCGGCGCGGCGCGGGTCGCCCTCGCGGAGGGGGAGGGCGTCGAATTCCGGCACGCCGTTCGCGTTGAGCTTGAACCCCGCAACGGGAGGGGCCATTGTTTCCGGGGATTTTTGCCCGCTTGTCCGGCTTACAACTAATATATGTTTGTGCGGTATATATATACACGAGGAAAGGGGGAGGCGTAAACTGCTGAGTGGTCAGCGCACAATGTCGCTGCTAGCTGTTCTTTAGAGATGTGATGATAAATCAACAGACGACGATTAGGGTTGGGATATGAATGAGCAAAATGTCTACGAAACATTTTAAACGCCAACTTTGCCTTATTTCAACGATAATAATAACTACAAGTTAAATATGTAGCTGGACACGAACCTTCGATCCTAATGATATATGGCCGGGTGAATACGTTCATAAAGGATGGATAGATGAGCAACGGTTACTTATATACCTACTTATATTATCCGCCTGCACCGCTTAAACAAAAGGCTTCGCGATTGCCGAACCTGTCGGACATGATATATCTCGAACGCATTCCCACGGCTCCGTTGCCGCGAACACATGCTTTTTTAGCAGCGCTGCCCCGCATCTGCTGTGGAGGAGTGAGGAGAAGCTGTTCAATAGCGTGACAAGATGAGGGTTCGATGATGTATCTAGCTGATATCCACCTCGCGGTGCGGGATAGTAACTAGCGATGGTATTGCTTGCGGAGTATATAGCCATCGTAAACTCCGATACACCGAGATGTCTACGATGCTGATATACTACTCGTATTTGGTCTGTGCTGCCCGTGGTTACGGAAGCGTCTTGTAACAACCCATCATCCTCACCAAAGAGAAAAAAGAGGCAACCATCTTGTGTCAGTTACCTAGAAGCACGTGAAGAGATAACATTCACCAATTAGACTTGCTATGAGCGTGGGTGGACAGGTCACTGAAGCTAGTATTATCGAAGTGTAGCTGTCTTGATTATCTCATTTTCTGCTTTGATTCAAAGCGCCCTTGCAGTTGACCGCTGCTTGCGTATCCGTTTCAGTCCAAACAAGTCATAAGTCATATCGAAGAGCAGCCCTCCGTTTCTATTGAGCCTCCTCGACTCTCTCATCTTGACGCATTTGGGAGATTCCATCTCCAAGCTGGTGGGGAAAGTGCTTTACTTTATAAGTTATAAGAGGGTTACATTTCAAAGCAACCGGCCAACGGAGGTATCAACTGAATCGTATAATCCATCGTCGTCCTTACCGGACTCTAGCTAGTATACAAATTCGGCATTTCAAGATCGCTTGCGATCCCTATATCCGCGTTAGCATAAAGAAAGAAGCTTGCTAGTGATGAGCGGGTACCTACATGCTGAGTCTCCTGGAAAGTGTATGCAGCTTTGTGTCGTTCTCGGCTTCCCGAGAGGCCCTCTCTAGAGCCTGTTGACGTTCCTCCTCTTGAGTCTTTACGACCTCTTCGTGGCTTGGTGGTAGCCTCTCGTTTTGTATATCAACTTTCCTGGCGTCTTCAAAGCTTGTGATAGCGTTCTTAATGCCTTCGGCACCAAGCATCAAGGTGCCTGCGGGTAATCGTCCACCAGTAACGGTCTTGAGCTCAGTTACCCTTTCGGATTCCTCACGGAGAACGTTGAAGACCCGGGACATGCGCCCGATCGCCAGGATCTTGTTCTTGACAGCACGCTTCCTAGCTTCCAACGACGCATCGCCCGGGCTTGCGAGGGGAGGAGAATGTGGGCCGGACGTTGATGAAGGGGTATCTGGCTGCCGTAGTTCCTCTTCGGAGCAGGTGCTGAGTATAGCGATAAGCATGTCGGTAATCTTCTCTCCAACAAAAGGTAGAGACCAGGTGAAGACATCCATGAAGTTAGGGAGCCAGTAAGGGTGTGGTGTGCAGTTGAATTGCCGAATGTTCATAACGTTGTTTTCGTACTTCAGTACAGCCGCCTTATTATTGTAGACATCGAGATAATTAGGTGCAGAAAAAATAGTCATGACACTAGGAAAACCCGTGGTCCGCGTCTTGCGATACATTCGATAACCGGCATCTTGGGCTTCGTGAGCTCGGATGATGGACAACAGGTTGTTCTTTTCTAAGAAGTTGCAAGCGGCGTGGTACGAGAAGAAGTAGGAACAGCCTCGTACATGGTTGTGCATGAAATACTCGTTTGTCTTCTCCTGGCCGAAGTCTTCGAGGGGGTCAGCCCAGAGGATATCACACATCAAGCCTTGGGTAGGCGGTTCACGGAAACGGTCGATCTATACAAGAGTTAGTTCACAGCCGAACAGGGGTGGCGGTTAAGTAGAACCAATTTGGGCTATGATAGTGACTGACATTGCGCAAGTCGTCGAGAGTATGTAGCTCTGGGCTCAGACCTCCGTGGATGCACAAGAATTGTTTGTTCATAACAGCAGCAAGCGGAAGGCTGCAAAAGGACTCCATGCAGGCCTCGTATATGGCTTCGGAATACTTGTGTTTGCACTCTAGCTTGAAAGTGAAGTAATCGGTCAGATGGCGACACTCATGGTTTCCACGTAGCAACCACAGGGTCTTGGGATAGTGTATCTTCAGGGACCATAGGTAGAGAACGCATTCGATACTAAAGTAGCCTCGGTCGACGTAATCGCCCAGAAACAGATACCTGGTTTCGGCCGGGCCACCGCCGACCTCGAATAGCTTCATGAGATCGTAGTACTGGCCGTGTACGTCACCGCACACGGTGATGGGAGCATCCATCTCGAGGAGGTTCGGTTCCTGACGCAGGAGATCGGTGCCCATCTTGATGATCCACAAGGCTTGCTCGTCAGTCAGGCGGCCCTCGCGGTAGAAGTGTTGCTTCAAGAAGGTGATGTCGGGCTTAGTATGAGAGTCGTCCTCGAAGAACTGCTCGTCGGTGGGCTTGAACATGGCAGGAGCCTGGACATCTATAAACGAACAGTTAGTCAGTCAGACGGTCTGTCGGTCAGATTATCGATCATGGCCACTCGTTCACACCATCGTCCCGTGTGTGCAGACGACGAGGACGACGAAGACGACGAAGACGGCGACGGTGGCGGGGTAGATAGGCGAGCAATTGGCTGAATGAGAGAAGGGGAAGGGAGGGGTTACCTTTGCAAACCCGTTCGGTGGTGTTGACCTGGGTGCCATCTTCCATAGTATGGATGGTGAAGTCGATCTCAGGAAGAGGCTTCTTCTGGCGAATTGCACGGATCGCATTGTCGACCTGAGTATTGCGCTGTGGTTGCTGAGACTGCGGCGACTCGGGCTGCTGCTGTTGCTCCTCATCGTGGTTGGGAGGGACTTGCTCGTCTCCAGCGTCCATGTTGGGCGGTGGGCTGGCTGCGCGGGTGCAGGACGAGGGATGATTTTTCCTTGTTTTTTTTTCTCTTTTATTTCTTTTACTCACGCGACCACCAAAGGCTGTTGCTGATAAGCGATATTATTCAAGGATAGATGTCTTGGATTTAAAGTTCTCGAGGTGGACGCTGTCTCGCCGCAAAAGTTAAGATTATTTACTTAGGTAGATAGAAGGTAGATAGATAGATGGTAGATCGATGGTAGATAGTAAAGTGCAAAGGCAAAAGGGTGGCGGACAGCGGGCAGCGGGCAGCGGGTAAGGTACAGGTCTAGGTTAGGTAGTTTAGTGGGAAAGCGAGGGAGGGTGACCAGGGATGATGCCCAGGATGACATGAGGGCTAGAATAGAAAGGCCCGAGGGCTCTCAGCAGAGGTATTTCCCATGATTGGTACTGGTCGGTTTATACACTAGAGACTACTTCTACCTACATGTAGGTATAGGTTAGGTAGTGTAGGTTTGGTTACGAGGTATAGGTACATGTATGTATCTAGGTCCTGATCCTGAGGTAGGTTAGGTACCTGGTTATCTGGTACTACTGCCTATTGGGTAGCGAAAACAGAAAAGCGGAGGAAAAGGCCAGAGGTTGCCCCTTTCTAGTCCCCGATCTATCTACTATTTACCTACCATCTACCCTCGTTCTAAGTACCCAGGTAGGTGATGTGGGGTAATTTTCAGGAGAGAACATTGAATGTGATAAGACTCAGTCGTTCAAGAAATCAATACTTAAGTGTAGGTATGTTTGCACAGTGATTAGGAAAATGTAGTATGCTACCAACTTAGGTACACATTTACTGAGTGTACAATACCTCAAGTAAGTCGGTAGAGTTAGTGTCAGCCCGAATATCGATCAGGTAGTACTATCAACATCTTACCTCACTACGTAGCTTGGGCGGGGGTTTATTCAGGTGGCTTACCTTATGTACATATTTAGATATTAGCCCAGACATTAGCCCAGACACCAGTATGCCTTACGGTAACCAAATATGCCTAACACAAAGTACCTGTTAAACGCCCTTTATTAGTAACCGCAAGCTCTTATACACAAACATTAACATCGTAGCGTAATGCTACCTATACTTAGTACTACCTAATTTATTGAGTGCCACAGGACTCGCAGGCAATGCTATAGTAATGTAGTTTATTTCCAATTTTCTAAAGGTTTGATGCTTGCTCTTATAGAAGTTAGGTAGTAGGTAGGTACTGTGGCCGGTATGCATGTGGGTGTGTAAGCCAGGTTCAGCTTAGCTGATGAAATCACGGCACCTTTTATCCATGGTAACAAGGCTAGCTGCAGGGTTACCAGCTGCCAGGGAGGGAGAGATCCGATCTCACTGTTGCCTGGCGGCGCGACGTGGCCAAGCAAGGCAGGGTAAGGCAAGGACTTCAAGGCTCGATCATCCGCTATGGTGCGCAGTATCCTCCATCGACAAGAATGTCGATACCGGTCGTATAAGAGGAGGCATCGGATGCCAGGTACAAGTACGCGCCCTTGAGCTCTTCGGGCTCTCCCTCTCGTCTAGAATTCATGTGAGAAACCACCATATTTCCCAGATAGTATAGAAAAAAAAAAAAAAAAAAAAAAAAAAAAAAAAAAAAAAAAAAAAGAAGAAGGAAAACCACCCAGCTGCAGAGAACTTACCCCATCGGAATCTTGTCTTTGAAGACTTTCTTCGTCTCGTCGGGGATAAATGCCGAGATGTCGGTCTTGATGTAACCTGGGCTTATCGAGTTGGCGCGAGCGAACCCTGTCCACTCAACGGCGAGGGATTTGCCTAGGTTAGGTTAAAAGTGTTAGTAAAACCAATCAGCGCATTTAACATATAATCGCAATCTTCCATTCATTCAGACAGAGACTCACAAGCATGAATGACGGCGGCCTTCGAGGCATTATACACGGCCTGCATCTGGGGGATGTTCGCAATGTGCCCGCTCATGCTCGCCGTGCAGATGAAGCTGCCTGTGAGGTAGTTGTCCAGCGGCTTGCCGTCAGCCGTCGTGCGCTCCTGGCGCTGCCGTCGCCAATGCAGCGCCGCCGCCTTGGCGCAGTAAAAGGTGCCGTCGAGGTTCACCGTCAGCACATTATGCATCGTGTCCAGCGAGCCGTCGACGAACGACCCCTCCTCCCACGCAATGCCCGAGTTCGCGACGAACACGTCCAGCCGCCCGTTGAAGTCCAGCACGATCTGGTCCACGGCCTCCTTTACGGACTCGTAAGTGCTGACATTCACCTGGTACGCCCTGCCTGCACACGTGTGTTTTAGTGGGATTGATCGACATCCCGCAGACGAGGGGTGGGCCAATGGTAGGCACACGCCGGCCGGATCCAAATAGGGGATTGAGTGGTGGAAAGATATTTCTACTTACATTTCACACCAAACTTCTCCTCGATACGGGCCGCCTCGTCCAGCGCTTTCTTGTTCGAGTTATACCAGATCGCGACGTTGGCACCCGCCTCAGCGAGCGCATGAGCTACTGCCAAACCGATACCTGCACCAGCCCCGGACACGATCGCAGTCCTGCCCTTGAGAGAGAAGAGGGGCATGACAAGGTCCGACTGGGGAGCCGGCGTATTATCGTGAGGGAACAGGCCAGTTTTCATGTCCGCCATCTTGGATTGTAGGTGCTGTGTACTTCCGATGCACGTAGCCAGAAATCTATTAGGTATAAAAGTGCGTGAAGTAGAGAACCCGATTTAAATGGTGGGAGTAGAGCCCTTGGGAAAGCCTATTCACGGAAAAGTAAAAAGCGTAATGAGATGACCCGGGCGAACGTTAATTAGAAGATAGCTACGGAATACTAACTTATATATATATAGAAACAGAGATAGAGAGAGATTTGCCTCGAATGAACTTCACCGTCCCCTAGCTGCACGCCGACTTCCTTTTGGGCGGAGGCGGAAGAACAACCATAGCATATGATTAAATGCTGGACAATGGGTCCGATAATGCGACGGGCCGAAAGGGATGACGCTCATGTGCAGCGGGATTGTCATGGGTTGTTAAGCTTAGAAGAGAAATTCCGGTAGCGACATGCAATATCTAGCTACCGCGTATAGCGCGGCAGAACTCGCTTTCGACATCCCCATGGCGGATTGAAGACGCCTCCCCCGTCACCAAGCCGTTAGTGGGCGGGGGTCGCCGATTGGGGGCGGAGTTGAAGGCGGAGTTGGGGGTCGGAGGGCAAACACGAAGGGGATGAATAAGGTCTCGGCGGAAAAGAAGAGAATGGTATTCCCTCATGTAAATTCATAGTTTACGTGACTACGAAAAGGAGTTCCAAACTTGAGTAATCAAAGGGAGATGGAACCCCAGGTCCCTACGGAGTCCATATGCGCAAAACAAGCCGTAAGGCCAATTCAGTCCCCAGCATTCGACATCTCGGGCCTCAGATTCAGCAATTTCACCCCTCGCATTAGTAAAGGCCGGCTGGCTGAAATGGGCAAGGCAGCTCAGCCTTGAAACTTTCTATAGCCTAACAATTCGTAATATGTTGAAACGACCCGATGGTCTTTCAACACGCGCGTGAGTAGGTCGCCCATGTAGAGATCGTCCGAACACTACATTTCTATATAGTTCGCATTCAGGTTCTCGTGGGGAATCAATTGATCAAGGTGCAATAGAGTCGAAAAGTTAATAATAGTCAACTCAACCAGTTAGTGTGTGTTGTGTTCTTTCCCCTAACATTCCCCTTCTTCCTTCCGAGATATACGCCGTTTTCCTCCATATCAGACAACCCCGCCAACCAATCCACTTACATAGCTTCACTCCAATATATAGGCCTGGCACCGCCCCATCCCCGGAGGCTACCCGGAAGGCCAAAGGACATTTGGTGCTTAGAATATTATTCGTAATTCGAGTATACTCCCCAATCCCTGGTTCAGCCCTTGTTGTAGTCCATTCGTGAGGCAAGTACCGACAAGTTTAGAGATTACTGTATATTTCGTGCGTGTATTTATTCACCAATGACTTGCCTGAAAATTTCGCGCTTACCAAACTTCGTGTTCCTCCATCGAGAAATAAAATCGTCGCGGTTGACTAGGTAAGCGGTGGTTAATTAACCAGTCTGTCATACGCTCATGGAAATTTACAACACTTACGGTAGCCACCACAAATTCTCCTCATCCCCGTAAAAGCAGTCCTGCCGTGAAGGACGCGCCAATTATCGAAGACTTCGTACGAATGATCAGTATCAAAAATATCAAGCTTCAGTGTATATACTTACTCAAGACAGTGCCAGGTTTGAGCTGAAATTGATACACAAGCTCCTCTCGTCTCAAAATTTCATGATATTTCTTTTCTGCCTCATACCATTTCATTGTGTCCTCTCCAAGTGGAATCACGCCTCGATCATTTGGGTTCCACCTGATGCGATGCACCGTATTTTGGTCTAAATCGAGCTCAAGCACTGGGTACAGCATGTCGGGAGATATAGCAATGCCCTCGTTGCCACTTGCGTGACAGGGAAATCTAAAGCTGGCTAGGGTGTTAAACGAGTCTGGACATTCTTTTCTTAGTAACTCAGCAGCGTAGAAGCCATCAACAAGTAAAGTCTCTCCCCCGAGGGTTGTTTCAGAGCCCCCTCCAGAACTAGGGTCCGTATGTGAGAGGAGATGAAAGGCTTGAATTCCAGCGGGGTCACTGAAGTATGTGTTGTCCGTACTATCCGAAGTCAGGAGTCAGCATTTACCTTTTGTAGTGAGAGTGTATATGCTAGAAGACGTACTGTACGGGAAGTGGTTCATTAGTATACGCAGCATCCGCCAGGGCCAAATCCGGGATAAAGTCATAAAAGCCGCCATAGTGCGTTCTACGTATGAAGGTGATTTTTTCGAGTAGGTCCTCAGTCGTCGCAGCCGTTTCGGTTGGTACTCCAGTCACTAGAGCGAACCCATTCCGCCTCTATATTCATAGTGAGCAAAGGTGGTTCGAATCTGAGACAGGTGTGTTGTGGGACACGTACGATCATATCCGTCAAGCGTCCAACAGCCTGCCTCTCGTTCTTTCCGAATTCCTCGTACTCTATACTTGAGTCAGGGTGCCCTGCGGCTCCGAAATATTTGAGCCTAGGAATGCCTGTAAGGTTAAGGTCCTCATAGCCGCAGAAATGAACGGAATACTAACGGAACATTTTCGGGCTCCGGTCTTTCCCCCTTGATATAAGTCTCAAGGAAGTCCCAGTTATAAAAACTCAGATGTGAGTCGTGAAGCCCTAGAGCATATTAATATTAGAACGAATACAATGCCAGCACATAGAACTATACCTTACACTGAACCTCGAGCCCGTTTTCGCCGACTTTCCACCGAGATGGTTGGATATTATCAGGTAACTTGTGCATTTAGTATTAGCGTGAATATACCGCAGCGGTGTTTTGTCTCACCTTAGAACTGTCAAAGTTTCGTTGTCTCGTAGCTGGGTTGACGCAGATGTTACATCGGCAGTTATCTCTTGAGAACGTGAGCGGCGGTGGATACGCTACACTATCAGAGAACAACAAACCTTAACCAAACGTAGGGGCTATAGCTGGTTAACAATGTTTCTTTATATTCTAATTTGGCAATTCTGTCCTTTATACTTACAGAGCTTTTTCGTTTATCGACGTGAAGGCAAGGCCTTTGGGGCCCTGTTTTCTGTCCGGGTATACAGACACTTCCCGTACGGAAGACCAGATCCTCGAAGATACACCTATCGTCGGTGCTAGTGGCTTAGTAGATGGAGGCGTTAATGTGCTGGTCAAGTATCTTCTTTGGCTACTTAGAATATGCGGGTTTAGCTAGGTGGTATTAAACTAGATAGAGCTTAGAGCTAGCTTGATGTTAACTTACCGAAGAGTACCGATAGGCACAGGCAGTTGTACTCGCGGAACCCTCATATTGAGATGAATGTATAGGCTTGGGTCGAATACGGTAGGTAGCTATGGAACTTTACAGAGTGAATTATCGAATATGTAACGCTACCTATGTAGCTAAATCGATCGTACTTGGATGGACCCGATGATAATACCGAGATAGCACACATGCTCGGGACAAGGACAAAGGGAAGATAAGAGCAACTCAATTCGTTACCGAGTATAAATGGGTGAGGGGTTTCTTTAAATAGTCCAAGGATACATAAGTATGTAGGTACTCACCATGCTGGTAAACAGGGCTGGATCCACCTACCTATTCTGGAGATTTTACTACTGCTACACTACACTATACTACATAATATATACATAGTAATATGCCTCTGTGACCGAGTATGCATGCGGTATACATACATTACCATACATCTCTAGGCTTCTCGTGTATCTAGGTTCTAAGGTTTTTAACACACACTAAATTAGGCTTAGCTTACTTTCCGCTTTTGCTTAGGTTTGGCTTACCCTGTCCTCTATGTATTAATAGAAAACGTTTCTTGAAACGGTTTTCGAAACGGTTTAATCGTAGTTAACGGACTAAGCAACCGATTCTTTGTGAACTGACTAAGACGATAACTCTATACCTTTCTAAAGGTCCTAACGGTTTTAACATATGTATGGTTAGTTCTATCAGCGTCTGGGATATATCCAACCATTAACCTACAGCAAGCATCCATCTGCGCCGGTTGTTATTGTTCCCTCTTCCTCCCCATTCTCCGATGCTTCTCTTCCATAGAATGATTCGGAGCACCCATGGGATGGTAGATAAATACATTGGACATGCTGGAGGTCACGCTAGGGTAGGACACCTAGGTCTGTATATTGGTGACAACTGTACATTAGATGCAGATGAAATGGAATCATTGGGACTTCATTTTCTGATAATGTGTATGTTTCTATTGCCTGTTCTTCAGCGCAACGGTATGCGTAGTTAATATCGTGAGTCACTTGACATGGTCTCTAACGCGGCCGATGAAATGTGAGGGCATTCAAAGCTTCCATAAGTAGAAATTTGACGTATATTGCAAAAGCTGTAGTTGACGAGGGGAGTTATCTACTAGCTCACTTAAGCCGTAGGCATTAGAACATAAGTAATAAGTTGAGATCACCATCAGAAAAAGCCTCAGTTTCCCCTTAGGTACTTGTCATCATCGGCATGTTATCATCGGCCTGTCATCATCGGCCTGTGATGAAAAGGATAGATTCTGCAAATAAACCCCGTCGTTACCCCCCGTCGTTACACCCCTTCTTCATTGTCACCAGCTAGAAGCTGTTGGCTCAAGGGCAGTAGTGATTTCGGAATGGGAAAGCAAACCTAGGTGATGGGATAGAACGGGGCTTTTATAGGCAGAGAGCGACCAGAAGGGTGCCTAGGTACAATACAATACGTGTGACGTATATTAAAGGTTATAAGTTGTCAAAAGACACTGCCTGGACACATGTCCGGATCGATCTAGTACTGCACTATATGGCATACGCCGACACACAAGTTCCATGCCCCTTAGCTTAGTTATGAAAAAGCAAGTCTTGCTCAGGCTTAGGTGGTTACGGTAAACTTACATTTGAAATTATGCAAGTTTGTTTATTTAGAGTTCTGAAAAAGTGAGTCTTTCCCAGGGTAAAACCCATCTGAGGCTAGACCAGCCGTGACAGTAATGCTCTACAATAAACATAACTTTGCGGCGAGCTATAAAATTAGCAACATTACGGTGATCTAGTTTTTTGGCTAATGTTTACGTTTTGCATATTTGTGCTTACATTTAACTTTAGCTACTTTGTATGTAGAGCGACGTTCTAAGGCGACTTCGTAGAAAGTTGCTCTACATATACCATCCTGTGATAAATGTTAAAATCCGTTTTACAAAAAAGACGGTATTTTGGCTTGTGCAAAAGCGGGCCCTGCTCAGGCTTAGACCGGCTCGTATCTAGGAGGTACCTAGTAAGGGTCAACTATTCTTTAGTGTACCTAGCGTTAACATCTCCGCTTTTCCCCGCACAGAAAAACCATGAGGTGGGAAACCCAACACGGAACAATCCGCAACCTTTCTTTCCTGCCTACATCACGTATACACTATTCATTCATGCATTCATTGATTTCACATTTCAGTACATCTCTAACAGTGGGAGAAAGCTTCATCATAATATCGAACGAATTAACGAACCCCTCTTAAAACTATCGGCTGTCACGCGTGGGTGATAGGTGCGTTTCTTCTGGGTACTCAATGGCGAATGTGCTAGTCTGCACGATCCCAGAAGCCGGAAGATCCCTGGCATCGTGAAGAATGCTCTTCACGCTATCGCCATCGCTATGTTCCCTCGCTGTTATCCACGCCTTCCCCTCTCCTCTTCTTTTATCGGTACCCGCTGATATCGCCTTGACTGTAGAATTTGAGTGTTAGAAATTATCGCCTATCGTCGAGATTCGACACGTTGTCGAGGAGTTTGGGAGTATGCAAGGACGCGCAATACATACTAGTATCCTGCACATTGTCCAAGTAAATGTCATCTGTCTTTTGGGCGGTCCGTCGACTGCCTAGCCGTGTATTCGACCCTAATCTTAGGCTGGCTTTGAGATTCTTCGACTTATTCACGAAAAAGACACGCAGGTTAGGGACAGACGCCGCGATTATGACTGATCCCGGTTCGACTACGTTCCATATCGTGAGGTCTATACTAGAGTCTTCAACGTAACAGTTAGATTAAAGGCCCCATAATTCTTTCATAAGCTGTGAAATCAACGTACATGTCCAATCACGATCTACTATTCGGGTTGTGTAGCTGGTTTTCACGAGTGTGATGACACCAGAGAGAAGACCAAGGCTCATGGCAAGACTCGCTCCCAATTTTTCGACACGGCGCAGCTATAGCATTTCGTCAGCGGCCTATAAATATTATGTTTCAGTAGTAGTAGTGTATTTACCTGTAATTTCGATAAAATCTTCCAGGGCAACACTACTAACGCGAAGTCAATGAAGGCGGTATATGCTGCAATCATCTCGTAAGTTCAGATGCGTATTACTTAGAACAACACTCACTAACCTCCCTCAAAAATAAAATACCCGATGCTCACACGTCTATCTAAACATGTGCCCGAGACGGAAGGGTCAAAAATTCTGGCGCTAGTTTGTGCGCTGGGGTCAGTAATCGCCGAAAAGAAGAAGAATTTAAGCCATGTCTCGGGAGCATGCAAAAGCGACGAGGCCCAAAATCTGCCAGAAGGGGGAATAAATGACTCCAGGGGACTAACTAAGGTCGACATGAGACGAAAGGGAAAATAATCGATGGCGTCGTGACAGCCAATAGTGTCAGGATCGCAAACCAAACAAGTCGCTTCTCATTCTCGGTCGACAATTGCAGCAGCGTGGCTGCAAAGCTAACTCGCGCGAGATTTGTTGATAGACGTACAACGCCTGATATAACTTGTAGGTACATAACAATCTCTTTGATATGTTGTGGCATTGTGGCGACTATATCGGCAACATGTTCGCCATATCCCAAAATAACGATTCTTTGGATCAGGCTGGCGTTCACTACTAGTAAAAGCTTTTCATAAAAGTCAGGGGTGAACGTACTAATAACGGATTATTTGATACTTACCATTGAAGCTATGAGAGTATAGTCGTCATACCATAATTTACCACGGTAGTTCCACTTGATGTATAATCTCAGCGTGACGAACAACGCACATAATATCGTAATACCCCAAACGAAGCCCTCCACGAGCGGTGCCTTGGTGTCAACGGCCGTCATATTTAGAAGTATTTTTGATCATCTCATTGGAGTAACTCGCATAGGTCGTGAGCAAGTGGAACGGGAGGGTTCGTTGAAGGCCGAACAGTATTTTCTTTTCATGAGCGAGCGCCGGCGTTCTTCGATGGGCGTCCCTTGGGACTCTATAGCAGATAGAGTTCGACTGGGGATTATTATGAGAGTTAAGGCGCCGAACCACCGGGTTATGAGGCTGATGGCTGAAGAGTATACCAGGAAGGATTCATGGCTGGTACAAATTATTGGGGTCCCAAATATTGATATTTTATGGATGACCTTCCCCCAGATACCTAGTGGACGGTAATACATGGTAAGTCTAGCTAGAATACTAGGTTGGATAGTCGGTATTCAACACCATGCCACAGATAGCATGATAACCGACAACAAGATCCAAGCGCAGTCGTCAAGGCGCTTGACTCGCGCTAGCGTAGACGAAGTTGTAACAGCTCTAGCCGGGGACTGATGCGCATCGGGTCTAGTCTACCTGTACTAGTAGGCATCTACGTGTCGGTATATTCGGTAGTACTGAGGGTTGTTGTGAGCAACAAATGCTACAGACAAGTACCTACGGACGGTCACAGTGTTTTCAACGGTCTCCGACGTTTGTCGAATGCCATGCGTTGCACAAACGGTGCTCACAATTACATATTAGGTATATGTAATGTGTCTACGAGTTTAGCATCATAGAATATCATATTACTTTAGACGCTTTTCTAGAAGAGAACACCCAATCATTTCATGTTCCGAAATGAGAGTCGAAGTTTCGTGCCTTTTTCCTGATGCATTTATCTAACTTCATTATAGGTAGGTACGTACTATGAGGATATACACAGTACGCAAGATATTCACTCCAAGGTTGAATTAGTTTCGATTTTACGAGAGCGGTTTTCAAATTTGGTAATCAGGCAGGAAAATAAGCACTATAAATGTCTTGGGCGTTTGGGGCTGTCTGGAATTCTAGAAGCCAGCTCCTAATGAGGCAATAATCACGGCGATCATCCTCTATACCCATCCTCACACTTACTATGGGTATTATAAGATAAGGATTGCCAGCGACGAAACCTCTAGCAAAAGCTAATCACCATAGTGTACAATAACTACCTTCGTAGCCCCGACGTACTACAACATATTTAGGTAGCACCACGCTTATATTCACGTACTAGGAATTCCCTCCGGTCCTGCATAAGTTGGTTCAACAATAGTGACCAGTCCTAGATCGTCGCTCTCTTCAGCAGCGAGTTGTGCAGGTTATAAGAGGACTTATAGTATTGCATCTAGTGCATACCAGTCCTAGTGTAGCTCTAGGGAACTACAATCTCTACTGTGATGATATCGAAGGCAATTAACAAAACCGAGAGTATTGTACGGTAGTACCCAAGCAACTGAGTACACCAGACAATCAAGATCTAGACAATTAGAGTATCTAACCTTAGTATAGTGCGAGCGAGTTCTAGCCTCATGTTCAGCTACACGCCAAGATGACAGTGTGCCAGGTTCCAAACAATCACTCAACAAGTTAGTCAAGCCTAGCTCCTTAGGTAGACAGGCGGTGACACTGCCTCGGGACGGATGATCATCGTGCTAGGTTAGACAATTGCTTATACTAGTGTACCTAGGTGATAAGCAATCCTCATGGCACGCGTCAACCTTGTCGTGATGTCACGTCCGTGTTGTGTGATATCTAGCAATGTAAGAAGATAGTGTAGGGGGCCGAGCAAACATATACCTAGTCAAAAGAGATACATAGTATCTTCAGACCCTTCACGCAGGATCAATACCAAGTCATTACCTCCACCTATGGTTGAAAGTCCAATGGGATCCGGATACACCATTCCTATTTTGAGACTTTCTTTGCGACTACACTGGATTCAGAGTTGTTTTTGGGGCCCCAGAGTCCGTGCACATACTTGTGTCAATGCGTAAAACTAGGCCACCCTGTCTATGTCATTTAAACAGCTCCCGTTGTTATTCGAGTTCGTCGATTGGCGGCGTTTCTAAACCATTGGCTTGGTTGTTTCGTTTGGAAATTATTTAAGGTTAAAACAATATAATAAGCTAAGAAGTCTAGAATGGGTAGTCTAATAGTTGACAAACACAGGTAGATGAAAAGGGAATCGGCTAGATCATAAAATTTTCAAGAATCGATACCTATCGGGATCTACGCATTGATACAAGAAGAGCAAGTACATACTAAAAAAGCTGTTTATCCAGTTATGGGTCACACATGGAATTTCTTACGTGCCGTTTATTTCAAGAACTTTGGTAAGATTATGTGGCGTTCAGCCTGGATAGGCTAGGTCTTGTTGGGTGTGTAATTCGCCCCAGCTGTTGACTACTACCTATTCTCTAATCGATAAAACAACAACGAGGTAGCTAACTATCTGACATGGACAAAACTTAGGTTATCTAAAACTAAGGGGCACGGCCTTTGCACCCCAGCCCATGATAGAGAAGATTCGGTCTCCTTGTTGCGAATTGACCGGCTTGTCGAGCTATCTCCGCGGCTAAAGAATGACACGCCTTTCTTCCAGGCACGTAGATATTAGCTCGTTACCTAATAACTTAGCACCAGTCAACATTGTATTCTTGAGGCAAGTTTTCGCCGCGGATAAGACAAACTATCGGACTGATAAAGACATCTGAGAGAGGATATATTCAACAGTGAGACTCATACCTACATTTTGTTTTGAGAGTTGAGTTTAAAATATATTTGGAAATGGCATTGGCCATGTCTCGTTTGTAAGCATTGCAATATATCATCATTTTAGACTTTAAACAGCGCAAAATTGTAGTTGTGTTCAAAGTTGCTATTCCAGGTATTTCTCAGATCATTTACTATTTAGTTATGACCTGAAATACCATTTTAACATAGCTCTCAATAGTATGTAAAAAAAGATTATTATTCCTGTTTCTTATACATTATTTCCATATAACAGTCAAATCCTCAAACAGGCGCCTGTTTGTCATATTAGTAAGTTCCAGATAAATATAAGATCCCGCTCAAATGTCTAGAGCAGCAGAACATCTGTTATTGTGGTGGTAGTGGTGATGCTGGGGCTTTGGTCTTTCTCAGGCACGTTGGTCTTAGCTTTATATGCACCGCCTCCCCGGGGTTTACACAGCTGAATATAACTTCCTATGGTGTCTTATTTTATACTAAAAACAGAAGCTCACCTAATACACGTTGGAGAAAGGGGCCGCTGTAATATGCAGAGCTTTGTTAATCAACTTATTTAGTATGTAGACCACTATAAAGTGTTAATTTCTCTTTCGTATAGCTTGGACTAACTTCGAGTTTTACAGTAATACACATTTCATAGACCGATCGGGGCAGCACTACTGTGACAGTATCGGAATAATCATGCAAGTGATTAAGACATATGAAGTAAATGAAATATTAGAAATAGAATACACTTTTAGGCTATGTAGGTGTAAGTCTTCGATAGTGGACTACAAGAGTTGTAGCAAGAGAAACAACACCCTTGATCTAGTGTCTCATGGAAGATGTAGTATAATTAAACATATGCCTAACTTCTCTTTGTTCCCTGCGCGCGAGGAATATACAAGCAACTCGAGACTACACAGCTCACCGCAAATACCAAGAGCAATCGGCGCTCTGTCGAGCAAATATCCCAAAGATGGCAACAAATTCGAACTTTTACCCAGCCCAAGATGAGATGGAGAGAGGGGGGCCGGGTGATACTAGTAATAGTATCAAGCTTGTACGAGACATTACATACAAGGTCATTCCTTTCTGCTGTTTCTCCCTTATCATCTTCTCAGTCGGTGCTGTTCTAGTGTCAACACTTGCCTTCGACAAGCCTATTCCACACCAAGGGGCGCTTGTAGTATCGATATTGTTACTCTCATTCTTCGTGTTATTCGGCATCGGGATTACGTATCTCTACTACCGAAAATCTCACGCCCATGTTAGCAAGGGTTCTGATTTTACAGATCCCTCACGACAGGATAATCGTCGCAATCGTCATGTCGCTCAGAGTTTCGCGCAAATGCCTGAGAGGATTTCCGACAATATCAGCCCTGCTGTGCCACAACGTGTTGAGGACGGCCTAATCCATTCTGATACGCTCCGAGCCCAAGCACCTAGCCCCAATACTTACAGAAAGGAAACCGAAAACTATGGAAGCATTCCCCTACGCTATAAGGCACCTCAGGAGTTGGCGGGGTCAGCTCGCCAACAGAATCGCCATTTTTCCCAACAAAGAGAGCACCAGATGGATAAAAGGGGTTTCCCGAGGGGGCCAAACCCGACGTGGCAGAGTAATTTAGAAGCTAGCCAGCTTCGTAGTGACGAAAAACACAACGCGTTCATACAAGCAAATACCACATCTACTCCTCAATATATGGGATCAAATGGCCTCCCCGATACTCACGATACCAGAGGGAATACTCTCAGGTCACTATCAATAGGACATCGGGCCCAACCTCTGCCTGTGATGCCCATTAGGCGCCGTCCCGCAGGCCCGGAGATTGATAAGGGAATACCTATACAGCGGCCGACAGTTAGAGTGAGTATATACGTGAATAGCTCTTTGTACGCCGCTATCCAGCGATATAAACTGATCGAAATAGGGGCCACGAGATATGCCTGGACGTGGCGGCTCTACGCAAATGCCTATTTTCAATAAGAAAGTATTAGAACCTCCATTGCCAACAGCATCTAACCGGGAGGGAGAGCAGTCTAAGCAGTTGAATGGTCCAGCCCTGGGACCGCAAACTAGGAGCGCACGGGGTTGGCAGACAAATAACGGCGGGCGGCGGCGACTTGGCCATCAGGATAGTGCCTCTCCATGGCCCATTGCTCCCGCAATAGGTCGGGAGATGAGTGTGGAGGACAAGAGAGAATCTGTGAACGACGTCCTCCAATTCCACTACCCAGAGTGCTCCGAAAGTGGCAACCGCACACAGTACCATGACATACCATCTGCATCTCCACGACAGCTCCCTATCCCGGCCGGTGCTAACGTAGCATTTGCGCAAACCAGTCTAGAGGGCGAAACTCAAAAGGTCGAGGATAAAGAACTGTCTTCTTATCTAGAATACGACATAATAGACTACGCTGAGGCATTCCGTGGCTTGCCTCAGCCTCAAAATCAAGTGATAGGAGCCAGTTCGCCCTCTATATGGGGCGGACGACACATCAAAAACCCTATGTCGAATCAAGACCACGACTCCCCAGCGAGCAACGAAACGAGCCAGAAGCCAATCCACCTAATAGGCGACGAATTCCATACCACCCAAAGAACTTTTTCATTTGAGACGGCCGGTACAGCAGATGACGTCCGCCAAAATGTCACCCACAACGGTCGGACATTGACTGGCCCAATACCTTCAGGGGCTCCGGTACTCAACCAAGGCCAGAGTTTCGATCCTCTACATTCGTCTGCAGTCCCGGCGCCACTGAAGTTAGTATACAAGAACCAAGTCAGAGACACGAGTCGTAGATCTGACGATTACAATCCCTTCGGTTATGATCTCAGAATGAAGCCACGCCTTCCGACATCGGCCCTTTTCGTAAGACCACGACCGCCAACAACTCTATATGGAATCCCCGTGGACGAGGTTGGAGAAGAAGAAGGCTGTAAAGAGAGAAGGGTCCCTAAGACACCGGTGCAAACACTAGGTCGGGAAAAGGCGAACAGAAAGATAGGTCACAATCAACATCGCCCACAAATCCCGGGACGAAGGAGCAGTCGGAAGTCTAAAGGGAGGCTCTGAATACGAGGTTGGGCTTACAGGAAGGATCAAGCCTCACTCGCCAGACCTAAACTAGAGACCAGCTAACCTGATTGCGCTAGAATAGTGGCAGTTCGCAAACTCCCCTCAGGGGTTAAAGCGCATTTCGTAATGGTTTCAATAAAAACATCTTCAGTGGCCATATAATTGCCACTCTATTACTAATACGCGTTTTATATAAGAAGGCTCATGCCCACAATTCTCTAGAGCAGCGGTAACTGAAGGGATCAACGTGGAATGTATAATATGTACATCTAGAGCCTGAAGCCTCAACCCGATAAGCCTGAGAGGCTCCTCAATCTATCCCATAGTGAACCTCCACCAACCTTTGTGGCGTGTGCTGCGGTTGGCGACAGAACCGTCAAGTTCCATGCGTTTTCTCCGTCTATGTATGCCGTATACTTCAAACTGCTTTGCTCATTCGAGAGCTTCTCGATTGTAACAGCACCGAATTTCGAATGTCCAAAATTGATGTATCTAAACGTGATATTAATTACTACCACAAAGCACGACTGTTATTCGGATGAACTTACTTGAGTTTCACGTCCTCGTCGTCGGTTTGCATATAAGTAGGGATAGGTGAGTAGAACTGGTTAAGCGGGCTTGCGGAAAATTCATGAACTGTGACAGCTTCGAGCCATTTGCTATCCTGTGGTGGCGGGAAGGCTGTAGCACCAAATTCATGGCGATCG
The DNA here is from genome assembly GCA_037356035.1 of Xylaria sp. Z50. Taxonomy (NCBI): domain Eukaryota; kingdom Fungi; phylum Ascomycota; class Sordariomycetes; order Xylariales; family Xylariaceae; genus Xylaria; species Xylaria sp. Z50. Next base: position 153,202 of record JBAWJU010000065.1, read on the forward strand.
CCCGACAAAATAATCACACCTGTGCCGAGATTGCCAGCATCCCACATAGCTTCTAGGATCTTTCTACGCTCAACGAGAAAGCCACCCCAGGTATCTTTAGTGTTGACTCTCCAGTTCTTGGTAAAGGGGACAGAACTAGCCACGATCTTCCACTTCACCCCCTTAGGCTCGGGCCGGCGCAGCCAGGCAATAAAATCTTCAAGCTGTCTTTGTCCCAGCATCGTCTTGTTGACACTGTTAAATGGCTCCGAATTCTTAGAGCGGTACGTTCGAGTATCGAGCATGAAGAACGATGCAGGACCCTGAGTAAACGAAAAGTAGGTAACCCGACTACGAGGAATAAGGCTGGTGCCTCCAGCGCCCTGCGCTTCTGGGGGGTTCACCGCTGTCTGATAATGATGCCAAGGATCAACTGCGGTTTCGTAGACTCCTGTAGTCTGTAGATCCCAATCATTTGAGATTTCGTGGTCATCGAGAACATGAATCCAGCTGAGGTTTTGGCCGATGGCAGGCCAATCGGGAGACGCGTATACTTGTCGATACTTTTGCCTGTAATTTTCAACAGCTTGTCCGAATTGATGAGGCACCTCAATGTAGATAAAGTCTCCCAGAAAGAGCATGAATTGCGCGCCGAGGCTTGGTAGAATCTTCGCTAGATATCTCATTCCAGGGAAAGCTAATGGGTGATCTGATGGGTTATAAGGGAGCCGGGGGACGATGCAAGATGTCGATAAGAATGTGAATTTTCCGTCAAAGAGCTCCGGCATAACTCCAGGCTTCGGAGCGGCGGTAAATTCACCTGAATGATTATTAGAAGTAGTCCATTCATACACTCGCTGCTTAGAATGAGTAAGGGGAAGTGTAACAACTGCGGTATAGTCCGAGTCTTGTGTGGTTAGTTTGATACCCCCAGCCTCCTGCCACAATGGATTGTCGAACGGCGCCCGGGGGGACTTGACACGTAGTTGTACGGTAATTGGCATCTTTGCCTGATCAGGTTCTCTGATCAACAGCTTTGCCTCAGAATCGGAAACGTAACCAATTCTAGCAAATGATAAATCGTGGCTGGGATAGTACCATGTTGGTGAATATACAAAGTCGGTAACCATGGCTATGCACGCAGCGTTTATGAGGAACGTAAGTGTCGAGAAAAAGAGACTGTTGGGGCTTGGGATACCGGTGAGAAGCGTCTTCAAGCGGTTTGACGGCTTCTCCGCGATAGCAATCGTCTCTTCAATATCAATCTCTTCTCCCACGATCGCCGTATCCCTTTCATCCGTATTGAGCGCATCCTGATTAATAGTACTATTTTTCACTTTCACGTCGACCTTGTCCACGACCTCATATTTCGATTCGGTAAGGTAATTCGAGATAAAAGCCGTCGCATAAATAGCGAACAACGTATAAACCGCTGGTAGGAGGGGCTAGTACTATTAGAAACCGGCTGGCTTATGATTGAACGTGATTACTGTAGTGTCGGAGATGGGCTCGTGAATATACTTACAGGAATTGCGGCCTGTGAGCAGCGTTAGTATCGTTAAGTCACATCTTATCAGAAGAAGAAAGTTATACCCAACGAAGAAAGAAGAAAGAGGCAAATCGGAGACTACCCGATGCTAGAGCAGCTATAGTTCTGCTCGGTGCCGCCATGTTGACGGGAAAACGAGCGAAACGATGACAAGATAAGGTAAATTTCCCTTTTGCGGGAACACACTCGCGGTGCCTTTTATCGAGTTGAACGAGATCGCTAGGCACGTGAGCGGAAGCAGCGTGAAGAGTAGAATGTCGAATATCAGGATCGCGATTGTATCAACCTCTCGGAGGATGTCTGCTTAGTGGCTGGTATTTACATTGCAAGACTTGAGTTGATAACCTTGATGAGTGATGGATCTTGAATTGTATATGACGTGACGACACCACTGCGAATAGGGTTCGATTGGGGGAAGCTCCGTAGCTGCCTTAGCTTATTAGGGGTTCCCCTCTCTGTAGGGCGTTTTAGCCCTCCCCACACAGCGGGGCCTATACACCAAATATACCTAGATACATAGTAGATTCGCTATACCTAAACTACGGCTGTACTATGTGCACACAATTCTCGTAGATATGCCGAGGTATTTATGTTGTGGTTATTGTGCGTTTACTTCAGACTTGCTAAGGTTAGAATGGAATTACAACATAATGAATAAGAAATGTTAAGTTAGTGGGAAGTTGACTGTACTCTGAGTACCTGTCTACCTACTTACATGTACGGAGTAGATCATAGGTAGCCCTTTTTTCTGCAGCGCAGAAAAGGTGGAGCGCCTATTTACAGAGCTAATGTACTATGTACATACATGTATGGTGGGTGGGTAGTACAGTAACCCCACTAGAGAGCCGCTCAGTGTTATCGATAAAAACGGAGATCTGTTCTGTGGGTCTCGACACCCCTGAGAGCTCGGTCCTTGGAATAATAATCCGCCGCATTACAACAGGGTGGCAGTTTAGAGATCCTAGAGCCAAGCCTCAAGAGTCTAGAGTGTTTACGATTAGTTGTTCTTTGGAAGAGTAACTCTCCAATCAACCACCCGCGCAATTCAGAATGAAGACGACATTATTATCAGTTGGGCTTCTTGCCTGGCTGATCTCCTTAGTATCTGCAACTGCTTTAACATACAAGATGCAAGCTAACGAGCGGGCCTGCTTCTTCACAACTCCTCACAAGATAGGGCAGAAGATAGCATTTTATTTTGCTGTGCGTTCGGCCCATTACATGTCTTCGCGGAATATACTAACGATCGGATCATAGGTTCAATCTGGAGGCTCCTTCGATATCGATTACGAAGTTACGGGTCCGTCCGACAAAGTTATCTTGAATGGCGAGAAGGAACGCCAGGGCGATTTTGTCTTCACAGCAAATGAACTGGGCGACTACAAGTTCTGCTTCAACAATGCGATGAGTACATACACGGAGAAGTTTGTCGACTTCGAGATTGCGGTTCGCCCCCCTTTGGGTCTGTGGACTGCGAGAAGACGGCTAACGGGATATCACTATAGGTGGAGGATGAAGTACGCGCGCAGCTTCCTGCTAAGCAAGGCTCTTCCCCTGAGCAGACCAGCGTGCTCGAGGAATCAATCTACAAGATATCCGGCCTGCTCTCTACTATCACCCGAAACCAGAAATACTTCCGCACTCGAGAGAACCGAAACTTCAGTACCGTCCGTAGCACAGAGTCGAGAATTGTCAACTTCAGCTTTATCCAAATCGCCATGGTGATTGCAATGGGCGGTCTTCAGGTGTTTGTTGTTAGATTCTTCTTCCAAGTATGTCCTTGCGAGACTCTACATCTGGTGATGCTATGTGCGCTTACTAACGATCGGGTTTAGGGAGCAAGGAAGGGTTACGTATGAAATAGAGCAGCGACTTGTATAATGAACAGACATCTTTTTGAGGCGTACCAGTGGGCACGGGCTGATCACTGCTGTGTTGTGTTGTATTATAGGCGTCGAAAAGGATTCTGAGCCGCCAGGTTACGGATGAGATTGATGACTAGGCGGGACAAAGGACTTATAGCAATCAGAGAGCGTGCTGTGTTAGGCTTCATTGTGACATGAAGAAGTTGGAAGTTCTAAAATGAGATAGATATGTGTGAGAAAAACAACTATGAACTATACCGTGTGTAGGTGAAAACTCCCGAGGTTTACGAAGTTCTGGATTGGTTGATAGTTTGATAGTGGCTAAAGGCGGCCTATAGTTAACCCCCTGTAGCTTCCCTACACTTGCTGGGGACTCGTAAATCCGTGGCGCAGTCACAAACCAGCCACAGTGTCTATGTGGATCCACCTGCAAGCTGGATCTCATTAGAGATCAGCTCGAAATTCTTCCTTGAACCACTTGTAACATAATTTTACATGGCCGCCCTCTAATCGCATCCCTCAACGTTATGTTTAAGTAGACCAGTAATTACGCGAAAAGCACAAGAATTTGGGTTCCGAAAGCACTGCGATCCACCACGTCAATTCCGTCTTTCGCGTTAATTCGCGCCGGTTCCAAGGCCCCTTGCGACGCGATGGCAACTCTTGCGGCAGCTTTACCCAAACCTCGATATACTGGTGAAGAAGAAACGCCGGTCCACGCGCAACGGAATGGGCCCCGTGTACTTAGTCCAGGCCAGATAGACGACTCTCTTGCTCTACGGCGAAGTGGACCACCTCCCTATCTTCAGCGGACAGGGTGGCGGCCTAGGGTCGATCAAGATTTCGGAAATGGCGGTGCCTTTCCTGAGGTGCCTGTTGCCCAGTATCCTCTGGGGATGGGAAGAGGGGGAGCGGAAACAAGCAATGCCCTTACAATACAAGTCGACGCCGAGGGCAAGGTGAAATACGACGCCATCGCGAGACAGGTATGCTAGTTTTGCTATGTAAATACGCGGACAGTACTGATAAGACAATCAGGGACATGCTGAAGGTCGGATCGTTCAAGCATCTTTCAAAGACCTCATTCCCCTAAGACAACGGGCAGATGCAGGAGAAATAAGCTTAGCTCGGCCGAGTGAGGATCAAATTGCGGAAACAGCTGAGAAAACAAGGGCTGCGTTAGCGCAGCTAACAAGTTCCGCTGTCGCAGCCCAAAAGCCGGGTCTTAATCATACAAAAAGAGAGGCGACTTTCGTCAGATACACGCCAGCCAATCAAATGGGAGATACTTCAAAAAAACAAGATCGTATTATCAAAATCGTCGAGCGACAAAAGGACCCTATGTCATTACCGAAGTTTAAGCACAAGAAGATCCCAAGGGTAAGTCTAGTATAGAATATCTATCACGATTATTTCAACTAATAAGGATCACTTAGGGCCCCCCGAGTCCGCCACCTCCTGTACTGCGCTCGCCGCCCCGAAAGTTGACGGCCCAGGACCAAGAAGCATGGAAAATCCCACCCCCTGTGTCTAACTGGAAAAACCCGGCCGGGTTTACGATAGGGTTAGACAAGCGACTAGTTGCGGATGGAAGAGGTCTAGAAGATGTTACAATCAATGATAAATTTGCGCAGTTTTCCGAGGCGTTGTTTATGGCCGATCGACATGCTCGTGAAGAAGTTAGACAACGCGCTCTTATGCAGCAGCGACTTGCCGAGAAGGAAAAGGCTCAAAAAGAAGACAGTTTGCGGATGCTAGCTCAAAAAGCCCGAGAAGAACGCGCTGGTGTGTCGAGACGGAGAAGCTCCCGAGATTCAGGCGATTCTCGGTCTCGTTCAAGAAGCTACAGCTATTCAGACTCTGGATCTGAGAGTGACGGCTCGGAGGTTCGGGAGAGAGAAAAGGCACGAGCAGAAAAAAGACGGGAAGAGGAACGCAAGTTGCGACAGTCGCGGATGGGTACCGAGAGACGAATACAAGTTATGGCACGGGAACAGAACCGAGATATTTCGGAGAAGATTGCACTTGGTTTGGCAAAACCCACGGCACAGGCGGAGTCAATGTACGACTCGAGGTTATTCAACCAATCAAGCGGGTTTGATAGTGGGTTTAACGAGGACAACCCGTACGACAAGCCTCTTTTTGCGGCTCAGGATGCAATCAACAGTATTTACCGCCCCAGCCAGAATATGGAGGATTTTGACGATGAAGCTGCTGGCGATAGAGAGATGGCTAAGATACAAAAAACTAGCCGCTTTGGTGAGGCTCTAGGTCGTGGCACATTTAAAGGAACCGCAGATGCAGAGGTAAGCCCCCCTCCCCCCCTTTTCCGCGTGCATTATCCTTGCTAACATGACAACTAAATAGGCTCGGGAAGGTCCGGTACAATTTGAGCGCGATAATGCTGGCAACGACCCGTTCCAGATGGACAAATTCATGGCTGAAGTGGACCAGAGTTCGTCGTCTAAGAGGGGATATGGGTTGCAAGATGGTGAATTGAGGGAATCTAAACGCGCGAGAGTAGAGGAAGACGATGACTAAACGACCCTAGAATATAGGAATCGTCTAGTATATCACCCATACGCTGTCGGCGGTTAAGACAGCCTTCCTATTTACCACATGAGAGTGTTTAGCTCCATAATTATGTACCATTCTGTAAAGGACGGACCAAGTCATAAGAGTTTGGGGCAACATCGCTTGACGGTGAACAAGAAATTAATCTACCGTAAGCTGATCCACGGCAGGGGAATAATCTGTACATAACGAAAGCAAACAACCTTTTGCCCAACCTACCTATCACCGCACCAGAGCGAGCCTGGGAATATTGAGGAGATGATGAATGCTGCTGTTGGGCTACGAAACAATAATGGACTGGCAGTCGAAACACGGGTGTACAGTTTAAAGCACATATTACCACAAATACTCCCTATCGGAGTTTTCTCTTTTGATCGAATCAAATTGTGCAAACCCTTTGTCTAATCCGCGAGTACATGTTACGATGATAAGTCAGTCAACAGTGTGTTAGTAGGGCTCTCAAATCAGTCGAGAGCTTGCCAAGATAGGATCCTAATGCAAAGCACACTATCTAGAAGCATATTTACCAGCATGCACATTGTAACCCGATTGGCTCCCGAATGTATCCCTAATGCAAGCATCTACCAACGGGCAGCTATCGTGCAGAAGGTCGTGTAAGTAGCGTAGCTTATTACGGATGGTGGAGCAACGTGGCTGTGACCCGTCGTGATGTGAGGGCGATGTGAGGTGGCCACACTCCCGTTCCCCACTTGAAGCGAAATTCGGGTCTACCTAGTTACGTATTCTCTTACAATAGACTGAGTACACTATCGCTCACCATTGGTAATTGGAATTGAAACACGTAAGGAACTATCATCATCAAGCAATGTGATCCACATCGCAGGTTTTTTCGCGGCTGTGTGTGTACCTACTGTAGCGTAGTTTATACGAGTATACACTACACTAGGTTAGTTGAGCAGTGTAGGGATCGTGTTCTGCATACTACATGTAGGTTCGGTACCTAAGGCAGTAAGTAGCGTGAACAAACAATTCGGGTTGCAAAACATGATAAAACACATGGATGCTAGTCCTAGGTAGGTTCAGAGGTAGCAATCATGCAGTCGCATATCACCTAGGTAGTACATCCACACGCACTTTCATACATACATATACGCTGGTACCTGCCAGGTACCTGCCAGGTACCTAGGTGCTTGACATTGGTAGTTGCCAGCATGTTTTATGCGGCATCAACTGTCCCAAGATGCCCTCGATCGGCCTATCTTGAAACCTCTTCCACAGCACCCAATTACTCAACCGTCGGTCTCCTAGTCCGCCCATCACCCAGAAACCAAACATAGTCTAGGCCAACTTGCTACTTGATCAAGAGCCCGGCAGCCTGTCTACCTAGTCAGTACTATGTACATAGGATACGGTATCATCCCTCGTTTGCCCCAATTATTATCTCAGGGATTTGTTGTCTGGGCCACCTGGGTCTACTGTCTGGGTACCAACAATGGTCACCAACTGCATATATAATGCGATCTAGCCATCAAGTCTAGGCAGAAGCGTTCTATTTCTTTTCCTTTTGGGTTGCGGCACCAACGGATACAGCCGAAGGAATCACGTAGTGTAGGCTTCATTTGAACTGTGCTAACCGAAGCGCCGGACGGGTTACCTTAAATCGGCCAGAAGTGAGACCATACCTGCCCAACCCTGGTTCTGGGTCTCGGTCCTGATCCCGCTAGCTCCTCAGGGTCGTACTCGGTTCACACTACAAAGTTCCTTACTGCAGTACCATTAAGAGCCAACTATTTAGTACAAATACCACGCGTTGGGAACGGCCCCCGCGTCCCTGGGCCAGCCTGGTACTGGTACCTTTTAAGTCGGGAATAACGGCTCTGTCGAATCAATACCTGTATCACCGTCTCATTACTTAAAGGGACACAGGTCATAACCAACCATGGTCTACGCAGGAAGTGAGCCGTGGTGGAAGCCTAAGTACTGGCGTAAGAGAACGTGGGCGATAGTTGGCGTGATTGTCGCTGTTATCATCGTTATTGTTGTTGTTGTGCCTGTAAAGGTAGCTGAGGCCAATCGATATCCTAATTATTCCAAACTTAATTACGCCCTGGCTGACGAGTGTAAGTCCATCCAACAACGGGTCGTACAGATTGCCCGAAATTCGGTTGTTAACAGCAAAATGCAGATTCCGGAACTACATTCTTCGACAACTTTGATTATTTCATAGGATACGATCCAGCACAAGGATTCGTACACTATGTTCCCAAAGAACAGGCTGCGCAGCTAGTAGGAACAAGCCTTCTCCTTTACTTACATTACTCACGCCAATATCGGTGGTAAACTAATCATTATTTGTTAGAACCTAACTTACGCCTCCGAGAGCACGGCGGTATTGAAAGTGGACACAAGCGTTGGACCGGGTTCGGAACCTGATGCATCGACGGGCCGTTTTTCAGTGCGCGTAGAGTCCAAGAGACAGTATGAAAGCGGCCTCTTCATCTTCGACGTGAAGCATACACCTTTTGGCTGCGGCACATGGCCGGCTTTGTGGCTGACCGACCAAAACAACGTGAGCTAATCCTGCAGTCTTTTTCTTCCCGCAATACCCGCTTGGAAAGGCACAAATTTCCTATTAGGGCGACACACGTGTTCTTGGGAACATATGGAGCCCCTCAAACCTACGCCTACTCGACCCGGAAGAGTAGTTACTGACTAGTGAACTATAGTGGCCAGACAACGGTGAAATAGACGTGATGGAGGCTGTGAATCAAGCTACCGACGGCAACCAGATGACACTACATACGACTAAAGGATGCACAGTGAGCGGCGTCAAACGAAAAATGACGGGCTCCACGTTGAAGACTAACTGCTACAACGGCACGGATGACAACGCGGGCTGTGGAGTTGGCGGCCCTTCTGACTCATTCGGCGAGAGCTATAACGATGTGCAAGGCGGCATTGTGGCGATGGAGTGGCGAGATCAAGGCATCCGCATGTGGCAGTTTGGGCGGGATGCCGTTCCAGCTGATATCACAGCTAAACAGCCCGATCCCAGCTCTTGGGGAGAGGCTGCTGCGGATTTCCCGAACACAGACTGCAACGTCGCGTCGCATTTCCGCAATCAGAGCATCATTGCTAACATCGATCTGTGCGGACAATACGCCGGCGGAGTGTATGCACAAAGTGGATGTAAGTACTCCTTCATTCTCAGGTGTGCAGAAAAAACCACCAGGAAGTAACATGCTAATAATCGACGCATGTAGGCCCTAGTAATTGCACCGACTATGTCGCCAATAACCCGAGCGCCTTTGAAAATGCTTTCTGGGAATTTGGAGCTTTCGAGATCTATCAGGCGAAATAGGTACCAAACTTAAAATACTTGCGAGTCATGTGAGTGACTCGCCCTCGAAATTATTGCACCCTCGCACTATTTCGGCTAAACAAACAAGACGGCTAGGAACGGTACATCTCGGCGCAATGGGAATTTGACAAGCCATGACGACGAATGTTTGTGGGCGGCAATCTGGACCGATACGGAGTAAGGAGTCGGGTTTGATTCACACGGAGTTGGTGTTGGATGGCTAGCCAGACGGGGCTGGTGATGACCGGAACCAAGATTACGAACGAGAACGCATGCGTGTACTAGACTTTAATGTGTTTTATATGTGGCAGTATGTGCTGTCCAAGCGAACAACTTTATAGACATGGCTTCGACATCATCATTATAAAACCCCGTCTTCCTATCCTGACGTTATCTTATCTGCAAACTCCAACCTATGCGCCTTGCCAAAGCACCTTGCCTACGTGTGATTGCACGGCGTATTAGACTCCAAAGCAGTGCGTCAGCGGGGGTTTCTATTTTAGCAAAAGTAATGCTCATAAATTTGAGCCCCAAGTTAATGCCCTACTGCCGAATAATACTGATAATGACAAGCGTCAGGTCGGCGATGGATATACTGAAGAGAGGCTGAGGCGGGTTTAAGCGACCATCGTATAGGCTAGGAATTACTCGATAAAGCGGCTGGCCTTAGGCCGCCGCTGTTCCGCCGTTTCGGCAGATCTCCTTTATAGATGCGTCAATACCTTGGTTTCCTTGGGGATGGATAATAGTCGAGCGATGCGATGGATATCGGCCGGGCGCTACCAAGATACCGTCGCAAACAACTAGAAACGTATAATTCAACATGTAGAACATGAATTCTAGAATTATGCTACGTGAACCTGGGGTATGTATAGCTTCTCTATATGTCATCTTCGTTGACATCTAATCTCCCTAGGTCGGGGGGAGCCAACCCGGTTTCTACCACACCTCAAAAACCCAAGTGGAGATGTCGTTATACTCTCCAAATATAAGAGTCATGCTAAAGAAACGCCGTAATGCTATGCTAGATTCCCGTGCGCCAGGTGATACAAAGCCGATAATTGTACAACCAGATCGTCTAATAATTACCCTCTCGTCTAAGTTTTTATTCTTCATTTATTTTTTTGGCTTGATTCGCGCCAGTCTATTCGTCCTTTGGCTGTCGCAGCCAAACATCGATGGCGGCGCTGAAGGCGGCGAAAGCGGCGCATCCGCCGACAACGGCTGTCGGGCCTCCGCTTTTGGCAAGGATACCGCCGGTGAGACATCCGGCGGCAACACCGTTTGCTAAATCGTTCTTCGCTCGGAACCCTTCGATGCCGCATTCTATGCCGCTGAACATCAGACCGACCTTGCCGAAGTTCTTAGCTGTGCTGTAGGATCGCGTGCCCATGTCCTTGAAGCCGACTTTCAACTGTTCGCGCATTGGGAGCTCGGCGATAGGTTTCGGGGCCGACCCTGGTGCGCCGGGTGTATGGAACGGTGTGTCATAGGCCATCTGAAGAATATTGTATGAGTATAGAGCTTCGTATGGGTAGGAAGCGCAAAGTATCATGGAGGGAAGAATGGCAGGTCTGGGGAAAGATAGATAGGAGGGGCTGATTTATGAAGGACGGGGAAAGCGCATACAGATGCCATGAACATTCCGAAAAGACCACCCATACCAAAACCCATGACACCGGATATTGCAGATTTGCCGAAACAGGATTCCATCATTGCGTTCATCTAGAGGCCAGGTTAGTGAAAGCACCGGCGTGGTGCTAAGCAGAGGGGACGAACAGCTTTGATATTGGGGTCATTGGGATCGTATGTCCGCCCCGATGGCGACGTAGTGCCACCGATTCCTGTAAAGTTGTTCATGGTCGCGGCGTTGGTTTAACGGTAAGTTATGAAATTAGATAGGTAGGTAGATTATCGCATTGCCTTGCGATAAGAGTCGGAATGATAATCCTTTTCTATTCTGCCTTTTTAGACCGCCTAAAATTTGGGGCGGTACCGGGACAGTACTGGGAGTGTTGCGGGGGTTCCTAGGCACTGCCAGGGGTAAGGGACGGTCCCACAGTCCCACCCACCATACTGACATTGTGCACTCTGTTCGGTACTTGCTATGTACTTAGGTATGTACAATATTACATAACCTACATACTGCAGTATGTATGTAGTGCTATGGTGTGCACTATGTACTCTAGTTCTGCTCTAAAGTACAACAATGTAGATAGCCCTAAGCGTGGTGGCGGTAGCAGTGGCAGGACCAAGACCCAAATAATGGTGGGATGAGAAAGAACTTTTGGTACTGCCCTGGTTACATATGTTTATTTTGGGGTATTGTTGGGGTTCTGCTCGGGGTAGGTAGTGTAGTATACTTGTAGTATACTGTCAGTACATTACAAATACCTACTCAGGTGGTTGTACTCCGTAGGTAGTGTAGGTGGTACCTAATGTAGCGTGCCTGCCTAGGTAGTCCAGGCTCCACAGAGAAATAGATCTAGTGTAGTAGGGATGTGTTTTTCATTATGTACATACCTAGTACACTGGGTCGGTTATTCGGAAACGCTTTTCTACACTACTAATTGAAGACGAATTTAAACCTAAGATGGTAATTGCTCCACTCTTCTTATCGATTGCTCTATACATACCTTATGAAAAATCCATTAAAACCCACCGAAACTAATTTATTTTCATTTGCCACAGAATAGGGTTTAGCGCCACACCATCTGTTGACCAAAAGAAACGGTCATTTTTTCAAACAACCACTAATACCACTATAATTCCAATTCGCACCTACTTTTCTAGGATGTTTAAGGGCTATTACCTATATGGTTGCAAAAGGTGATCTTAGCAACACATAGCGGTACCTTTGTTTTGGTAAAGTTCTCTGCTAATTCGATGTATCTACAGGTGTTTAGTATGTTAAGCCACACTTTTATTTGGATCCGACCAGCCGACCGACCGTCAGATTAGAAAGTGTCCAAGGGTGCCCAGAGATACATACAAATATGGTTAGTTTATGGGTGTGTGGAGACATATTGTGGACTATTACTGATCTGGGTTTAGGTTCGTCTTCAATTAGTAGAACAGCCGACCCCGGTTCAGATGGCCCCCAGGTTTTAAAGGGTTGCATAACAAACTTGAGAAGATTGACCAATGGCAAATTTTATGTGCATTCACTGAACAAGTACCTATCCCTTGGCTCCACCATAGCTCTCGTTCTGATGATTTTCTGGTTACATGACTGGTTATAAATCCTTCTGATCGAATTTGCTGTTGATCACATTATCCTTTCTCTCCCTCTCTCCTCTTCGCATCATATCTCTAACGCCTCGTCCGTTCGCTCGTGTTTTAATTCATCTCTCGCCCTCCAAAATCCTCTCATAATCATGCCGGACGCCACCGAACAGGCCATCGTCACCTACGGCGAACTGGCCAGGCTTGAGCGGGACTTTGACGATGTCGAGCTTGAGATAAGTGAGTACTGGTTCTTTCGGCCGATGGAATGAGTTGCTGCCTACGCTGTCGCTTACTCTTGGTCACTCTAATCCTAATTTGCATGATTCTCACGAATGTGTTTCTAGTCCGCCAACAATATACCCTTGCCAAGCCGCTCTATGAGAAGAGGGAGAAGCTGGTGGCTAATATTCCAAGCTTCTGGCCATTGGTCATGGAGCAGGCTCCGCAGGAGATTGACCAGTATATCCAGCCCAGTGACTCTGCTGTGCTCCTCTCCTCTCTAAGATCTATCTCCGTTTCTCACTTTGAAATTGAGAATGGTGGCGAGGGTGATCCCCGCAGCATCTCCGTCAAATTGGAATTCGCCGAGAATGAACACTTTGAAGACAAAGTGCTTGAAAAGAAATTCTGGTTCCGTGTCGCTAGAAATGGCTCGGGAGGGCTTGTTAGCGAGCCTGTCCCTATCAAGTGGAAGGCCGGAAAGGATCTGACGCAGGGACTGCTTGACCTGGCCGTCAAGGTCTGGAAGCAAGACAAGAAGGATGGTCATACCAATGGGGCAAGCAACGATAAGAAGAAGACAGAGCCTGAAAACTGGACAGCCGACCAAAAGGCTCTCCGACAGAAGATTGATACTTATGGCCTGGGTGGTGTGTCGTTCTTCTGCTGGTTTGGTTACCGCGGCCTAGATATCTCTGCCGAAGAGAACATCATCGGGGTTGAAGAACAGAAAAAGAGACGCGCCAAGGACGACGAGGCTTCTGAACTGGAGAAGGCAGATGAAGACGACGATGAGGAGGCGGAGGAGGATGAGGAGGAATATCCTCTCGAGATCTTTCCAGATGGCGACGACCTAGCTGTCGCATTTAGTCAGGATCTATGGCCAAATGCTATCAGGTTCTTTGGTAAGTCCTGTGTAACCTTCTATGAAATTTGTGTGCGAATTGAATACTTACTAGCTACAAAGTGCAAGCGCAAGAGGCGGATACGATTAGTGACTTCGATTTTGAAGATGACGGCGAAAATGAGGGTAATGACAACGAGGCGCCCCCGTTAAAGAAGAGAAAGATGTAATGCTATGGTACCCAATTTGATGCGCATGGCGGTACATGGTACGGAAGCTGAGAATAATGGTTGGTGTCTTTACCTGGTCGATGGAAAAGAATAATGCTACCACCACGAGGAAGAAAAGTGCCCAATATAAAGCTTCGGCATAGGTTCTGTTAAGACTTGAGGCGAATCGGGCGTAGTGGTGGCATCGGACTGGGTCCTGATTTCGCTTGATACCAATTTCTACGGATAGTTTAGCAATTGATTTATGGGTTGCGAATCCCCTCATAGAGCGTGAACATATTAAGTGATCATATTGTCGATCATTGGAGAGATAGAAGAAATTGGGTTTCGTCGAACTCTCCATAACCCATACTCGCGCGCCACTACTAGTAAGCTGCAAGTTACTATGTATAAAAAATGGTGGTAGATCCCTCCAATCCACCCAACTCTATCCAGGGTCACATTCTACCCCTGCATTCCCTAGACAGGCTGACTAGTGAACGCCATCCCTCGTATCTGTTATAGCAAAGAACATAGGCAATGCGAGGGATTGTTCAACTCCCTATGTACAACCCGTCCTTTAATACCGCCATTGACTATAGAATGAAGACAATCCTATGAGATCTACGAACAGGACAGATCATACATGTAAATCAACAAAAATAACTAGTTTTGGGGGGGCGCCAATCATCCCAAATTACAGTTGCACAGCAGACCGAACCGCCGCCTCCCCAAACCGGGAGAATGCACCTTGAGACGAAACTGGCCCCGTTTGACACTTGGCGGGTTTCACCCCCCGACCACAAACAACACAGCCTCATTGCGCCGGCGCTCGCGTGCATGTAGTGAGCAGAATGGGCCGCTGGGACTGGACGGAATGACACCGTGCCTGTAGGTCTCGCTCCGTAGAGGGACTCGGTTCCGGTCGGCTGTGACGTGGTGTTGCAGCTGGGAAGACGCCTAGCTTGATAGTAGGATTGGCCCTTGATGCGGCCCTTCCCTTAGGACAGATAGGATGAAGGCAATGTTTCTCATCCCGTCCTGATTCTTCTGTTTCTCTTCTATCTATTCTCTTGTTACCTGTTGATCCGGGCTTTATCTATTTCTTTGTTTCTTACCCTTTCTTTCTCACCGTGACTAGTGGTTTGCCCAAAGTCCTCTTCCCAATCCCCTTGTTTCCTTCTTCTTGTCTTTCTTCTTCTACTCCTGGCCGAGCCATTCATTTGTTATACTTCTATTCCGTCCAGGTGACAATCTCTTTTATTGTCTAGCACCGAAGATTTCATTAATTCTTTGCACGAAATCTGGGGGAGAAACGGGCCGGGATTGTTCGATCTTTGATGTGACTGAAGCCTCAATCATTCATATGCAATACTTCTTCAGTGCTAAACATATACGCTAATATTGACGATTTCGCTTCCATTCTGCTTCTTGATAGTCACTCGTCTCTCCGCGCGACTGGCATTCTTTCCTTTTGGCCTACCAATTTCTTTCAAATTTCTTCGAGATGCGATGGATAACGAGGGTGGCAAGCATATCCAGCTTGGCAGTAGGGGCTGTGAACGGTTTACAAGTCGACTTTTCGAATGATGGTAAAGAAGACAACTTTCGACATCTCACTATGGTGATGCTAATCTAAGAGTACTAGATTCGATTAAGCAGGCCGCAAGCACGGTGGCCTACGGCCTATTAAAATACTATACCGGGAACAACACCGGCGACACACCGGGTAACTTGCCCGATCCATACTTTTGTACGTAGCATCACCTATATATGCCTCTCCTGCAACTCACAATTACTTTAGGGTGGGAAGCTGGCGCAATGTTCGGCACCATGGTTGACTATTGGTTCTATACCGGCGATGAGTCGTATATAGACGTCACAACACAAGCGATGATTCATCAAAGCGGCGACGACAGGAACTTCATGCCACGGAATCAAACAAAGACACTCGGAAACGATGACCAAGGATTCTGGGCGATGGCCGCCATGTCAGCGGCAGAAAACAACTTCCCAAATCCACCACCGGATCAACCCCAATGGCTGGCGCTGGTCCAAGCGGTATTCAACGACTATGGTATGTAGACCTTATGATTTCACGCCGCTATTAGGATATACGCGGAATATCTGGTATATCCCACTAGGGGACACTTCGCAACCCCCTTCGAATGGCATTTATACGAAGAGTGGCTAACGTCGAATATCCAGTGAGCCGCTGGGACACAGAAACATGCAACGGCGGGCTGCGGTGGCAGATCTTCACCTTCAACAACGGCTTCAACTACAAGAATTCCATATCGAACGGGAGCTTCATGAACATCGCGGCGCGACTCGCGCGGTACACGGGGAACCAAACGTACGCGGATTGGGCCGAGAAGGTCTGGGATTGGATGACCGAGGTACAATTCATCGATGATGAGTTCAACATCTACGACGGCGCGGGTGTCGAGAATGAATGCAAGACCCATAGCATGGCACAATGGACGTACAACGCCGGTATCTTCCTCCACGGGGCAGCGGTCATGTATAATGCGACGGGAGGCAACGAGACCTGGGCGCAAC
This sequence comes from Xylaria sp. Z50, assembly GCA_037356035.1. NCBI lineage: Eukaryota > Fungi > Ascomycota > Sordariomycetes > Xylariales > Xylariaceae > Xylaria > Xylaria sp. Z50. The sequence goes on from JBAWJU010000065.1 coordinate 169,553, forward strand.
GTACAGAGGGCGTCAGTGAGTAATTCCCGGAGTTATTTTGTTCGCGTTCTGGTTCCCTCGGGGCCGGAGAGACCTCGCTTTGGCCCAAACCTGTGTTTTAAAAACTTGCAGTTGTCTTGAAACTACCCAGATGGATCGTGCGTAAAACGGTAGTTACTGACCCCGAGTGTTGTAGTGAACCGCACGATCGAGATCTTCTTCGACGCCGAGGGCATTCCGACGGAGCACCCGTGTGAGCCGTTCAATCAATGCAACACTGATCAGCTGAGCTTCAAGGGCTACTTGATGAGGTGGATGGCGGCGAGCGCGCAGATGGCGCCCTTTACGTTCGACACTCTCATGCCGCTCGTCCGATCGAGTGCCGCGGCCGCCGCGTTGCAGTGCTCCGGCTCGCCGCCCGCCAGCCAATATAGAGGAGACCCTGGCACAGCGTGCGGGTTCAAATGGACCGAGAAGGCCAACTTCGACGGGCTCGTCGGCGTGGGGCAGCAGATGAGTGCGCTCTCCGCCATACAGTACACCCTCGTGAAGAAGGCCGAAGTCTCGAAAGCCCCCGTCACGGCTTCGACCGGCGGCACGTCCGTAGGGAACGTGAACGCCGGCGCACAGACGGACGCATTAGTCACGAATTTTGCCCCCATATCCATGGCCGAGCGGGTAGCGGCTGGTTTCGCAACCACCGCCATTCTGTTTAGCGTGCTGGGCGGCAGCTTTTTTGTCATGAAGGAGTAGACGTGGGTTTTCGAGACTAATGGGATGCACATTGGCGGACGCAAAGCATGGAGTGCCAGCATCGGGTTGTTCATGAGATAAATGAGACGGTATGGTATATGGTTGGATAATAACACTGCATGGTCCCGGAGTTCCGCATAGTGGACGGCTTTGAAAGCTGCCTTTTTTTTTCTGGATAAACGATTTTAGATGGGTGGTATCACTTCACTCTGTCACATATTACTAGTCGCAAATATCAATGAAGGGCACGAACCCAAAATGATATACATATACTATGTACATATAGGTGTTCTACTTCGTACAGTGATATACAGTGACATCGAGTGCTATGCTTCATATTCCTCCCAGCCGGCTGAACCTGTTAGCTGGTCAGTATCGTAAATCATCGCCACGGCTTTACATGGTCGCCCTAGCCTTGTGCCCCAGTCGTCCGTTGGGCAACACTCCAGCCGGGTTAAACTAACGTTATGAGAGACTTGGCTTCTATCTAAGCCTTCATCCTCTCTCCTAAATTTCAAGGACGGAGATAATGGGGCCACTACTCTCCGCCCGCCTTCCCATTCTTATTTTTCTTAACTTTCCTCCTGTCAATGGGGCCCTCAAAAAACATTTTCATGACACCTCCCACAAACCCATCCATTTTCTTATACTCGGTAACACCAGGGACCTGATTAGCAGCCTGCTGGATCTTCTCCACAAGCTCCTTCCCTTCCTCAGAAGTAGCCTTCCGACTGCCGCGTTTCCGAGCAAGCATGACTTCGACCCGCAAGCCCCTGTCTAGAAACTCCTCCAGCCGCTTTATCTTGTGTGCGAGGTCGTGCGGGGCAATGGCCCAGTTGAGTTCCAGTGTCTTCGTCTGCTGTGCCGTTTGCTTCGCTTCCTGAGCTGCGGTTTCTGCGGCCAACTTTTCCGCCGCTGCGTCGATTATCCGGCAAATCGCCGCGCTAGGCTGGATGACGACCGGTGCGCCAGGAGTAGGAGGCGGTGGTGGGGGAGGCGGGGCCACCATTACTAGACTGTACCCTTCGGCGAGGCCTGCAAGGACGCGGTCTATGGGCTGTGGCGCGGAGAGAGTCCCTGATGCATCGGCGACGCGCACCCATTTGAAGGGAATTGCCTTGTCGCGCAACTGATTTCTCACCATCCGAGACCCCGCGGCGAGGGACGGCGTAGTCGAGAAAGCGCGATGTCCACGGCGACATGACGCCAGGGTATTGCCTGACGTACCGGCATGTTTAAGCGTGGGCAGATCTCGCAGAGCCGAAGAAAATGGGAGATTTGTTGAGGACGTGACGGTGGTCTTGCCTGCCGACTTGGCGAGCTCGAGGAGCAGCAGGCGATGGAGAGCCCGGGCGGGCGTGAAGAGACATGTCGTATGCTTCATATTCCTGTTTTCATTTTCGATCGTCTTGTAGAAATGCGTATCGTTACGCTTTCCATGCGGCGGCGAGGTGTACTGCTGGTAGGTATGTCGTGCCTGAGGCAATCGTCGATTTGGATAGGTGCACTCAATTTGCAAGTAGGTACGTAGGTACCTATCGAGTCGGAGAGTTGGTGGAGTTGAAGCTCGGGAACCAATCAAATTATAGCGTGTGGCCTGCACAGATGCTACCTAAGACATCACAAGGCGAAAGTCTCGGGTACCCTAGTGTACCTACCCGGTATGCCGTCACTCGCGACCACCTCTTGTCATTTGAGTGCTCACCTATCATTTCGATATTGCCTCCAAGGGATTGATCGAGCCCTCATAAGAAACGAGGCTCAGTCTCCGATCTTGGCCTTATGCGGCCTAAACATGTACCGATTAACTGTTATCAAGCCTCGGTGAAAAGAGGCGATCTCACCTTCTCTATCATCAATCTCTATCATCAACCTCTCTCGTTGAATCCTACAAACCCAAATCTCACCCCCCACCTCAAAAGCCACGATGCCTTTTCTAGGCCATCCCTTCCGCGTGCTTTTCGCAACAGCCCAGACTTTCGCCCTCACGCACGTGATATGGGCCTACGGGATGAGTATTGGCTTCGGGTGGGGCCCATCGATGATGCCGACGTTCCTAGCAACGAACGAGTGGTTCGTGACGGACAAGCGGTATCGCCGGGGCCGGGGTGTGCAGGTCGGGGACTGCGTAGTTTACTCGATCCCGGTCAAGCCTGGCGAGGAGGGCCTCAAGCGCGTCATGGGCATGCCGGGGGACTACGTCTTATTGAACTCGCCGCCGTCGAGTGCCGTGCACACCCTGTATGATAGTTCCGAGGGGGGTGCAGGGGGCAGTGTTGGCGTTGATAGAGTCGGTCGTGGCGTTGGGACTGAGAATATGATCCAGGTAAGTCCTGTCATCTATCTTCATACTCCCTACTGTTGGCCTAGTACAATATTGGAACGGAGATGCAATGTTACGTATTGTAGACATACGCATAATGAGAGAAAGTATTAATAAATATCTCCTATTTAGGTACCTAAAGGCCATTGCTTTATCGTCGGAGACAACTTGCCTTGGTCCCGGGATAGTCGTGACTTCGGACCCATTCCTTTAGCTCTCATCAAGGGTAAAGTCATTGCAAAAGGATCACTCACCGGGTTGAACCCCTTCAACTGGTTTACGGAAGTTGAGAATGGATTGCAGAAGCCCACCGATCCACCACGATCAAGCACCCCCACCTAGGAAACCCTAGGAAGGCTGTACCGGCTTGCTAGAGGATAGGCGGCTATCAGTATTATACTAGCTATATAATACTAATTGTACTCTACAGATAGATAGTGATCGCATTGCTACGTGGCGCTTAGGCAAAGGCGTTGGGCGGTAATTACTGCATATAATATCATCTTTGAGAGAACAGGCATCTAATTACAAGAATTTAAGGTACTTGAACAAGAAACCCCATACCTTGAGAAAGCCACCTTTGGGCGGGAAATCTATCGCTACCCTCGAATGTGGTTCTTGTCAACATATTCATTAAACCCGCGTGAAATAAGTTCGCAGACACTTGCCCCAGGGGTTCTTTCAACAAAACGCCAAACTCGCAGTGTGGGTCCACCCAATGCAGAAATGCAGTCATGTAAGCAACCTTACACTGGACTCCTTGAAAGCCATATATATGTAGTCTTTGTCCAGAGTACACACATTGGCTAGTATATGTTACGCCTGCAACGCCATGCCCACCCGCCATGTCCGCTTGGGATGCTGTGAGTAACCTAAATATAATGATAAGGAAATTTCGATGTTGGGAGGTTGACACGTTGAGAAACCGGCTGTTTTAACCTTCGATGTGTGCCTTTGACATACTCTGGCCTAGAAGTTCCAGGCAACGTTGGGCGAGGTTAATAACCTCACCCTCATCGTCTTCCTCGAACTCATTATCTGAGTCGATTTGTCGGTTTGAGATTAGCTTGATCATATCAACAATCTCTTCCGACTTGCCAATCAGACTAATTAAAGTCTTATCCTCGGATTCCAGTAATTGGAGAAGTGTCCAAATGGCGATATGCTGGAATGTGGCATCACCACTAGCAAGGAATCGACTGAGATAGCCATGGATCCCGCCACTAGGTTCTGACCAGTCTTGGATGAAGATTGCATAATTTCCGACTGCGAATTAGGTTAGTATACATGATGTATTGACATATACGGCAAGACATACCCTTAGATGATAGATTGCCCAAGGCCGCGGCACTATTTCCCTGCACCTCGATGCTCGGAGAGTGTGTTAGGGGAATCAACACGTCAAACACACCGAGGTTCAAGAGATGTGCTTTGAGATCATCGGACAATGCCAATACAGCAATAGCTGCCGTCATTTCGGATTGGACAGTCATAGGGACGTCCAAAACGAGCTGTTTACATTTTTGAACGGCACCAGCTTCGAGTACTAAAGCCTTGTTTCGGTCAGAACTAGCAGCTAAATTACGAAGCGTCGATATGGCGTGGCATTGGATCTCTTCGTGTTCTGTCGACCCAAGGAGGTCCACCAAAGGCTTCAAAAACCCGGCCTCTATAATGGGAGATTCATTCATTGGATGAATGGAGATATTTCGGATACATGCAACAGCCGAAAGTATGAGGGGTAGATATGATGACTGTAGCAAGCGTAGAAGGGGGCTGAGACCTTGAGCTCGAACGATATCAAGCTGGTACTTTTCGTCTGATGCCAAGTTTCGTAATGCTAAAGCCGCTTGACATTGCACCTTAGGAGATGATGAATCCATCAAATTAACTAGAGATTGGACAAGTTTCGGTTCCGAAGCAGCTAGCTTCCTTCTGTTATTAGCGTCTACTGCAATGTTACTGAGGGCCGTTGTGCAGTAATATTGCACGTCAACATCGGGAGATGAGAGGAGTTGTACGAGCACCGGAATAGCCCCAGCGTTGACGAGTTGTATACGATTTTCATCTTGCATGATACGTTAGGCCATATTCCGTTGGATGAAAAAGGGTATTCCTACCTGAATGGGTCATATTGAGTAGCGCGCCGGTAGCATTACGTTGAACCCTCATGTCTCGGGACTTAGCTAGGCGCGTCAACGGACCAAGTGCCCCAGATCGTGCAATCTTCGCTTTGTTGTCTTCATGGGTTGCTAGGTTGGTAATACAACCCACAGCATTGCATTGAACCTCTACGTTGTGGGAAAGCATTTGCCGGATGAGGGGTGTTAGGCCACCAAGTTGGACGATAAGAACCTTGTTTTCGGCTTCACGGTTTGGTTAGTAAGAGTGTGAGCAAACAGCCCCAGGGAAGTCTGCACATACTATTAACGGCCAAGTTTCCTAAGGCAGCACTGGCAGCCCGCTGAACTTCGATATCGGGGCTTTGGAGGAGAAATAAAATAGGTTCCAGGGTATCTCGATCAACTTCGCGTACATCTTAGGGCTAGTTAGCTACCCGCTTTGAAGCTGCGAATCCGATGTCTGGCTAGGATGGCAAGGTTAAGGATTCTTGCGCAAGAGGCAATTCACACTTACCTCGTTCCGTAATCTCTGCAAATGTTAGACTTGCACTACGTTGGAGATCGATATTCTCGGAAAATACGAGTGTGCTCAAAGCGCGAAGCGGCTCGCCAGAGAAGAAGTCAGTTTCCCCGCGCTAAGATGTAGTTAGCTCCTGTGTGCCATTGAGGCTATATCGTTGAACCTGTACTCACATTTTCGAGATACTGGAGTAGATCTGCGACGGCTTCTCGTTCGCTCTCAGCCAACACGGGCTCGTACAGTCCATCACGGGACTTGCCTACCTCAACTTAGCATTCGTCATTCCAAGCGCGAAACATGCATATATACCTCCACAACACGACTGGCAAGCACCCATGGTTATGGATCGGTCTCGAGGTCACAATCGATCAACAAAAAACCCTCGTTGGACAGCTGATAGACGTAAGGGGGAGGGGAGTTGGCGAGATAGGTAGAGATTCTTCGGCACAGACGTTGTACGACTCGCTAGTAAATGGCGATAGGGCCTGAGCGAAACGAAGGACGGGGCTGAACTGTCTGGTTGTAGGGTTGGGGAACGATGGAAGCCGGTCGGTCGGTTAGGACGTGACGAGGGACAGCGTCGAACGAGAAGTGAAGGCGAGACACGATGGAATTCTCTTGACGTAGATGCAGATACGGGAAGGGTCAGTCTGATCCGGCCTGAGCAAAGCTGCCAAAGCAGGTGGGTGGAGCTTGCAGCGGCGTCTGGGCGGGTGTCGCGGTTGATTCCGCGTCACGACGGACGAAAGAAGGTACAAGGAGGAGCAGCGGAGGTGACAGCGAAGGTAATGGCGGCGGTTCAGCAAGAGAATCACCTACTAGCCGACTTGTCTATGAGGCGGCTATGAGCCAACCAGGTAGTGTCAGATAGATGAGACTGGTAGGTAGGGAGTGCGTATAGGGTCGGTAATGGAAGACCTGACCAACCCGTTTCCAGGTCGAAGAACCTGAGAGCTCAGACTTTGGTGGATGGGATGGATTCTGGAGATGGTGACAGGGTAGGTGATAGACGGTAGACAGACAGGTATTATACCTACATAGGTAATCTAGGTACTACATTAGTACCCACGTAGTCTAGGTTAGGGAGAGACTACTAGTGTACTACCAGGTAGAAGTAAGTACATAAATACTTACACTAGGAGATAAGTTGGGTGGATAGTAGCTACCTCTTTTTACTTGGGGTACCCGAAAGCACACCAAGGTAAGTCCGGTGTACTTGTACACTACAGATTACAGATAAGGCAGTGGGAACACTTGAAGTCAGATATGGTGGCAGGAGTGATGATTTACCTATCCTATATAGGTACCTCACTAACCTTAGGTACATATATAGTACCATGTTGTCGGCTAGTGTACCAAGTACATTGACTCACTATTAAATGTTAGCAGTTCGTTTCGGGTACTAAGCGGGTCATGGACTCACAGCTTCACGGCGCCTCTTTTAATTTGTGTAAGGGTTAGGTAGTATCTCCTGTAGGTACTGTACAGCACATACACGCACTACCGGCATACACCTAGTACCGTAGGTATACTTAATAGTAGATGAAGCTATCTAGTTAACAACATTGAATGCCTTGCAGGAGGGTTAGGTGGCTGTAGGTACGGCTATAATCCTCCGAAGGTACCTAAAGACGTATCAAGGAGGAATTTTGTAGTGGAGTTGGAGACCTAGTGAGTGAGTGATAGGACCAATGAAACGTCGTTTGGTTGAGTATTACCAGCAATACCGTCCATCTTAAGAACTTACTACATACTATAACTTAATTGCTTTCTTCGACATTTATACCTACCCAAACACCAGTTCCCCCCCCTTCTTGTTTTATTTCATTATCTAGTAATTACCTAGGTTTCAAGGGCTTGCAGCCATTTTGTTAGTCCTACCACATACTACCTAGAGTGGGGTTGTCTGCCCATTATACAAGCTCTGATTCGCTATAACTATCCGACGATCGCTTTGCCATTGGGCAAATTGGTAGGTAACTTTGATTGAACCCCGTGGCCAGGTAAGTTCCACCTTCTCAGCCACGTATATGAGCCACATGGTACTTGGGTGTATCTACCCCCGGTAGATATTTAGTGTGGTTGATTTCAAACAGCTTCGTGTGACCAAAGCAGCCATCACAAGATTAAGGTCCTACTTACGATTCCAGTAAACAGAGCATCATGTATATCTACATGTATACCTACATATATATGTAGATGCATACCAGGCTACAGCTTTCTACCATATGCGATAGATGTAGCTTTTTTTCTAGACATGATACCTACTATGAACGAGTAACAACGACCTTTTTCAGCACATTATACGAGGAGAATACGAAGAGGATTCGAAAGAAGCACGCTGTTGCCTTGCGTTGGAGTTTAACCCTCCTTTTCACCCCGTCCATTATCAGATGACCACATATCCCCGCCCTTCAACTTGGCCATGCGGCCGGTAACCTGACACATTTGATACGGCTTCTATCCTTTTTTATCAAGGCCAACGATCGATGATGGCAAGCGTATTCCGATTCACCTTTGTTCTTAGGTGCACAAGTAGATGGAGGTGTCAACCACCTCCCAGAGTTCTTATAGTAAATAAGTATATCTCCTATCTATAATACAGCAAAGTTGCGACTAGAATCATAAGAATGATACACACCGGGGGGCCTTAGCTGGGAAGCCAGAGACTTAAGATTAATGCGAGATAGGAACAAGTTCGCCCAATTAAGCAACCTATTTGTGTAACTAAGTTTCTGACGAAGAACTAGATCAGTTATCCATTATGGGTGACAGCGGCGTACAGGTCGCTGCGAGACCCTTTCCAGCTACAAGACAAGCTCAGCCTTGGAAAAGAAATATGGACAATGGAAGTTATTATATAATTGTATGTCGGACGACCAGAATGGAATGCGCTGAGCATCAACAGAGGAGATTAAACTCGGATGGTCCGCTGACGTAAGTACACCTTCATTCAACTTATGTCAGGGTACCCTCCGCCGACCATCCGACAACGATCCGGTATTCCTCCGTCTCTCCGCCACTATTCCCAACCAAACTCTACAAAGCGAACAACTGTGGCACTGCACATGTATATTTTGTATTTGCGTATTCCCCAGTCAATTAGAACAGGGCATAGACTATAGGAGAAATAGATATATATATATCAACATGCGCAGCTTTAGCATCAAAATGCTTTCTCTACTCACATTCAAGACTCGATCGAGAATGAGGCATAGCTATAGAATCACATAAACCCGACGAATCGAAAATCAATTACGACGTATTCAATTTAACCAGCCGTGCTGCGAGCTCGCATGAAACGATACACTCGGGCTTCGAACCTTTGGGCAACATGAGTCTTACAAGCGACAATGAAGACAAGGAGGCAAACAGGATGTTCGCCGAGAAGGATGGTTTGGAGGATAATATCGTAGACTGGGATGGCCCCGACGATCCTGAGAATCCACTACGATGGTCTAATTCCAAGAAAAACACCCATATCGTTGTTGTCAGCCTCTTTGCTCTGATTGCGTAAGTCCTTCCTCTCTCGCCTCGAACAATGTAACCAAAACCAACCGTGCGTACTATTCTAGAAACTTAGCAGCTACCATGTTTGCCCCAGGAGCCCAGCAGTTAGCCGAGGAATTCCATATCACCAATTCCGTCATCGAGACCTTCACTGTCAATATCTACCTCTTAGCCTTCGCCATAGGGCCTCTCCTTTTAGCACCGTTGTCGGAGGTATACGGCCGCTTAATTGTCTACCACATTTGCAACATCCTTTACACCGCTTTCACTATAGGATGCACCTTCAGTACTAACGTCTCCATGTTTCTCGTCTTCCGCGTTCTCTGTGGCCTTTTCGCTTCGGGTCCACTGAGTATTGGGGGTGCCACCATTGCTGACATCACAACCCAAGAAGAACGCGGAAAGGCTGTTGCGTTATGGGGCATCGGGCCACTACTCGGACCAGTATGCATAGTTTATCCTTATGTATATCGGATGATAGCTAATATATTCGCAGGTTGCTGGCCCTATTATCGGTGGCTTTGTTACTCAATCTGTTGGATGGAGATGGACGTTTCGAATCATTCTAATACTAGTAATTATCCCCTTGGCTTGACCTCTTAGTCTGGAGTTCTTCTAACGACATGATAGTCGGGTTTGCAGGGTATTGCGACCTTGATTTTCACGCGAGAAACTCATGCCACCGTCCTGTTACGGCGAAAGACGGCACGTTTAATCAAGGAGACGGGCAATAACAATCTTAGGCCTAGAGCTACCACTAATGAAACCCCGAAGCAAGTGCTTCTTAGAGCTATTGTGCGCCCGGCGAAGATGATAGTCTTCTCCCCAATCGTCCTTCTTATCTCGCTCTACGCAGGACTCCTGTTTGGCATATTATTCCTTCTCTTCTCGACCTTTCCGTCCGTCTTCCATGAACAATATAACTTCAACACTGGTACTTCTGGTCTTGCTTATTTAGGGCTTGGAATTGGACTGGTGTGTGGGTTATTGGTATTCTCCATCCTCAGCGACAAGTTGCTCGGCCGGAACAAGGACGGTGCTGTCGCTCAGCCTGAGAAGCGCTTGATTCTGATGAAGTGGATTGCTCCGGTCGCTCCACTTGGCTGTTTCCGTAAGTTATATCAAGCCATTTTCTTATTTAAGCAAGAACAGTATCAAAATCCTCCTTTCTATTCGACTCTCTACACTCCTCAAGTTTCGAACACTCTATAGTTTAGGCATTTGCATCTTTCATCTACACCGGGCGCCGCTAACTCTCAATGTGAAAGTATACGGTTGGACCGCGGAATACCACGTACACTGGATTGTACCGATTATAGGCACCTTCTTCGTCGGGTTTGGTTCTCTCTTCGTCGTGATACCAGCTCAGACATACCTAGTCGACTCCTTCGGCTCTGAAGCATCTGCTTCGGCTCTCGCTGCTAACTTGACAATCCGGGCCCCATTCGGATCCTTGCTTGCTCTCGCGGCACCCCCTCTGTATGCTCAGCTTGGGCTTGGATGGGGTAATAGCGTCCTGGGATTCATCGCCCTAGCTTTCACGCCCGTGCCTTGGCTATTCTATCGCTATGGCAAAACCTTGAGAAACCGATTTCCCGTCAATTTCTAAAGGAAGCCAATAGCCTAATATCAGTAACATGAAGTGTGTTCTTTACATATACCTAGATTCTCAAGTCTCTTTTCAATGTATTATAAGCGTTACTCTCATGTCTAAGACTAGATAAGTTCCCTTGCGGAACGATATCCTTTTAGCCCATCGGCTCATATTCGCTTCCACAATCTTCATTCTACCCACCCGACTTAGATAGAAACATCTCCTAGCTTAAAATGAGAATTCAACATTTCTCCTAATTTTTTTTTAGTATAATATATAGTACAGGGTATCTCTCTACATGCCGAAATATTGATCTGTATAGACCTAGAATATCACCTCTAAACATATAGATACGAGTAGTTCTTTCAAACGATATAATATTAGATAATAGAGTATTGCCGACGCTGAGATCAAGGATGACTTAGGTATAAGACCATTGGGGGCTATTCGTGTGACAAGAGTGTACTCCCCTCAATTACTCTTATGTCATCTCAAGCTTTCTTGGCATAGAGCACCCCTGACTGGGTATCTCTCAATTAACATCCCAGTAGTACCTCTGCGTGCTTCGACCGAGGCGTAATTAAGCACCCGAAACTACCTGGAACACCACTGAGTCCGTCAGAAAATACGATGTTTGGGAGAATCTCGTTTCCGTTTTCATCCTTGGGGCAGCGAAGGTGCATCGTGGCGAGCAGTGTGGAAATCACGATGTACACCCCTGACATGGCCAAGTACTTGCCCGGGCACGCCCTCCGACCAAAACCGAAGGGCCCATCTGGGAGAGGTTCACCCCTACCGCCTCTATCCACCGGCTCATATCTCTCCGGACAAAATTCTTCGGGTGAAGAATAGTGCCGCTCATCCCGCGACATAGCTCTCACGTTGGGATATACAACAGATCCGGCGGGAATGTGAAAGCCGTTATACTCATCGTCCGCCAAGGTTGCGTGAGGCACGCCTAAGGGGGATAAAGGTTGCCACCGGGTCGTCTCGTGGAGGACATTCGCCAGGTACTTCAATCGCGGCCGGTCCTCGAAAGTCGGAAGTCGCAGCAGGTCTCTATTCTCGTCAACGCCAATCACATCTTCTATCTCCGTTCTGGCCTTGGCATAGGCTTCTGAGTTTTTTAGCAAGCCTAAAATGCAGACGATAATAGTAGACCAGGTGGTATTTCCTCCGGCGATGGTGATGGCACCGGCTATTCCTTTGATATCTTCGATCATGGCGTCATTAGGCTTGCCTGCGGCCTCGTTAACAAGGTACTGGTCGAATTGAGTGTACACAAATGAAGGCTTCAGATGTTCCTTGGCCCTGATGGACGACTCAACCGATTCCCAGGGTGCGTCATGAAGCCGCTGAATAAATCTTTTCGTGCGTCGGGCGTGGATTAAGGGTCTGAAAAGCTCGCTGAGGCGAGCTATACTATTTGGAACATAACGGAGTATGGGGAAAAAGTCGACGACGTTGCTGGCCGGTACGCCACCTTGACCTGTTGCCTCCTCTACGTCAAGCGTCATTTTAACATAAGGGTCGTCTTTCTCCTGTATTTCAATGCCGAAGCCTACTCGCAACACAACAGCAGTAGAGAATTGACGGAGGATGATCTCCCAGCTGTTAGGGTCGGCGACAATAGCCCTAGCAGCGCGACGAGCCTCTTCGGCCTGAATTGGCTGATAAGCCTTGCACGCAGACTGCGTGAAGGATTTTTGGAGCAGCTTTCTGTGCAATACAAATCGAGGAGACCAGCGGAGAAAGGTCAACGTGACACCCCATCCCATGACCTCAAACAGCACGAAGCGAGGCCGGTCGGAATAGTTGGCTCCTCGCTTGTCCAGTAGCTCGTGAGCGGCCTCGATACTATTAAGAACAATGATGGATCGCCCAAGCACATTGAAATACACTTCACAAGATTATAATCAACGATTCGGATTCTAGGCAAACGGCACAAATTTTTGAAACTACTTTCTTCTTCTACTCACAGATATCCGTGTCATATTCCTTTGCCCATTGCGCGTACTGAAACTCGGGATGTCGATCGGGTATTACGCGGAGGTGGCCAATTAGTGGCTGACCTGGTGGACTGGGCGGTAATATACGCTGCCTTTTATCCCGCCATATCCAGTTGCGTGCTAATAGTAAAATGAGGACGCCAACGGCGAATCTTGCCGTGAACATCATCGACAAGCCTGGGCAGTAAAGCTTGGTCTTTGCATCAGGTTCAAGTTCTCTAAAGGAAACGTGTATTATGTATATAAAGCAGGATGGCGTGGGGCCACGTTATCTATGCAGCCCGTTTTAGTGTACCAGGTTATGGCCCTCGCGGAAATTATACAGTTAGCTACGGCTTTACGGAGTATAGATATCAGTCACCCAGTATGTAGTCTAGTAGGGTGGCTTAGGAACATTCTCCAATGACGTTGGATATCCTCACAGGGCGAGGTGTCGCCTAATTCCGTCTGCAACTATTTTCTTCGAGCTCCACACGCAATGTCTTGAAGTTTTCCGTTTACTAGCAAAAGCAAAAATGTTCAACGCTGACCGCTCTATTGAATTTACCATCTACTATCTATTAGTCTAACTTCTAATACACTTCTCGTAGTGAATAACAGGGCGAAAGGTTGAATAGACAGGGAAAACCAAGAACTGGTGGCTCATTCATATTAAATATCTCATCAAAGCCATAATCATGCTCATTGACTAGGTGCCTCTGCAGGACGACGGTCCGTGCTTGTGTTAACCCCTCCAAGCTCTTACATCAAACAAGCGGGGTTTGGCGTCATCAACGCATGGTAATATATAAGTATAATTTGATATCGGAACAAGCTCGCTCCTCTCTCGCCTTTGTCCCTCGGCGGTGTTCGCTTCGTAGCGCCACATTCACATTTCGACGAAACGAAGGTCAACGTATCGATCACCCAGCATCCAAGATCTCGAAGCCCTCTCTATTCACTATACTATACTATAGGTAGGCCGTCGCAAAGTCCGCCGATCTGGCTATCGTCGGGTGTAGCTAGAAGGGGTCCTCGATCTATAGCTGTTTCCGTGAGCTATAGCTGTGTCGTAGACGATTAGCAATGAGGGCCAATATAAATATCGTAATTTCACCGAACATATAATTAAAACCGAGTCATCCGGAGACACCATTTAACTATGTCAAGCACTATAATAGCGTGCATCGTATCGCTGTGCATAATGATAGTTGGCGTTTCAATATGGAGGATTGGAATCGCCTCAGACTCTGGATGCCACTGTATCTCTCTGTATCACAACAACAACAACTGTGTCTACTCAGATACATGGAGGGCTAGGTTCAAGGGATTTAGGTAAATACCAAGGGAAAAACCTAATAGGATAATCGTTTCCATCCTAACGTCCTACAAGAATGAGTTTGACTTTTATCCCGTGTTCAAGTTCGTGCTGCCCTCAATGTCGGAACCTGGGAACATCTTCATGGGCGCCTCGACTATGTAGACGACTGGTCTTTAGGCTCACCCCTTCATGAAGCACATGCTCGGTCAATCATAAACTCATAGATTCAAGAACGGAGCGTATCAAAATCTAGAACGAGGAGGTATTTTAAGTAGCAGGTATCGTGGGGAGCACCACCTTGGACAGGGGAAATGAAGGCTATAGATAATCACGGCCTACTAGCCGAGGAATGTATGTTAAGAAGACACGGACAGCTGCCTAAGTCTACTTATATAATTTGATTTAAGCTTCGACTATATCCCTGAAAATAAGATATATTATTAAGGAGCACTTGTAGAAAGCTTGTGCCTGTATTGAAATTATTTCGACATGAGTTATGTGCCAGAACATCGACATTTGGTTTAAAAATAGATACATGAGATGACTTGTTTAGTCACTCAGGAAATCTCGCAAAACAACACAAGGATTTCATAGAGAAATCGAAGATGAGAGGCCGCACCAGAGGCGTCAGTAGCAATGTTAGCACTAAGAGAAAAAAGCCCATGCATCTCGGTTCGAAAACGACGAGCTTGGGATCTTTGGTCAGGGGCTTGGGCTAGACTTAGGCTAACAAGGAACGACTTCCTATGACTATCCTTGCTGTGTAGATTTCGTTACTCATGTATGGTGCACCTAGTGTACTGTCTTGGTATAGTCTTTAACACAAACTCTTCTGAATGTAAACTAACCACCTTGGCCTCTGGATACTCTAAACACGTCCTTCTAACCTCGCTCCTACTTACCTTCCTACTATACTACACCCTCAGCACCTTGGGAATCCGTAAACCAACAAGTAATATGCATAGCACTGAAGCTTTCTCACTTTGGCCGCTCTTGCGGACACTTCAATATTTCGGAAATCTGACAGTGAATTCTTCTCCGGGTACTTGGGTTCATTATTCGCCTCCCTGACCACTGAGGCCCCTACAACACCTGCAGCGATCTTCTCTTTTATCACCCAAAGCACCCAAACTACTTCGCCTACAATTACCTCGGCACCTGCACCTACCCTTAACTTCAAAGCCCACGCAAAGGAACTCTAGCCTCACCGTGCTACCTACTCCCCTCTCTTCTGCCTTAATTCCATATCTTTGCCTTAGAACTTATTAAATTTGGTAGAACCTACAGCAGTGAGCTTGTGGCTTATATTACGAATTGTGAGCCGGAAGCCGAGGCCGCGAGAATGACTCGCGAGCTGGGCTCTTTCTTTGCTGCCACGGGCAACCTCTGCGTGCACCTACCCGACCTCGGCTGCTTTAACGGTGTCACACCTTCTAGGTGAAACAGAGAAGGTGTTGTGTATATAATCATACGAAGCAATTAGTGGTATTATATCACCACTCTATACTCAGGTCATGACAAACAGTTACAAGTCCTTTGCCAGTCTTGAAGGGTTCCCCTTGTCGGGGTGATGCGCTTCGTAAGGATAAGGGGGGGGGCTGCGGCGAGCCTTATAGATGTAAGGGTCCTACAATTCGATTTATATATTAGGATTGTAGGGAAAGCCCTGTTATTCTATCATACTTTTGTTAAGATTTGAAGTATATCTTAAGTCTTAAGTAGTTGCTGTTAAGTAGTTGCTGTTACAACCTTAGTATAAGGGTGAACAACGAATTCTTTGCCCTAGGAGGCTTGACTGTTGGTATAACGGTCTAGTTAGAGCTTTCATATGTTTGATGAAAACTGCTTGGAAAGTATTTTCCTTTTCTCCTTTTTTTTTTTTTTTAAAAAAAAAAAAAAAGCACTTATGTTAGTATCTTGGCGACTTGTATACGGAATTTTCCTATCTAGCATCGACTTCCAATTTACAATCCTTATCGCCTATTCTACTCGGGCTACTATCCTTTTGATAGGCTCATTCGACCTAAATATTTGGGGAAACTTGTGGGCGGGGAGGGGGCATGAGTCAAGAGCGTGCCAAGCGTCTAGACTACCAGAGCGCTTCAAATAATTCGGATATGCTCTTCATGCGGTTGTGGCGACTAGATGTCTCAACGGCCTTCGATGTGTTTGAGAGGCCTCGTTCCAGAAAATACAGCTTCGAGCTCATTCTTCAGACTTGAGAAGCAAGAATTCTCATCCTAAGGACGGGAGACCGTAGCACAGCGCCCCCATGGACACAATGGATGAGTTAACAGATGAGAAAAAAACCTCGAAGACCATCGCAACACCTGGAATCGATGTCTCGGGGCCACAATTTCGAGTACCTAAGCTGTCGCCATGGCTCGCAAAGCTTTCGAATTGGGGCGTTGAGTTACGCGGAATCACCCCGGTGCCTCTGGAGGAGAGAGTTGACAAGCGATTCATCAATGTCTTCTTTGTCTGGTTTACTATGAGTACCAATCTCTTACCGTGAGTTCCCAGGGCCTCATTGGACAGATCTAGCTCTTCATGCTAATGAATATTCCTGTGTGCTGCTAGTGTTGTTACAGGGATTCTTGGGACATTCAGTTTCGGCCTCAGTCTACGGGACTGCTCGCTCATCATCCTTTTCTTCAGTCTCCTATGTACAGTCCCGCCCGCCTACTTTTCCACCTTTGGTTCTAGGACGGGACTGCGCCAGATGCTTCATGCACGATATACATTCGGCTACTATCTGACTTCCATTATTGTCCTCCTGAACCTGGCTACCATTTCCGGTTTTGGTATCATTAGCTGTGTCTTGGGTGGCTCGACCCTCGCGGCTGTCGCAGATGGCCGGATCGACAGCACAGCGGGCATTATCATCATCGGCCTCATCGGATTATTCGTTTCCTTCGGCGGTTATCGCTTCCTCCACCAATTTGAACGTTACTCGTGGATTTTCTCCCTGCTCGCTATCGTCGTCACGACAGGGGTTGGTGGCAAACAGCTCTTCAACCAGGCCGAGACGGTACCGCCACGGGCCGCGTCTATTGTGAGCTTTGGCGGCGTCATTGCTGGATTCTTGATCCCATGGGCTGCTATGGCATCAGACTTCTCTGTCTACTGCGACCCATCTGTCTCCACGTTCCGTATCTTCGCCTATACCTATGCCGGACTATTCATTCCAACTGTCCCACTTATGGTCCTAGGAGCAGCTATCGGTGGTGCCACGACCAACAATCCAGCTTGGGCTGAAGGATATGCAAACTACATCGTTGGCGGCGTCCTTGAAGCTATGCTTAAGCCGGCAGGGGGGTTCGGCAAATTCATAGCCGTGCTCCTTTCCCTATCTGTCATCGGTAACCTTTCAGCGTCCATGTATTCCATCTCGCTGAACTTCCAACTCCTAGTCCCATTCTTCACCTACATCCCGCGCTTCATTTTCTCGATTGTTTATGCCATCGTCGCCATTCCAGTAGCGGTGTATGCTGCTAGGTCCTTCTTTGCGAGCCTCGAGAACTTCATCTACCTCATCGCCTACTGGTCTGCGGCCTATGTTGCCGTCGTCGCTGTTGAGCACTTCGTTTTTCGTAAGGCAAACCCTGCTTCGTATGTACCCGAGCACTGGGACCAACCGTGTAAACTCCCAACCGGTATCTCTGCCATTGTGGCCGCCGGCCTGTCCTTCGCCTTAGTTGTCCCTTCCGCCTCTCAGGTTTGGTATACTGGCCCGTTGGCGGTTGTCACTGGTGATATTGGATTTGAAGTAGCCCTTGTTCTATCGCCGATACTATACGTGCCAATTAGATGGCTTGAGCTGAAATGGCGGCCGATCTAGATGTCAGTATACACATATTCTATGTACGAATGGCGGGGCCTAAATGCTAGAGGCTTTGCAATTCACATTTGCGGTTTTAAAGCGCTGTAGCTTCTCATGGATGTGTCTATGCCTAGATAGGTATGTCCCACCATGTAGCAACAATAACAATATACGGGGGTGTTGTCGTAAAACCAATCCCAGAAAAAATAAGAAGGCCCTCGTGATTTCCATAATTACATATCGTTGGTAGTAGGGGATTTGGGAAATACTGTACGTCACGAAGTGTCCCAACGAGGACGAAGAATCCGATCTACTATACATTGGATTGGGGCAATACCCTATGATTTTGCCAAGCCTTAAATGTACACCCAAATTACATAGTAGACCTAATACACCATTCATTCACTTATCATTCAAGAGAGCAACCTTCTTGTCTTTACGAAATATACTTCGTAGTAATACTTCTCTTACTCCATAGGCGTACACAACCTTGCCTATGTTCTGGCACTAGAGCCAACAACCACACATGGCCCAACATCGATCTTTCTGCCATCTCCATCAGCTTTTCCAGACGACGGCCAGGCAGCGCCCGCGTGGCATAGTCGTCAAAATCAACACCATCTCCCCCTGAGGCTGTAAATAGTCGGCGGAGAGAGGTGCGAGCTTCCTTACCGCAGCGCGGGCTTAATCGTTCTCTTAGGTCGGCATACACTCTTTTCGCTTCAGCAGAATCGCCTTCTATCATCTTTACGGCGAGGTGATGGCTCCCATTGCTCCAAAGACTTCCTTCAAACTCGAGGTCTTGTCGCACAGGCCACTCTAGCAAGCCAAAAATGAGTTGAATAGATGTGAGCTGTGGGCAGACTCCTGGTTCTAGCAACTCACCAAGCTTCTGCTGGTGTGTCGGTGGTTCGAGGATGAAATGACGGACATTTTTGAGTAGACTAACGTAGCCACGGTGGAAAGAGCTACATCTGGTGTTGAGATAGAGGGTGTCCTTGCGAGAGTTGAACCAAGCCCATTGGCTTTCATATGATGTCGTTTTGTACGATTGACCGTCACGTGGTTGTCGACGCTGGCGATTCTCAATCGAGACAAGTTTGCCATCACGGCAGGCGATTTTGCGTGACTCGCGACAAACCTGAGCAGTCGCCGGAGGAGAGCGGTTACCGATAAACTCAAACTCTCTGAGATATTCGTAATTAAATGGCTCTTCCAGCTCTAGCTCGTCCTGTTCTAGCTCATGAATCTCCAAAATTTTACCGGTTGTTGCCCATTCCCAAACCATGCAACGAATTTCAGAAGGCAGCGCCCGGAATTGGGGAAAAGCGTTCGAAACTCGGATAGAGAGGCGGTTATCAAGAGTATTGCGCAAGGCACAAACATCTCCATGCAGAGATGTAGTGCTGGCGTGCAACGCTGTAAATCCATCCTGGATCGAGTCCTTCAAGGCACGGACGTCTTTGTCCTGAGCCGATAGTCCATCTGTCAGATTCAATAAATCCTTTCGAAGACGCTCGATTTGTTGCTCTTGGTGAACGATACAATTTGATACACTGGCGACTAGTTGCTCTGTCAAATCAGCCTTCAGCGAAGCTATATCCGCGCGAATGGTAGCTTCATGATTTTCAAAGCGCTGGGAAAGCTGCCTAAATAAGCCTTGTATATCGGGTTCGTCGGACCGGTCCTCAAGAAGAGAGGGCTTCATCCCTTTTCTTATCACGGCTTCAGACACAACAAGCTCTATAGTGTCAGACGAAGTAGTAGTGCCTCGCTGTTCAGACGTAATGAGGTGATCGGCCATTTTCAGTTAAATAGAAAAATGTTCAAAACTAGTTGATCCAAGAGCTAGGTAATGATCCCGAACCTATATGAGGAACATATATGAGGGACATGAGATGGGAGCTAACTCGTGCCGATAAATTGTCACTACGGTGTTTGTGGCGTAGCATCCGGGGGTCGTTCAGCCTCAGCTGGGCACCACGAAAATAAGATGTGCCTAGCCATGGCAACGCTTCTGGCGTTTCGCTGGCCTATATACGAAATCACTGAAACGAGCCCTGGACACAAGGCCGGAAGAATGGTTAGATTTGCTTTTTTCCTCTCCCTACATACTCACATTGTATCCAACACGCTCAGCCACCCCGGCATCGCTTGTTAAAATACCAATAGCAACGAGACCTACAGTATCTACATGACAGAGTTGTGACTCAAGGGTATAAGGGAGACCAGGGTGTGTTTATATATAGATCCTCTTGCATTGTTCATGGCGGTGTGAATGTAGGCGTTGTGCCTGGCATTAAGCATTTCTAGCTTTGTCACATTTAGTTTTCTAACCTAGATTAAAGGGGAGGGGGAAACCGCTCAATTCGCGGTAGTGACTAACTTAATTTCTAGTAGAATCACTTACATATGGATGCTCCTATTCCTCCAGTTTCATCTGAAGCACCTTGGCCAATTCCATGAACTGTTCAGCAGCAGCCATCACCAAATCACTTGTCCTCTTGGCGGCGGCGGTGTATTCGTCGCGGTAATTCTCCATGTCCCTCTGAGTATTGGACACCAATGCTGTCCAAGCCTCCTGGTCGCGGGGTAAAGCAAGATATATATTACCGTCCTCCCGTATCGTAAACAGATCCCTCGTGTATTCTTCGAATAGACGCGAGTATTCTTGTCGGGATTTCATAAGTTCTTCGGCTGAGTCGAAAACCATCTTCCCTGCATTAGCCACCCTGAACAGTCCGTCGCTATATGCCAAGTGATTGAAGTAAGCCCCCATGCAGTCTAAAAATGCTCTGTTTTGCTCCGCACTAGACAGCAATACAGATCTTGCTTCCCCATCATCAAGGGTTCTCTTCACAATATCCATGTCGGCTTTGGTTATATTAGGTTTAGCGTTTTTAAGAATGCGAACTTTGTGTGACGCAAAGGTGGCAGATAGATAATAGAAGAGAATTTCTATAGCCGCTGGCGTATGAGTCTCGAATTCTTGCTTTATCGGTAGACTCATCGTGTCTAGGGTCAGCGAAGTACTTTGTCTTCACGGAAGCTGCTATGTTGGTGATATAGGTATGGGTGATTTTATGATGACAAAGAAAAAACTACAAGAAATATCTGTATTTACGGGACGGTTCAATATATAGATACGCCAGTCAAGTTCTTGGAGCTAAGTCAGAGTAGCTAACGCAAATATACCGTCAAGTTTCTCGAGCTGTACAATGTGAGGGATGCTATCTAGGAGTTCAATTCGCGTGTCACTGCAGAGACAAACACGAAGCAACAAACATTCTACCCAGCCAAGAGATAGCGTCCATGTCATAGAGAGAAGTGGACCTATACTATGTAGTTCCCAATAGTAGGGATATCGGTCAAAACATTGACCGAATGATACTGGTATAAATAAGTCTATTTCCTCGTTGCATTGTAGCTGAGAACTTGGACCTTAGATCATCCGAATGCGCCACTAGCTGATCACTTCTAGAGCATGCACCAATTCCCTTCTTTCTATAGATCGCAACTTTACTCCTCTGTGATAATTTAACATGTGCTTTATTAGAAAACCATACCAATGAAGAATGAGTATCCGCAAAATTCAGTAGTACAGCCGATGTTGACGACAGCAACGCTGACGTCAACAGTCTTGACCTCTCACAAAGCAAGGGTTAACTCCTCCCGATTTCGCTCGCTCTTTTGCTGTCCTTATTACGTTTCTCGTGTCAAATTAGAGTGACAAGTGAAAAGTTGTGTATTACAATTATTATTGAGGAGAAGTTTGGTCCCTTCCGAGAGCCTAAGGGGGGGTTCAGACTAAGCAGGAAAACCTCGGTCAAATTTGGGTCTCAAGAGGACCGCGGGTGTAGGTGAGGCGATTCTAAGTCATAAAGGAGTTCCGTCGTTTCAAATCAGGCCCGTGTGGTAAAAAGGAAACGCGAAAATGAAGGCGGGGGCCGCTTGGCATAAGTTCCTTTTTTCTTAAGAAGAATCTGGCTATTGGTATGTGGTCGGAGTTCGATTTGTATCACATTAGGATGCACTCGCTAGGCAGGGATACAACAGAAAGAAAGGCCGGCTCTTGTTCCTTCTACCGGACGATAATACGGCCGCCCTGTCCTGAGTATCCGATAGAGTACTAAACGATTGATGATTAACCACCAAACAAGTGGCCGCTGTACCAACCGCTTTCCGCCCAAGAGATGGAACTACCTAGCGTCATCTGCTTCATATATCTTATTGGTGAATTATCTATGCCCGCCCACTCCTCTTCTACGAAGCGATGTGTATTTCGATAAAAAGAAGACATATTATTCCTTTTTGAAGCTGGCGCTTCAAGGCGCCCGACTTGAGCCCGCATCTACCTCTGTGACTATGCCGACCCCCATAGGCACCAAGGCTGTTCGTTTCTTCCTTCTCAGGGCGCCCTGGTGTTTCTTTCCGTTGATGTGTTTAAGCCACGAATCTTCGGTGGCAAGACTCACGTCGCAAATCTCGCATTTCTTGACTTTAAACTTCGTAGTTTGAGTAGATTCATTTTCGTTTTCATATGCGGTTAGTACCTCTCGTGCTGTATCTGATATCTCGCTGGGCCTCGGCCGTTTCTCCCCTGCAAGATACTGTCGACATATATCAGCTGCTGGATATAACACATTTTCCGAAAACTCGTTCGCCCTCGTGCTGTCTAACAGATATAGCAGGTCCATCGAGTCATGTTCCCTAAATGATTTCAGGGTTCTCTGGCGTATCCAACGTAACTGATATCTCGCATACTGCCTCGTGGCGATATTGATGTCTTCTAACCCGGCTTCCTTTTTCTTCTCGAGGGCCTCGGGGGTTTCCATATCAAGTTCGGCATTGAGAAAGGCTTCCATCTGCTTAAAGCCAATCGCCTGCCATATTCCATGGGTACGATCAATCGCCTCTCCCCGGTTAATGCACTCACGAAGGCGGCAATGCAGAGTCCTCACTTCATTCATAAGACCACTTTGAACCATCTTAGCCACTCGCTTACGGAGGCGCTCCCTTAATGCTTCGGTCTCTGAATATGTCCAGAAGACCAAAGTTTCCCAGTGTCCTCCTGCATTATCGGATGCCTGTTTCACTTCCTGTTGCTCGGCATAGATATCCGACGCTCGTTTGCCCGTTGTGAGATATATCTCTAGCGATCTTTTGATCTTCCGTCGATCATCTGGATGCCAACGTTGAGCCATTTCGGGGTCAACCTGACGTAGCCTTTCCAAGATAACGGAGGTAGGCTCATCGAGGATGGGGAATTGAGATTGGTTTTCTTCCTGGGAACGAAACCGTAGGTCTCCAGGCTTAGACTCATCTGCCCCAATAAGGCTACCATCAAAGAGTAAGGCATGCACATAGTAAAGAGTGCCCCCAACTACAATAGGCAGCTTACCCCTACTGCGAATTTCCTTGATGAGTCTTTGAGCTTCTCTTACAAAAAGCCCATTAGTCCATGTCGGCTCAAGGGGATCGATCTGTGAAAGCAGATGGTGCGGAACTCCCTGTTGCTCCCCCACTGAAATTTGGTTCGTAATCACAGGCAGACCTTTATACATCTGCATTGCGTCTGCATTGATGATCTCGCCATTAAATCTGACGGCTAAATCAACTGCAAGCTGGAGTTCAGTCAAAATCAGAGTCCTTTTTGGGGCAATTCATCGTAACCTACGTCAGATTTACCGGTACCCGTGGTGCCGATAATAGCAACCAGAGGTTGTCGTGGGGGTTTCAATGGAGCCGCCATACTATGCGAATATCTCCCAAGAGATCGCACCAAGAAGGGCTTCAGAGGGCGCATTAATCTTAAGAAGGGATCATTATGACTCGTCTAAGGGATTGTAGTGTTGATTAATTATTAATAATCCTGAATCAAATTTCATACAAGTGCATTCGAAGGCTATGAGAGGAGAGAGGGCCCTAAAAGGTCCCTAAGCGTCCCTGTCCCCGCAGTGGAAGACGGCACAAGCCACTTAGGTCGGGTGGCTGAGCGTGTATCCTCCGCACACTGGGATGGCACACTGGGATGGCGCGCTGTCGGTAGAAAATGGGTGGTGTATAAAGAGGTAGGTTGGAAAGTAGATATACTACAAAGCCTAGAGTTAGGCCTAAGATTAAAAAGAGCAACTTCTCTCAATCCCGCCGACCCTTAAATGCGTTGTTCAGTGAGTAGATGAATGAAGAGCCCATAATTTGCCCTGTGTAAACAAATAGTATGTGAGTATATGAAAGACCGGTTAGCGACCAATATACTGTAGTTCATGTTGTTCAACTACCACAATAGGAAAATCTTAGTTTTGCGGCAAATCAGTGTCTTATTAGTATTAGCTCATCATCTATGAAGGGCACCAGTGGAGGCTTATCTATGACTCTATGTCTAGGTAATCTGTTCCGACGCATGCCTGGGCGAAGCGAATCCCCGCACCAATTGGGGAAGTGCAGAGCCTCATCTTGCCAGCACCTTAGTTTTATTTAACCCCCAATCCTTCTCCAACTCCAATCGTATCCTTGCTCTACTGTATCATGATTCGTTACATCTACTCGACGCGAACCCGCTTGCTGTTAACGATGGGCAGGCCATTACCATTAGTCTCGCCATTCTGAGCAGCGAAGTACTCGAGGCTGCCTTTGGGATCCGCCTTCATGGTCTGAGCGCCGTTCTGCCAGCCGGCAGGGCAGACCTCGCCGTGTTCATCGGTGAACTGGAAAGCCTGGACAAGGCGAAGGGTCTCCTCGACATCACGGCCGACGGGAAGATCGTTGACAGTGATCTGGCGCAAGACGCCCTTGGGGTCGATGATGAAGAGACCACGGAGCGCAACTCCCTCGTCTTCAAGAAGCACGCCGTAGCTGCGCGAGATCTTGTGCGACTTGTCGGACACAAGGGGCAGCTTCAGGTCATCACCAAGCCCGCCTTGCTTGCGAGGGCGCTCAGTCCAGGCAAGATGAGAGAAGTGTGAGTCGGTCGAGACACCGAGAACGGTAGTGTTGATTGCCTGGAAGCGGGGCAGCGCTTCGTTGTACTGGATGATCTCGGTGGGGCAGACGAAGGTGAAGTCGAGGGGGTAGAAGAGGAGGACGACCCTGCGACAAGCCGGAGCGTCAACATTCACGAACTCATCAACAACACAATGCAACATAGAAGTTGGAAGACCACGATGAGACCATGTCAAGACAAGTAATGGGAATCCAGTACATACCATTGACCACGATACGCGGATAGGGTGATGTCCTTGAACTCACCGCCAGGGAAGAGGGTGGTGGCAGTGAAGTCCGGAGCCGGCTGAGTAACAAACGCAGACATGATGGATTGGATGGAATTGGGAAGGGGAGGATGGTTGTTGTTGGTAAGGGCGCTTGGAGTGTTAAAACTATCGAGAGAAGTTTTGTGGGATGAAGAAAGAGGAGGTGAGATGAAGGAGAAATGGGAAATAATGCTGTCTGATCATAAGAAGGCGGGAAATTTCCAGAACCTCGTACCTCGTAGCCACGCACGCGTTAAGTACGTACCGTCCCCATCGATCCCCATCCCGACCAACTTGCTCGCTCTTTCCAAAATGCCTACATCGGACTCGCACAGCACCGCACCCCCCCATACACACAGTGTCTCATACGCCGGTATCTGGGCAACCCACGCCGATATTACCTACATAAGGCACTACAATATATGTAAGTGGATATGTGTAGTGCCACTGCATAAGTACTAGATATCTTGCCAAGAGGCGTTTGTTCACTGATAAGATTGATAAAGATTGATAATAGCCTCGGAGGAAGGATGGCGCCTAACTTAGAAGGGTCCTTCACCACACCACCGAGTATGACAGAACTACATAAGTAGGTACACTATATGAGCACTTTTCCAGGGCCCACAATGCGGACAACGTGCGGACGAAGTGCGGACAGTAGTAGATTAGTAGTAGTACACTACCACTTAATGCTTACTAACAAACTGTGAAAACAAGGTACTGCACAAGGAAAAGAATCAGCCGCTAGGTACTACAGATATGTATGTACTATGTTAGTACGTAAACATGTGAACTCGTCTTGGACAAGCATTAGTGGTAAGCTGATATGAGCTGGTACTTAGGTGCTACTGAACCATAATTGTATTCTTATCAGTATGTACTACGACTGTCTGAGTGCCTGAGTTACATAATGTTAGGTACCTACTATGAACGCAGATATATAATGCATGTAGACATATGGTACAAGGCTAGTTTTACCGATCTCGTCATCACGCGACTTTTCGTGGTAATGAAATCATTCTACGCGTCGGGATATTATTGCTCCAAGACTTTACACCATGTCCCTTCTCTCACGATCCTAACTATGCCCTCCTCTTTTTTTTTCTTTTTTCTTTCCCCCTTTCTATTTAAGTTTAGTCGAAATATCTATTGCCCAGGGCATATTGTAAAGATGAAAAATGATGGGACCAGTTTTATTCGGGTGATTTAGGATTTACCTACATTTCAAGGTGTTGTTGTACAGCACAACACCGTGCGACTTAAATGTGATATCACATGGTGGATTACGGTCTAATGCGGTGAGACAACTTGGAACCTAGTAAAAAATATATATCCAAAGCCATATACAGGGAACTTGGATCTCGCGAATGAAGCCGTGCCATTTGTATATATGCCTCCCTCATGCATAATTTTAATAAATACATAATCGATCGTCCTCAATTTCCTCCGCTGAGAACTCCAGGCCGAAAGGTTCGCCAGCGCCGATGCAATTTCCAAGCTCCGCCCGGGCTCCGTGAACACCTCATAACTTTTTATTGATCCTTGGTATTACACACGGCCTGAAGCTACCGTATTATTGTTCTCGCACCAACCTGATGTTGAAGACTCGTAGAAACTGGGTCAAGGCTCAAAACAAGCTATTAACCCATTATCATGCCTTTCATACCAGCAAGGTCACCTTCTTTGGCGGCGATTTCAAAGTAGCCGTAGATGATCCTAATCCCGTTAGCATTAGATTATAGTACTGTCGTACTAGCAGAAAAACTTACGTGACAGCAAGAAGGGTACCAGTACCCGAGCCGAGAGCTCCCATCAAGTCACTGGCGACTGAGAGCGCACCAATGCAGGCACCACCGAAGGCGGCAGCCGTGGGGATAATGCGCTTGAGTTCTTTGTACATGCTTTGGTCACGGTGACCGGCCATAACTAGACCTTGATCCTTCAACTGCTTGGCGACATCACGAGGGCTAGAGCCGGATACCTCAATCCACGTCTTAGAAAAGATGGCGCAGGCACTAAGCATATAGGCAATGTAGACAATCGTGTGGATGGGGTCAAGGAGGGCATCGCGGAAGTTCAATGGGGGCGACATATAGTAAACGAGACCAGAGATGGCAGATAGTTGAGCAGAGCCTTCCTTGGCTTCCCAGACACCAAACATACGAACAAGCAGGTTGTCAGAAAAGCGGGAGTACAGCATTTGACTGATAAGGAAGATGTTGGATGAGAGAGCAGACTGTAGCATAATGGGCATGTTCGACGTGTAGAACAGACGGACAGGGTACGAGCCGCGCGCACCGCGTTGGCGAGAGGACTTGACAGGGATCTCGACGCGGAAACCTTGAAGGTAGATGACGGCGGCAAAAACAGCTAAAGTCGCCAACAGGTTCATGATGTTGGGAAGGTTCTGGCGATAGAAAGCCTCTTGAAGAGCGCGCTGCTTGTTGGGCCAAGTCATCAAGAGATGGAACAAGGCGATAACAGCACCCTCAAACTCGGGACCGCGACCAGTATTAATCGAAGTGGGGGAGAAAGCCTTCCACATGATCGACTCGCAGATGTTGGTAGCAATGAACAAAGAGATACCACTGCCAAGGCCATAACCCTTCTGTAGAAGCTCGTCAAGAAGAATGACGATCATACCAGCAACAACAAGTTGAAGGATCAACAGGAAAACGATACCAGCGCCAAGGTCAGATGGGGGCCCGTAGAGGCCGGTAAAGACGTAAACAGTAGCGGTACCAGCCGACAATATGAAGGCGAATAATTTCTGTGCGGTTTGGTATAGTTCGCGGTCGGACTTCAGGTCGAGGTTTACGTCGATCATATGCGTGCCCGCGAGAAGTTGGAAGACCATACCAGACGAGATGATCGGAGTTATACCCAGTTCCATCAGTGTACCGCGGTTGCTTGCCATCATCATGCGCAACCAGTAGAGGGGATCGGAGGTGTCGGAGGACACAATGCCGTACAGGGGCATCTGGCTCATGACCAAGAAAATCAACAACGTGAGACCTGTCCACATCAACTTTTGGTTGAAGGGAACTTTGGTCTCGGGCTGTTGAACCTCAGGCAAGAATGCCACAAAGGGCTTCACCAGGTCAAGGAAACGAACTACATGGTAACCGTTAGCGAAAGTATTTAATGGCGATGGACATGGCGACGGCGCATCGGAAGCCGTCCTTGTCACCAGCCGCGAAGGGGCCTGAGTATCGTAGAGACACCCCAGGGTTTAGAAAGCTTACGGCTACTCATTATGGGCAATTCGATGGAGAAGTAATTGGTAAACGGAAAGGAATAAGGAAAAGAGGAGCGACGATGCCCTCGGTGGTTCGTTAAGGCCGTCGCAAGTTTGGATGAGGGAAAGGAGGAAGGAATGGCGATGGGAGATGGGATCTGGCATCAAATCCCAGGTGGTCCCCAAATTGAAAGATGTGTCTCCAATGCCTTGGGTGGAGCTTAGAGCTATAGCACGTGATCAGAGGCTTCTAGTACCAACCTTTGGTAACGTGTACATTAAGTAGTCCCAACTTAGCAAGGATGTGGCTGTTGTGGCTTACCCCATACCAAATTGCCCCTTTCTCATCAGCCTACCTTTACAATATCATAACAACATTATGTAATCAGAGGCGTGAATTGACTGTCGATAAAATAACTAAGTTATTTGCTTGGTTATATAGTCTTATAATAAAAATAAAAGAAGGAAAAGAAGGAATGAAAGGGAAAAAAGCAATCCAATCTACATACCTAGAGGTATAGTCACCCATGACGCAGCCACACAGCGGCTTGGCTGTGGCTAGTGATTGTGGTGGTTGCACGCAACCTTCACACAACATTCTCACGCAGCCTAGTGTTTGTAAATAGCTTCACTTTTCCCTCAAGTATAGATTCTTTCAAATATAGCTATCATTCCGGTGTCTTGCCTTCATTGTAATAGCTATGTCGTGATAGATATTATTTACAATATTAAAGTCTAGACCTAAGAGAGGTAAGTGCCATTATGCCTAGTGCCCGCGACTTTAAACCTGTGGAGGCCAAGGTACCTAAGGTATGCACTGGTATACGCAATTGAAGAGCCTTCTATTTAGTTAAAATACGCCTTTGAACCGGTTCCATTAGGTTTCACGTTTCTTTCGGCATTATACTACTATGATTTAGTGAGCTGGCAATAAGCCTTAATAGCTCATTAAACATAGCTATACCAAAGCTATAATATAGCGTACTAATGTAGCTCCCTTGTCTTATATAAACGCTACGCTGTATCGATAGCCATACGAGGCTTAATAATCAACTATCTTTAAACTATTATTAACTTGAGGAAAGAGATCGATGTAGTTAAATAAAAGGTGACTTAAATATAGTTAGTTAAGGTATAACTATAACACTTTTGTTTTACATAAATAATATCTCTCTTAAAGGAAAAGACCTTATTCAAGGAATTTGATAATGGCTAACTAAATTGAAAATGAAATATATATACGACATAGCTATACCTTGGTATTAACGACAAGATCTAACCAGCATAAGAAACATGGCAACCCTATATCATTGTGATATATTTTATTTTGCTTTGCAGGCCAAGAAAAGTTAGATTTATGGCTAGCATTACATACTGTGTCTTGATTTTTCTTTCGTCGACCTTTTCTCTGATATAGTGGTGCTTAATTTCGACATGTTTGTTCCTGGAGTGCGCTTCTGGATTGTGAGTAAGTCTAATAAGAAGCTGTTGCTGCTTCTCATGCTTTGAGAGGGACTCGGTCAATAGCCTTTGTTGTTACAGGTTACTCTATTTCCTTTTCCTTTTCCTTTTCCTTTTCCTTTTCCTTTTCCTTTTCCTTTTCCTTTTCTCTCCTTTCCTTTTCTCTCCTTTCCTTTCTTTTTAATTAGACGAGTGAGAGGGTGTCACGCGGCCAAAACTGCCTAAATCACACTACACCTAATATGGTCACCTGTACAGCTTGCAGCCAGATGGAAGACTATAGGGATGATTGGATATGAAGCCATCGTGAAGTCTCAGGTCTAACTGAGACCGCATATAGACCCAGCAGGCCTCACCTGAATGGGATCATAGTATAGCCCAATGGGCATATGATTCCCAGGCTTTCAGACCGACTCTTGGGAATCCAAGGACCTTGAGAACAACGTAGAATTATTGGTTGAGTATGACCTCAGTTTCAAGCTGCTAATCATAGCCCCTTGTCACAAAGGCTGCCATGGGCTGTGTAGCTATGTACACAATGGTATTAGACAGGATCAGAATTAGTGAGACGCTAGTTCAGAAGGCCTGTCCTGATGGACACATCTTATGATAAGTAGCATAGGTAAGCTGTCAATTTCGATCAATGCCAATTGATCGGAGCATTCACGCATCATCTAATATTGTTCATCACTCTTCTAGAGGCTCGTATGTACCAAGCGCCGGATCGTGCATGTAAGCGCATCCGAGAGCGGACCTGAGGTGGAAATTCATAACCAATGAAATATAGCCGATTCGCCAATGATCTTGCCGATGTGTGTATGCACTGGATCATCTGCTGCTCTCCGCAAGAAAATCCCGTTCGTAGTCTGGACTGGTATCTACCCCATGGGAGTAATGTTCTATGATTGGGGCCGGCTATGTGCATATAGACGTAAGGGAGAGAGATGAAGGGACCGATCGGACTGACTGTACTCGGTTCAGCGCTAAGTGGACTGAACCTATACCCATAAACCGTGACCCGGTAACTCCACACCTAACGTTCACTCCGAATTGCCGGCTGCAGCATGCATGCATGGGTTTAGCGTGGTACAGCGTACTTGTATCGGAGTAATATGTAGCTATTCTAGGGGCTCGGTATAATTGCATTCGATGGAAGGAAACACGAGAATAGGTGACTCATACGGAATATCGAGCATCTATCTAGCGCAGGTAGCTAAGGTCCGTTTATAGGAATAGCGTATGTAGAGACACGTGCGGCATCATCTTAGCAGCCATCGTCGAGTTTTGCCGATGCTGGATATGGAAGGTGGGTGCGCGGAGATTCGAGGCGTTGTCAGCCGGATGGCGGATGAGATCTAGGTGCATACGCTACCACTCTGACAGGAACTTGTACGTTAGGTTCACCGCTATTCATACGGTGAATGCGCATACTTGAGTGATACGCTTGAATTGTATACTTTCTAGTATATTTATGACAGAGTTGTCGAGACATCTACCTTGTGGAGGAGATAGATATAGTCTTGGTTGTACCTATGGTATCTGGAACGGATGTAGTGTAAGTATCGGTCCCCCGAGGCTTTTTTCTGCCCCTCTATGATTGGGACAGGTTAGCGATGACGTTACTATACGTACACTACACTACTCTACACATGTTACACATGTACCTCGTTACCTCATTCCATATTTTTTTCAAACTTTTCATGAGGCGACTACTATACAGTAGCCTACCTAACCTAGTGTATATACACGCTCTGCTTATTAATCGAGGAGAAGTAAAGAGGTAACAGCTTTTGTTCTAAGTGTTAAGGGAATATTTTGTTGCTTGTTTGACTACAACTTATAAAAATAAGGGTAACGATGAATATCTGGTAATCTCTTTCCTTTCTACTTACATGGTAATTAAATACCTGATCAATATGGGTGCCTACATACCTAGGTATGTAGCGTCGGTAACTCGATAGCTATCTGTTTGCAGATGGTGCGGCGCAACAACGGTGAGCTGTAGCGTTCTTGGTTTGGTGGGGTCAACTTGTACACTTACCTGGTACCATGGCATACCTAGACCCACTGCAGAGCTAGGTACCTAGTGTACATAGCACATGTTCTACACTGTAAGATAGGAGGGTATTTCTTAGCAACATGCCGTCATTGGAATTGGCTATAGTATCAACTTATTGAGCTAGCACGGAGACGCTACCTGGGTCGGGTAAGTAGGTACAGTTCCTACATACATATGTAGTGACTACATACCATGTAGTACGCTGTGCTCCGTAGTGTACACTACAGTAACCGTAAAAGTGAGGTGCACGTTTCTTGCTCACGCTAGAAACAACGCTACTCATGTCACCAGTTTCACCCCACATGGCTTGCAGAAACTGTTAGTGGGACAATGTGGGGCTATCCTACACTAATCCTCAGGTAGTAGGAACCCGGGCAGCATACTAGTCAGTACCTGCTTCGTCTATACGGACACTAGGCAGGCCGTGTACTCGGAAGGCATAATACCTGTGTACGCTACCTGGGTAGATAGCTACCTGCGTTGAAATAACTGAAGGTCACCCTTTTGTCCTGCCAAACTGCCAAACCCTTCTCTTCTATCACTATCTATCCGTCTCCTACTCTTCATCTTAGACGTCGCGTACTATAAGAGAGCCCTACCTTGCTTTACACGGCTCGCCGATAGCATAGCACAGTTGTATGTGTGCAGCCTATTGCGCCTATCGGCAATATCAATTGTCTGTCTTGCGCCATTCTACCGTGATTTGCCCCTCGAGCTGATATAATCAATAAGACATCAGGTGGGGTTTACTGGCAGCTACAAGTATTTGGGTATTTGGGTATTTGGAGTTGAGACGCCCCCGCGAGGAGGTGAGGTAAAGCCTACAGGGTTGTTCGACAAGGACGGGACCTGGTTCGCGAACCAACATGAGCTTTGCCTCGTGTTCGTGGCCGATATGGCAGGTTGATGACTTTACAACATGTTTCCAGTCCGAGTGAGTGTTCGACCTCTTTGTTGTTGCCTGCTCGTTCGTTCGTTCGTCCGTTTGCTGTTTGCTGTTTGCTTTTTGCTTAATACCTTTCTTGGACTGAGCCAATAAACTTCCATAAGTCTTGGCCTACCACAACTAACGTCTACTGTTCGTGTGTGTAACAGTTACCTTCAAATCCTCTTCCCTTTAATCGTAATATGCGCCTCCTTCCTTCTTCTTGTCGCTCAGATAATACACCGTAAAGCCAAGTTAAAACGGCCCCACGGATACGATCGAATTGCCGAGCCGCAAGACCATACTGAGATTCCACCTGAAGAAGACGCCGCACTGAGTAGCGATGAAGATGAAAACCTGTCGATTCATGCCAACGGCGGCGGCCGTCTCGCCCTCGTCAAGACGACTACGAGGGGCTCTATCGTGCAAGCCGATAATCCACCGGCCCAGCATTTTCTCACAGTTGTTGAGGAGGCTTCGATCTGTGGTCTTGTAGCCGTCAATATTGTCGCTCTTATCACCGAAACATATGCTGGGCGCGGTCGCATCGCTGCTATCATTGGTTTGTTGGCCTGGGTCTACGTCCTAGTCCTTGTTACTCTGCGCCTATTTCTCGGAAACACGGTTTGGCGGATTCCTCACCTATGGAACCACACGGCGACTATCTACGGTTTCCAGTGGTTATTTACCATTTCTCTGTTTCGATCTGTTCTCATACATCCAAGCTCCCAGCTGACCCAGATTCTCATCGTGGCCGGGTTCTCTCTAACAACCGTACTCTTTGGCATCGCCTTGACTACTAGGAAGGGAAACAAGACAATTCTTATGGAATGGGAAGACAATATTGAACCGTCGCGAGAGCCATTGGCCTCTGTATTTTCCCTCGCAACTTTTTCCTGGGTCGACCCTATTCTCTGGCAAGGCTACAAAGAGCCGCTAGAGATGAGCAAGGTGTGGAACTTGATCCCGCGCGATAAGGCCGCCGTTGTTCTTGCCCACTACCGCCAGATCAAGAAGACGAGTTCACTGGCCCTCCATTTGGCTAAGTATTTCAAAGGAATGTTAATTGCACAATGCCTTTGGGCCATTTTTTCCGGATTTCTCGCTTTTGCGCCGACTCTCCTACTTAGGGCTATTCTACAGTATGTCGAAACACCACATATGGCACCGAGAAACGTTCTTTGGCTCTTGGTGATCCTACTTCCCGTAACCGATATTCTTCGTTCAATTAGCGACAACCAGGCGCTGTGGATAGGCAGAAAGATCTGTATTCGCATTCGGGCAATTATCATAGGGGAAATATATGCCAAAGCTCTTCGGCGCAAAGCTGCGAGCGGTGCACATACGGTTCTCGGCAAGACCGATGGAGATGGTACGAAGGATACGAAACTTCAGAGATTAAAGAACTTCTTTGGCATTGGGAAGAAAGGCAAAAAGACTGACCAGGAGAATAATGTTGCCATAAAAGACACGAACAAGGGCAATGATGAGCAAGCTAACCTGGGAACAATCATCAATTTGATGTCAGTTGACAGCTTCAAAATATCCGAGTGCACATCATACCTGCACTTTCTACTAGCTTCTGCGCCGACGATGCTCTTCGTGTCGATTGCGCTCTTGTGGCAAGTTATGGGGCTTAGTGCAATCCCCGGACTCATTGTTATGGCCTTATTGCTTCCCGTCAACATCTTTCTGGCTAAGGGGTTCAATTATACCCAAAAGAAGATCATGGCTGCTACTGACAAGCGGATCCACACTACAAACGAAATTCTTCAGAATATTCGAATCATCAAATATTTCGCTTGGGAAGAGCGATTTGGTGCGATTGTTGATGATAAGAGAAGAGCCGAACTGAAAGCATTGAGAAATCGGTATATTGTTTGGGCCTTAGCTGTTGCTATTTGGAACACGGTGCCAATACTAATTACCTTTTTCTCTTTCTTGATGTACACTAAAATCGAACGGAAACCTCTCTACCCTTCTATTGCCTTTACGGCCATTTCCCTCTTCCTCCTACTAAGAATTCCATTAGATCAGCTGGGGGATATGCTTGCCCATGTTCAGGAAGCAAAGGTATCCGTTGATCGTGTAGAGGAGTTCTTGACAGAGGCCGAGACCGAGAAATACCAGCAATTGGGGCAAGACAATGTGGACGAAGAAGGTCGCAAGCTGATTGGCTTCCGTGATGCTACTTTCATCTGGGGCAGCAAAGATGCTATTGGAACTGATGGGTCTGTTGCTTTCCGCCTTATGGATTTGAACATCGACTTCCAAATTGGAAAGCTTAATATTATCGCCGGCCCTACCGGCTCCGGCAAGACCTCCATGTTGATGGCGCTTCTCGGTGAGATGACACTGACGAAGGGAAATGTTTATCTCCCCGGTGGTCGTAGTCGAGAGGATGTCCGTCCGGATCCCGCTACTGGATTGGCTGATACTTGTGCCTACGTTGCCCAAACTGCCTGGCTAGTCAACGCTAACATCAAGGAGAATATATTGTTTTCTTCTACATATGATAAGAAGAGATATAAGGATGTATTAGTGGCCTGTGCTCTCGAGCGCGACTTGCAGATTCTGGATAATGGTGATGAGACACTGGTTGGAGAAAATGGTATCACTTTGTCCGGTGGTCAGAAACAACGAATTTCTCTGGCCCGCGCCGTATACTCAAACTCGCAGCATTTGCTTCTGGATGATTGTCTCAGCGCCGTTGACTCCCACACCGCCAAATGGATTTTTAGCAACTGTGTCAATGGCCCGTTGATGAAGGGAAGAACTTGCATCCTCGTCACACACAATACGACGCTCTGTGCTCCGTTGTCAGATTACGTGGTGTTGTTAGATAATGGCAGAGTGGCTGCTCAGGGCCCTTCACTTGAGGTCATCGAATCAGGGAAACTGGGAGAGGAGATCCGAAATAAGTCCCGACCGGGTTCTCAACAGGCCTCGCGTCTTCCGTCTCGAGCTCCCTCCAGTGTCGGTGAAGAGAGTGGAGATACTTTGGTTAACGATGCGGACGAAAATCCCAATGGAAAAGCCACAGTGAAAAAATCTACACCGAAACAGGACGCCATGCTAGAGGACAAGGCTACTGGCGCAGTGAAATGGTCTGTCATGCAACTTTACCTGAGTGCCATGGGTCGCTGGTGGTTTTGGGCGATTGCTATTGTTGTATTCACTACACAACAACTAAGCGGAGTTGCCTCAAATATCTGGATCAAAGAATGGGCAAACCAATACGTATCGGGGACAGAAGAAGTCTCTCGCATTCAGTTCAGTGGTGTGTCGCAAAATTATATTGGTGCGTCGGTTTCTCGTTCTTATTCTGCCCCGATAATGCGTTATGCGAAGGGTACTGTGACCAGCATGTTCGGACCATCCCCAGACTACTCGACAATGGATGTTCCGGAAGTCAACGTGAATTATTATCTCGCTATTCTTGCCCTCATAGGCATCTTTGGAGCGTTCTTGGCTCTGATACGCGACTTGTGGTTATTCTATGGATCTCTCACCGCATCGTGGAAACTACACAACCGATTGATGACTGCAGTCTCCCGGGCGAAGTTCAAATTCTTTGACGTGACACCTCTTGGGCAATTGATGAACCGGTTTAGTAAGGATCTTGAAGCTGTCGATCAAGAGGTAGCGGGTGTTGCGATTGGTGTTATGACCTGTGCGATGGGTATTG
Source organism: Xylaria sp. Z50 (assembly GCA_037356035.1). NCBI lineage: Eukaryota > Fungi > Ascomycota > Sordariomycetes > Xylariales > Xylariaceae > Xylaria > Xylaria sp. Z50. The sequence continues at coordinate 206,108 of JBAWJU010000065.1, forward strand.
CCATCACTGTCGTGCTAATCGCAGTAATTACTCCTGGCTTCTTGGTCGCCGCTGTCTTCATTACTGCGCTGTTTGTCTTTGTGGCAATGTTTTATCTCCGAGCTTCCCGCGACTTGAAGCGACTTGAGTCGGTTAATCGAAGTCCCCTCTTCCAACAGTTCGGCGAGACTTTATCAGGTGTAACAACTATCCGTGCTTACGGCGATGAACGGCGTTTCATTCGCGACAACCTGACAAGGATCAATAAACAATCACGTCCATTCATCTTCCTATGGGGCGCTAACAGATGGCTCTCATTCCGGACGGATGTTCTGGGTGATCTGGTTGCTTTCTTTGCTGGCGTCTTCGTTATTATGAGCATTGGGAAGATTGACTCTGGCTCTGCTGGTCTATCCCTGAGCTATGCTATTGGTTTCTCCGAGAATATACTCTGGCTCATTAGATTATATGCCATGAACGAGCAGAATATGAACTCTGTAGAACGAGTTAAAGAGTATCTCGATGTTGAGCAAGAACCAGCAGCAATCAACGAACATAACCGACCTCCTCAAAACTGGCCGGCTCATGGGGGTGTTGAATTCATTGGCTATTCTACGAGATATCGGAAAGAGTTAGATCCGGTCTTGCGGGAGGTTACTTTCAAGATTGAGCCTCGACAAAAGGTTGGTATTGTGGGTAGAACCGGTGCCGGAAAAAGTTCTCTCACACTTGCCATTTTCCGGGCTCTCGAAGCGGAAACAGGCAAAATATTGATCGATGATGTCGATATCGGCTTAATCGGTCTCCAAGATTTGAGGCAGGCAATCACCATTGTCCCTCAAGATCCCACATTATTCACCGGCACCATTCGAACTAATTTAGACCCGTTCGACTTATACACCGACGAAGAAGTCTTTTCTGCACTTAGAAAAGTGCATTTGATTGGCAAATCTGAGTCCATTCCCGTGTCCGCAACACAAGACGCGCAAACAACACCTGTCGAAGAATCCATGAATCCTGACGCGGGTGACCAGATAGCTACAGGGGCTTCGACGCCGAATGCCACCAACAAAAACATATTCCTTGACCTTTCGTCACCTGTTGCGGAGTCCGGTTCAAACCTCTCACAAGGCCAGCGACAACTTCTGTGCCTGGCACGCGCTATGCTCAAAGCCCCAAAAGTGCTTGTCATGGACGAGGCAACAGCATCAATCGACTACAATACCGACTCCAAGATCCAGGAAACTATCCGAGAATTGAACACAACTATCATTACCATAGCGCATCGTCTAGCCACTATCGTCGACTACGACAAGGTACTAGTCTTAGACCATGGTTCGGTTGTTGAATATGACCACCCCCATGAGCTTCTGAATAAGTCAGGTACATTCAGAAGTATGTGCGAAATGAGCGGCGATTTAGATAGCCTGCAGAAGGCTGCAAAGAAAGCATGGGAAGACAAGCAACTCGTAAATGTCGAGTAGAAAGACGTCGAAACTTGTCTATTCGATGACTAGACTAGTATTTTGGGGGTAGGTTGTCTGTTTGGACAACCCTATACGCTGCATATATTTATTTCCGTTATATATTTAGTGTTTGGTTGATTATTGGTAGACGGAGACGATAACAGAGTCAGCTGCCTGCTTCTACCGGCAGTGTGAAAACAAGTCAGTTTGGTTGTCAATCATGCATAGTAAAATAGATATTATATTGAACCATTTACAGACTTGTGATACATTGCTTCTAAATATATCGTTTTACTTTAGAAGATAACAGAGTCCAAGTAGGTCGTTTGGTGCCCAAAGGACGTTGCATCTATGCGTTTATCTATATATGATTACTCGTACTATGCCGCGCTATGCCTCAATTATCTTGATAATCTACATTGGTAAAGGTTTTTGAGAGGTGTGGTTATGGTTAATATATAATACATGGCGGCCTTAAAAGTGGATAGGTACGCGAACCACAAACATGTCGTCTGGTTCTGTTGGTATAGACAGCACGGGCTCGAAGACGGCCATCATTTGGCGTTTCTGAAAATCCCATTCCGAGTTTGCGTAACGATACCGCGCAGACGCCGGTAAGAACCCGGCGGCATCACGGCCTCTGTTCTCGACGTCCGCAAGCGCTCGGAGCGCTGCCAGCATGCCTGGGTTCGTCCATAGCGCTTGGCGCCGGGTCATCTGGCCGAAGACGCGCAGGGCCTGGTCGCGGGTCTCGCGGTCGCGACACTTGCTCACTGTGAACGTGATGATGTGGAAGAGGTCGACGTCGAGGGTGAGCCGGAGATAGCCCTGGGCGTGGGGCCGCGGCGGCAGCAGATGTTGGTACGTAGAGACGATGTCTTTGAATATAGGGAGGTACGCGTCGTAGGCGAGCTCCGAACGGTCGAGGAAGCAGTTTAGGAAGATGATGGCTGTTTGCGCGTAGACCTTGGTCGTGCACAGGATCGCGGACTCCGGATCCTGCGCACATAGATCCTCGAGGATGGGCAGCCAGTAACGCAGTTGGGCCAAGTAGTTCGTGCGCCGTGCGAGGACCGCCGGGAGAGAATCCGGTTGTGTGCCCCCCTGCACACTCACCATGAACTGCCCAAAGTCACTCGAGAACGCGTTCCAGAAAATCTGCTTTGTGCGCACCGGCGCGTCGGGGGCGGGCAGTTCGAAATGCCGCGTCTCTTTGATCGCATCCGGGGAGGCGGGTTTCTGCCCTCCAAAATACGGACATAGACCCCAGGTCACCCGCATGCGGTCGAACGCGAGCTGGATCTCGCGGAGCTCGTCGTCCGCGACGAGCGCGGGGTTGCCGTCGGCGTCGAGCCGCGATAATGCGTCGTCGAGCAGAGATATCCCGTTGCTCAGGATCCGGTCGGCTTCTCTGACGTTGCCCTGCACGAGCTCGAAGACAGCGAAGAAGAAGGTCGCCGTGAGACTCGACCGCGCCGTCAGCGATGTCACGCCTTCCGCGGCCAGGGTCTGCCGGCAGAGGCGGATAGACGCTGTGTAGTTCCGCAAAGCGGCCTTGCCGTGCGCGCTCACGTTGGAGAGAGGCATGAATGGCAAGGGTTCTTCCCCCCCTACACACTCCGTCATCGACGTAGCCCCTATTGTACTTTCGTCTGTTTCTAGTCTCTCTTCGCCTATTTCTCTCGCTTTCACTTGCATCGAGGACGGGCCCTTACTAGATGTTCGACGCGACGGCGTTGATACCCACCGCTGCTCGAAATCCATAAGCATAGCAGCCGCGGCGAGCGCCGCGTGCTGCACCGTCTTATCAAGGAGAACCTCCCGCACGATTTTACGACGCCAGTAGTCGGCGCCGCACCAAGCGCTAATGTCAACTAGGATCTGGCATTTGAAGCGCTCGAAATAAAGCGCATCTCGCCCATCGAGATAGACGGGCGTGAGGGACGCACGTGCGAGATTCACCCTATTCTCCGCAGCCCGGGGGCCCGAGCCGGGCACTGGTTTAGGCCGCAGAGGGACATGCGCTGGGGTGGATTTATTAGGATGATGCTTTGAGCGGTCGCCATGTATGCTACTACCGCTCGACTGCGCTGTGTCGGGTCCTTTCCTCACGGTGCCGCAATGCTCGTACCCCGCGCATCTGTGTCCCGACTTGCTACAGCGTGCACAAGTCGGCTTGGCCTCGTCGCATTTCACTTTTCGTCGCTTGCATGTGAGACAGCCTGTGCGCGCCTTCGCATGCGTAGCGCGCCGTTTTACCGGGGTGGTGTTGCGATCCAACAGGTCCCAGTAGGCTCCCGCGACGATTGGCATGCTTTTTTAGATAGGGGCAAGCTCCAGGGGCTGAATAGATGCAGTTTGCCTGTTAAAAGGTGCGGTAGCTGGTATGCGAGGGGATGTAGAATAGTGGCGGGAGCGCATTAGTGTGGGTAGCTTAATTGCCGGCTGCTTCCGTCGCAACTAAAAAGCGTAGCACGGCTTTGGTTTCGATTGGTAGACAATATACGAGATCGGGAGGCAAGTCTACAAGCACTTCAGTATCACGTAGCTTCGCACTATGTGAAGACTTGGGTGTTGCCGTCTCTCCCGATGGCACACAGGTCGTCTCAAATCGGGATCTCAATTCTCTAAATCAACTATGCTTTTCTCTATCAAAAACGAGTCGCCTCTGCCACTGAATTCCAGCTACGTTAAGCACACAGTTGGGTGGGAATAAGCCGCTTCTCCTAGAAGAGAGGCCGGTACACTGGATAACGTAAACAATTTGAACATTGGGCCTGTTTGTAATTAATTTATGGTGTTGGGCAAAACTGCACTTTTGAGTTTGCTCGATTCTCCTCCTCGCTTTCCTTTTGTCCAATGGAAACGCCCCCGAAGGATGTTATGTGAGAATGACCCCGGAGGTCAGACGAGTGAGTCACGTATCAATGATCCCTGTGTCACACGGTTGATAGCTTAGGGGAGGCTCTACTCCGTACACTAGAATTTTATCACGCTGGGAGCTAGCAAAGCCATGTGAACCCTGCGGGTTTCAGAAGGATCAGCCGCGAGGCTCGCGTAATTAGCCAGGCTCTCGACCAATATGAGGCTCAGTTCAAGCTGTTTACTGTCATCAGACATAGGCGAAAAGTTGTGCACCGAGCTGCTCATAATTGCAGGCTCATCCGAGTGTCGTAATCGCATCCAGAAAAATTGCACGGTTGTGAATAGGCTTCAGCCGAAGCGCCGTAATCTTGGGGTAGTCATCAGAGACTTAGGGTGTCATAATGATAATTTGCTTCAAGGCAATTGTCACGCCTTGTTGGTATGGCCAATTCCACCGCAGTGATATATATTCGGTCATAATAAAGAAAAGCAAAGGAAAGGAATCAGGATTATCACCGTAAATAGATGACTGGGTTAATCACAAATGCCGCCGTCGCTATCCTTCATTACCAGAATATCTCTAGCCCTGACCCAACCAACGCCCTTTCAAATCCACAACGCCCCTACCCTGCCTCCGCATTAAGTCATTCGAGGTAACAGGGCAGTTTCTATCGATGCCCATCAGCGTGAAACAGAGCGAAGATACGATCATGAAGATCTTCGACAACAAAGGACATCGGCTGAACCACTGCGTATTGCTCTGTACACCACGTATCCAGTGACTCGACGATACCAAGTATTTTACCACCATTCGGAAATTCCGGGCCCCATTTACGAACCAGACTACCATTATCTGACCCCGCCAATCCGATAACGCCCGGGCCTGCATCTTTCGTCATTATTTTCAGATAGTAATCCTTGTCTTCACCTTTGGAAGTCAAGCACGTTGGTGTATACGGAGTCTGTTGGTATCTCTCAACAGCGAACCAAGGTTCCCTCCCTTTTTGTCCGGAAGCAAGCCATTTATTGTAAGCAATCTGTATCTCCTGGATGCTTTCTACTTGGGAAGATAGGTCGCCAATGGAAACTGGGGGTTGTTTCTTGAAGCTCGCGATCGACATCCTTTCATTGAAGGCTTCCTGAGACTCGTTTTTGTGTTTATGAATGTGAACTAGCTCGATAAGCTGATGGAAATCGAGCAATTGGAAAGAGGCAGGATATTTAACCTTCATTCCAACAGGGACACATCTACCCAGGCGCATCGGGCGGTATTCCTGTGCGTCGTTGGTTCCGTGGCCTGGCAGCGGGGCCAAGTTCGATGTTAGGTAGAAGTACTCCCACTCGTTGGTGATAGGTGATCGATGCTTTATGATGAGTGAACCCGTTGAAATGGAGTCGGGTATACAAAACCCCTTGTCATTGTGCATATGAAGAAACGTCGGGCATGCCAACGGATCGGTCGAGTAGACGACCCCTTGAGTATTGCATCCAATATCGCAAGTTTCTTTGAGGGCCTGCATCTTGAATGTTGGGGACGGCTTTAGCTGTAATGAAGGATGGAGGGTAGAGGACACGGGTATTAAGAGTTGAGCGGAACAGACGAGTGTATATAAGGCCGAATCAAATATGGATTGGAAGAGACGTCCACTGATCTGAATCATATTTCCGTTTATTTTGGTGCGTTTGTCTCTCTACTTTTGCCCTATCAACACTGCCGAGTCACGGTCCGAGGCCTGAGGCCCGTGAACGAAGATACGCGCCTCCGCACTAGCGAATCGGCTGCTGGGTGTGTCATGATGGAAAGAAGGGATGTTGTACATGATTTGCGAGGTTCGAACTTAAATGGACAAGAGAGACAGAGAGAGCGTGTGCCTACATATGAAAGTGCTATTTTTAGTGAGTCATTCCTTATCAAGTTCGAATGAGCCGCACTACCTAGAAGAAAAGAGTCAGAAATTGCCGTTTTAAGTAAATTCTGCACTTATAAGACATGGTCTTAGGAGTGCAGGCGGAAGGCGTTATATATACAATGCTATACAAACTAATATTAGCCTTAATTGCTAACTTTTTTATATATATATAAATATTTTAAAGCTATTTTTTATATATAAAGCCTTATATAATAATTTATTTACTTTTTAAGCTAATTTTAAACTTATTACTATATATAAAGCTTTATATAGTAATTAATTTATTTTTTAAATAACTTTTTAAATAACTTTTTAAATAACTTTTTAAATTACTTTTTAAATTATTTTTTAAATATATATAAGCTATTTTACTATATATTTAAAAGCTTAAATATTATACTAGCTTTTATTTTAAGCTAAAAAAATTAGCTTTAGCTAAGTTAAAAAACTAAGTAATAAGTTTTTAATTTAGCAGTATTAAAATTAGCTTTTTTTTTTTTTTTTTTTTTTTTTTTTTTTTTTTTTTTTTTAAAAGTTATAACAAGATATATTTTATATAACAAATTTAAAAAAACGCTATATTTTATATTTAGCGTTTTTTTAGTTTTTTATTTTTTATTAATATATTTTTAAAATAGTATTATAAAAGTAATAATAATAGTATATTTTTATAAAAACGTAATAAAAATATTAAGTATAACTTTAAAAAGCTATTTTTTAAATAAAACTTAAATATTTTTTATTATTTTTTTTATAACTTTTTAGTATTTAAAAGCTAATTAAAAAAATATTAAAACTTTTATTAATTTTATTAAATAAAATAAATAATATATATATATTATTAACTATAGCTTTAGCTATTAATTTGCTTAATAAATAAAACTATATAAATTGCTAATAAACTAGCTTAATTATTTAGCTTAAATATTATTATTTATATTTATTAAAACTTATTAAAAATATTTATAATATAAAAAGCATTAAATAATAAGTTAAATATATATAATATTTTATTATTTATATTATATAATATTAATATTTAATATAGTAAAAAGTAATTAAAAAATAAAATAAAAAAATAATAGTAATATAATTAAATTATATAATTTTTTTTTAATAAGTTATTTATATATATATAAAAATTAATAGTATTTATTTTATTTATTAAATATAGTATAATTATTAACTTATAAAATATTTTATTAAAAATATTATAAAAAAATATAATTAATATAGCTTTAAAATAATTACTTTTTAATATTATATTGCTATTTATAATATATATTAATATATTTTAGCTTTTATAGCTTATATATTATTAATTATTTTAAAGCTAATTATTTAGCAAAAATAAATTAAAGCTTATAAAATAATATTAATTAATATAATTAATAAAGTTAACTAAAATAATTAAATTAATTAAATTAATTAATTTAATTAGCTTATTTTATATAATTTAAAATATATTAAATATAAATAGTTTTAATTTATTTATATTTATATTAATTAGCTTATTAATAAAAAATAGTTTTTAAAGCTTTTAAAAAATATTTAAAATATTATATATTAAACATTATATAATTTTTTTTAAATTTAAACTTATAATTAATATTAGGCTATAGTATACTATAAAACTATTTTATTTAAAAGCATATTTATATTTTTTTTACTAAAGCTAATATATTTTTTATAATTAGCAAAATATATTTATAATATATTTTTATTATTAATATAGCTATTATATTATAAATATAATAAATATATTTTTAAATATTTAAATAAATTTATAAATTATTTTATATAGATTTTATAGCTTATTATTAAATAAAATAAATATTTTAAGTTTATATACTTATTAAAAACGCTAGCATTTATTATATACCTATAAAAAAAACATATTTTTTATTTATTAGCTAATATATAAAATATTTGCTATTTTATATTATTAACATTATAATTATAACTAATAATATAAAATTTATTATAATAAATTTAGCAAGCTTTAATATTAAAAAATATAGCTTAATAAATATTATATTAATAATTTTTATATTTAGCTTAATAATAGCTAATAAAATTTATATTAGCTTAATATTTTTAATATTTTATAATATAGCTAAAATATAAGCAATATATTTTAAATATATTTTTTTTTATTTTGTTATATTTTAATTTAAAATGTTATTAAAAATAACTTATTTTTAAATAAACTTAAAAATATTTAATATATTTTTAAAGCTGCTATAAAAAAATATACTTTTTAACTTTTTATATTTAGTTTAAATTGCTATAATAAATAATATAATATATTTTTAGCTTATTTTTAATAAAAAAGCTTGCTAAAAATATATATATTTTATAAGTATGCTTATATAGTTTTATTATATATATATTATAATTAGTTATATATAAAAATAAATAGCTATAATTTAAATATTAATATAGCTGCAAATTTTTATATATGCTGTTAATATATTATAAAAAACTACTGTTTTTTATAAAAACTTTATTATAGTTTATATAGCTATAAAGCTTAAGCTGTTAATATATAGCGTTTATATAACGTTTAAAATTATATTAACTATTAAACTAATATTTAATAATATATTTAATATAGTTTAAAATTAAATATTAATATTTATTTTTTTAGTATTTTTAATAATTAGCTAATAATATAATAAAGTTTTTTAAATATAAATATTTTTTATAGTAAAAATAAGCTGCTGTTAAAAAAAATTAACTATAGTAAATATTATATTTAAAAGTATTTATATTTAAAAAAATATAGTTATTAAATAAATATTATAATAAAGCTTTAATTAAGCTATATAATATATAATATTTTTTATAATTAAGTTTTAATTTTTTTTTTTAACTTATAAATTATTTAAAAATAAAATATTAAAAAAAAAACTTAATTAAAAGTAAGTTATTTTATATTACTAACAAAATTTTTTTTATATTTTTTTTTTTATTGCTTTATATAATATAACAAAAAGCTTATTTTATAAAATATATTATAATATAATATAAACGTTATTATAAATATTAATATTATATTATTTTTAAGTATAGTTAGTTATAATAATAATAAATTTTATTATAAAATAGGTTTTATTTTAGCTAAAAATAAAATTAAAGTTTTTTTTTAAAGCGTTTTAATATTTAGTTTTTATTATAATATTATATTAAAAATATTTAGCAATAATTATTTTAATTAAGCAGTTAATAAACAAAATAATAAAAAAGCTTATTTTATTTAGCTTTAATTAAAATTAAAGTTTAATTATACTTAGTTTTTTTAGCTTTAGTTTTTATAATTTTAAATAGTTTTAATAAACTATTTTAAATATTAAATATTTAAAACTAAAATACTTTTTAATAACTTTAAGCTATTATATAGCTTTATTATATTTTTTAAGTTTTATAAACTATATTTAAGCTTATTATTAAGTTATATTAATATTTTAATATATATATTTAGCTAAAAGTTTACTTTAAATATAAAATAAATAATAAATTTTTTTGCTTTTTATATTAATAAATAAAATAATAAAAAAGTTTTTAAATTTAATTTAGCTAATATTATACTTTTTAATAATTTAAAAAAATATTAAGTATATATAGTTATAATAAGCTTAGTTAAATTAATAATATTTATTATGTTTTTTTTATATATTTTTAATTAAAAAAAAATAAAACTTTTAATTATTTTTTAGCTTTTTATAAAGTTTTTTTAGCTATTTTTTAATAATATTTTTAAATAAGCTAGTTTATAATATTATAATAAATTTATAAAAGCTTTTATTATTATTATTAATTATTTTATTATATATTTTAAACTAATTTTTATAATTTAAATATAATATATTAAAAAAAAAATAAAATATGCTATAGTTAATAAAGTAGTTAAATAAAAACTTTAATTTTAGTTTTTTAGTTTAAAAATTTTTTATATTATTATTAAAAATATAAAGCTATTTATTTAATACTAATATTATTATTAATATTTAATACTTTTTTATAAAGTTTATAATAATTATAGTTATAAAAAAGTTAATAATTATATAATTTGCTAAGCTTTTTATAGCGTTATTAATAATTAAAAATATATAATTTTATATTGTTTTTAATAATATATTAAAAAAGCTTAAGTTAAATAGTAATAGCAAGCTTATTTAGTTATATTGCCTAATAAAAGTATTATTATTTTTTTTATTAAAAAAAGCAAGCATATATTAAAAAGCAGCTTTAATATAATTGTTAAAAGCTAATATATTAAAGCAAAAGTTGCTATTAAACTATTTTAAATTAATTTTTTAAATATTTTTTAATATTTTTTATTTAATTATTTAGTTAATTTTATTTTTAAAAAAGTTTTTAGGTATATAAATAACTAGCAATATATATAAAAAAGCAACTTTTTTTATAATATAAATAAAGTTTTGCTTAATTTAAATAAAAATATTATTATTGCTTACTATATAAATAGCAGTATTATTACCTACTTTATTGTTTTTAAGTTTAATAGTTATATATTTAATTTATATAAAAGCTTTATATTTAAAATTTTTTAAGTTTATATTTTTGCTAGCTTTGTTATTAATAGCGTTATTAGCTAATTATTTTAGCTTTTTTTATATAAAAAGCTTATTTACTGCTTTATTAACTTGTTTTTTAGACTTAGATTTAAATTTAGGCTTAGGCTTTTAGCTTACTAATTTTTTAGCTATATTAAAAGCAAAAAGTAAATTAAAAAAAAATAAAAATAATAAACTAGGTAGGTATAAAATACTAGCAAATAGTATTAGTTATAAAGCTAAAGCAGTAATTAAAAAAATAGTAATAATAATAAATAAAAAACTAATTTAATAATAAAAAAGCAAAATTAAAAAAAGCTAAAGCAAAGCTAAAGTAAACATAAAAAAAGTAATTGTTAAGATTATATAATAATAAAGCAACTAATAATTAAAAAATAGTAATAAAACAAAAGTAAAAATAGGTATAAATATTGCTAATAGTTTTAATATTATTAATTATATTAAGTTATTTACTATTTAAATAATAATATTAATAAAATAAGGTTAATAAAATAAAGTTAATAAAATAAAGTTAATAAGATAAAGTTAATAAAATAAAGTTAATAAAATAAATATTTAATAAAATAGCTAAAAAATTAAAGTAATAAAATAATAAATAATATTAATACTTAATAGTAAGTTTTATTTATAATAATAAAGTTTTAATATTAATTATATTAAGTAGTTTATTATTTGCTATTTGCTATATAAGTTAATAAAATAAAGTTAATAAAATAAAGTTGCTAAAATAAAGTTGCTAAAATAAAATTAATAAAATAATATAAAAAAAAGTTAATATAATAAGAGTAAAATAATGTTAGCATTTTTAAATAGTAAGGTTTGTTAAAAAAGTAAATATAAAAAAAAAAAAAAAAAAAAAAGAAAAAAAAAAAAAAAATATAGAACTTTTAAAAAGAAAGGTTTTTTAAAAAAAAAAAAAAAAAAAAAAAAAAAAAAAAAAAGAAAAAAAAAAAAAACATATTAATATAAGATATGCTTTTGCAAGCGTTTATATAAGCGTTTATATAAGCGTTTATAATATTATAAAATATTAGGATTTTTTGTTTAATTTTATAATAAATTTTATAATAGATTTTTTTTTAAACTTTTTTATACCTATAGTAAAATATTTTTTAAAATAGTTATTATAGCTATACTAATAAGCAAATAAGTTATACTTAAGGTATTATATTAGTTTTTTTAAATATTTAAAGCATTATATTAGTTTTTTTAAATATTTTTTTACTTTTTTTATTTTTATATACTTAGTTTACTTTATACTATATTATTATATTACTATATTATTTTTACCTTATATTTTTTTATTATATATAGTTTTTGCTTAATATTATAGTATAATATTAATAATATATTTTTATATAAAACTTATAGCACTATTTTTTAAAAAAGCTTTAAAAAAAGCTTACTTTTAACTATTAGCAGCGTTTTTAAGCTAGATAATATATTTACTAGAAAATAAAAAACGCTAACTTAAAAAAAAATACTAATTTAATAAAAAACGCCAACTTAGCAAAAAATGCTAACTTAGCAAAAGATGCTAACTTAGCAAAAAATGCTAACTTAGTAAAAAATATAAACTTAATAAAAAACGCCTGCTAAAAACTAACTTAAGTTTTTTATAACTAAGCCGGTAATAACGCTTTTAAACCTTAACTTATATATAAACAAACTGCTAAAAATTATTAGCATATTAAAAAATAAAACTTTAAACTTGTTATTTATTAAATAAATTATAATTATTTTAAATAAAGCAAAAAAATTTAATAAAATAATAATAAATATATTTTAAAAAGCTATTTACTATTAAAATAATATAAAAAGCTTTTAAATATAGCTATTTATTATATAAAATTTTATAATAAATAAAAAGCTTTAAAAAAGTAGATATATTATTTTAATTAATTAGCTTATAAAGTTAAAAAATAATATATATAAAAATATTGTTAAAAAAAGCTAAAAGCTAAAAAATAAAAAAACTAAAATAATTAATAAGCTAGTACTATTAAAAATATTAAAACTATAATTTTAATATATAATTTAAAATAAATTGCATAGCTTTTTTTAAAATATATGCTAAAAAATAACTAATTATAATATTAGCTATTTTTTAACTATAAAGCTAGCTAATATTAAGATTTATTATTAAATTATACTAAAAAATATAAAAAAAAAAAATATATAATAAATATAATATATATAAACTAAAAATATTATTAACTTAAATATTATAATATATTATAAACTTATTATAAAAAAAATAAATATAATAAAAATAAAAATAAAGCTATATAGCTTTTTAGTTAATAAAAAGTTAATTAATATTTTTATTAAAAATTTTAAGTTTAATTAAGCTATTAAATTATTTAAAGTTAATAAGTAAGCTATTAAATAGTTATTTTTTTTTGCTAAAGCTATAGTGCTAGCTTAAAAAGCAAATAAAATTAACGTTAAAAATTTAAAAAAGCTAGTTTATATTAAGCTATAAATATTTAGCTTTATTACTTAGTACTTATACTTAGTAGTTATTAATATAAATTTAAAAACAGATTTAAATTTATTAAATTAAATATTAAGCTATAAAAATATTTACTTATTTATAAATAGCGTTTTTAAAGCTAAAAGCATACTTTACATTTAATATTATTAGCTATAGCTAGTTTTTAGCTTTAACATAAAATGCTTAAAATAAAAAATTAACTATAAATATTTTATTTAAAAGCTAAATAAATATATTTATTAGCTAAAAATATAAGTTATTAAGCAGCTTAAAACTAAAAAAGAGTTTTTAAGTATAAAAAAAAAACTAAGATTTTTTTAAAATAATATAAAAAATATTAAAGTTTTTAAAAAAATCTTTAAAAAGTAAGCATATTTAAATTAATATATAAATTAAAATATAATACTAATTATAATATTAAAAAAGTTTATATATAGCTAAATAGCTTTAAATAATATGCTAACGTTTTTTATAAATTATATTTTAATATTTTTAAGCTGCTTTATTATTTAGTTAATTTTTTAGTACTAGTAAATATATATAAAAAAGTATTATTTATTTATAGGTAGTAATATGTTATATTTTAAAAAAGTTCTTATTAGTGCTATATAATAATGTTTATAGCTAGTATACTAGGTTAATATTAAGGTTAAGCAGTAGGTAGTAGTATTAATAATAAATAATAGTATTAATAATAAGTAGTAATATTAATAATAGGTAGTAGTGTTAATAATAAGTAATAGTATTAATAATAAGTAGTAGTATTAATAATAAGTAGTAGTATTAATAATAAGTAGTAATATTAATAATAAATAATAGTGTTAATAATAGGTAGTAGTAGCAATAATAGTAGGTAATAGCTAGCAGGTGCTTTTATTATGCTATATTAATATCCTAATTTATATAAGTATAGCTAATAAAATTAGATTTTAAAATATAAAAAAAAAGCATTATTTAATAACTTTTAAAATTTAATAAAAATTATATATATATATAGCTTTTAATTTGCTAATTATATATATATAATTTTTATAGCTTAAATTATAAAAAGTATAATATTATAAATAAATAAAATATAAAAATTAATAGTAAAAATAAATAATATAATAAAAGTATATATAATAATTAAAAAATATATATATAATAAAAAAAGGTAATAAAAAAATAAAAGCTAATTAAAATTAATATTAAATAAATAATTATTTAACTTAATTAAAGTAAAAATAAAAATAATATAATTTAAAAAGTTTAATAAGCTTATTAAAAGTTAATAAAAAAAATTTATTATATATTTAAAGTAATTAATAAATATTTTATTAAAACGCTTAATAAAAATAATTACCTTTAATTAATAATAAATATTTTATTTTTTAGCTATTTATATATTTATTTTATAATAGTTTTAGCTACTTAATTATTTATTTATTATTATATTTTATATTTATATTTTTTATTTATTTATTATATTTTTAAATACTAGTTATATTTTTAACTTTAATAGTAGTTGCTATTTTAATTTTAATAGCAATTGCTATTTTAATTTTAGCAGCTATTTTTTTATTTTAGCTATTAGTTTTATATTTTAGTTTTAATATATATATAATAATATTTTAGATTTTATTTTTATATTTTTTATAATAAGGTAATATTAAAAAAGCTAGTTTTTTAATAAATTTTTTAATTAGTTAGCTTTGCTAAATAAAAACAGAGTTTAAAAAAAAATAAGCTGTTTTTATTAATAATAAATTAGCAGCAAAGCTATTTTATAGCTTAAGTTTATTTTTAATTTACTTTTTTTTAAATTTTATTAAAATATAATAAAGCTAATATAAATTAATATATATATTTTAATTTTATTATTTTATTAATAAGTATATAATTAATTTTATAAAAAATAAAAGTATATATTAGCTAGTTATTATTTTACTTTATTTAAAGTTTATTATTTATAATAAAATTAAGTTTTTATTATATTATATTTTATTAGCTGCTAGCTTTATTAGTTTAAAATTATTAGTAATATAATTTTATATTTAAAAATAATATTTATATATTTTAGTTTTTGCTTATTTAATAATATTGCTAATTATATTACTTTTATATTTTTTAGCTATAATTTCTAATTATTACTAAAAACCTAAAAAATAAAAATATAATTAAAATAAAAAAAAAGCTTTTATTTTAATTATTTAAATATTATAACCTTATTTAAATTATTATATTTATAAGCTATAATTAATATATTTATTTTTTAAATATAATTTTTTTATTTTATTTAAATAATTATATTTTTTATAACTACTTTTTTTTTTTATTTATAAAATTAGCTAAATTTTATAAGCTTATTTTATAAGTGCTAATTATAAAGTTAGCTAAATTTTATAACTAATAAAACTATAATAAGCTATTAAATATATATAAAACTTAGAAAAGCTTTTTTTTTATATAACTATTTAACTAATTTGTTTTTATTTTTTAAAAAGCTATTAAATATAAATAGCAAAATATTATTGCTTAAAAAAAACAAAGTTAAGTTTTATAAAAAAATTAAAGCAAATAAAATTAATAAGTATTAATAATTTTTAGCTAGCTAAGCTTAAAACTATTAATTTTTTTTTACTGCTTATAAAAAATTAGGCTATAAAGTAAATAAAAATATTTTTAGTTATTTTATAAAGTAAATTTTATTTAAATAATAGTTTTAATAAGTTTTATTTATAAGTTTTATTTATAAATTTTATTTATAAAAGCAATAAGTTTTTATTTAATAAAACTATAAGTTTTTTTAATATTTAATATATATATATATTAAAATATTATTATATATATTAAAGTATTTAATACTAAGCTTTAAATTAAAAAAGTTTATTTAAAAGTTTAAGTTTATAGCTTATAGTTATAAAACTATAAGCTAAGCTTTTAGTTTTAAAAAAATATTAAAAATAATATTATATATTTTAAACTTATAAATAAGTTTTAAAATAAAGTTAAATATAATATAAAAGCTTTAAATAGTTAATAATTAATGTTTTTATAAATAAATATATAGTGTTTATTTAGCTAGTAAAAAAAAAAAGCTTAAAATATTATTAACTAATATTTTAATAGTTTTTTTACTTTTTTTATTAATAAAAATTAAATTAAATAAAATAAGCAAAAGCTTTTTTAGTTTTAACTATTTATTTAAATATTATAAATTAAATAATAAATATATTTAATATTATAAGTTAAATTTTGCTTATTTTAAATAAAAAGTATAAAATAACTTATAAAAAAACAGTTTTAATAATTATAAAAAAAAATATTATATAAAATCTGCTAATAACTTTTAAAAGTAGTAAAAAAATAATAAAATTTAAGCTTATTATTAAAAAATATATATAAAAAATAAATATTTTAAATAATTTAAAAAACTTAATATAAGATTTTATTATAAGCTTAAAAAATTTAATAAATAATATTATTATTAAAAAGGTAAAAAATATAGCTATTTTGTTTTAGTTAATATTTAAAGCTAGTATAATTAGTAAAGTTTTATTTTATTTTAAGCTTTTATATTTTTATAGTAAAATTTTGCTTTTATAAATTTTTTAAAATAATAATAATAATAATAATAATAATAAAAAAGCTTTAATAAATATTATAAAAAACTTTTTTTATATTTATATTATTTAATATAATATAACTTATTAAATTAATAAATAGCTTAAAAATTTAATTAAGCTAAAAAGCTTAGTTTAATTTATAGCTTTTATTTATAATATTAAAATAATAAAAAATAAGCTAAATAAAAAAAATATTAAAGTTAATATAATATTTAAAAAAAAGTTTAAACTTTTAGCTTTAATAATTAATTTTATTAATATTGCTTTTTTTATAGCGTTATATTTTTTTAACTTTTTTAGCTAAAAAGCAGCTTTTAAAACGTTAAAATTAAAGCTTTTTTAAGCCTGCTTAACTAAAACTAATATTTAGTTATTTTTTTTTATAAATATTTTAAATAAATATAATAATATAATTATATTAAAACTAGAAATTATATATATTATAATAAAAAAAATTAACTAAAAAAAGCAGGTTATTAAAAAGCAGTTTAATAAGCTAAACTATAAAAAAAATATATTATTTAATTTTTAAAATAAAATTTAAAATAAAATAATAGCTTTAAAAAATATTTAAAATTAAATTTTTAGCTTTTTTAATAATTTATTTGCTAATTTAATGATACAGGTGGCTAGGGGGGCCATGGCTACTGGTGGCCATAGCCACCAGTCTAGCCACATGGACCCTAGCCACATGGACCCTACAGACCCTACAGACCCTACATACCCCACATAGTGTAGCCCACATAGGTAGGGAATTCTGGCTGCGCCAGAATTCCACACTTCTTTTCCAATACATGCACTTTATATTATACTTCTGAATAGACCCCTCTGTAGTCTGTGTCAGAAATGGTGCCTCCACGCAGGTAATTCGGTTGGAACCAAAAATTCGAACCGAATTCCTAATCTCTATTATCGAACCAAGTCTTTCCCGCGGTAGATTCCCGTGGACGGAAATGGCTTTGTTGTGTCCGGCCAATTTACCTGTCTTTCGACATACTGCCCCTGCGACTTTTCTTCGACAACTATATCGGTGGGTAGATCTTGTTGGAGGCTCGTCCCCTAAGATCTACCATAACAGCGACATCTGTAGATAAGCCTTGTTGGAGGCTCGTCCCCTAAGGTTTATTACAGCGAAAAAAGAAAAAACAAGTCATTTAAATTGCCGACATACCTAGATCTGCATATACAGCCGCGCCGGTGTTTTCAACAGCCCCTCCGGTGCTTTCGACAGCCTTGGCTATATAGACCACTCCGAATCCCTTACCTAACAGCCCCTGCGCCGTCTATTTTGCCGAACACCTTGTTGGAGGCTCGTCCCCTAAGGTCGAGGCCATATATATGGCTGTGTAAGAAGGACGACGCCTTCGCTGGCAGTTCGTCAACCCTTTCGAAATTCCCTCCGCCAGTCAGTCCGTCAGACCCCTGGTCAGTCTGTCAGTCAGGGCTAGTCAGTCCGTTAGACCCCTAGTCAGTCAGTCTGCCAGCCCCTTAGGCAGTCAAAATCAGTCCGTCAGACCCCTAGGCAGTCAGGATCAGTCAGCCTGCCATAGCCCTAGTCAGTCAGTCTGCCAGACCCTAGGCAGTCAGGGCCAGTCAACCTACCATACCCCTAGTCAGTCAGTCTGCCAGACCCCTAGGCAGTCAGGGCCAGTCAGTCTGTTATACCCCTAGTCAGTCAGTTAGGGTCAGTCAGTCAACCAGTCAACTAGACCCCATGCCACCTACGCCAGTCAATTTCAGTCCGTTACAGTCTATTGCAGTCCATTACAGCCCGTTTCAGTCAATTAAGTAACTACTGCGGACAGTAGCTTTTTCGTCAGTTGGCCGGCATTTTGATACAGGTGGCTAGGGGGGCCATGGCTACTGGTGGCCATAGCCACCAGTCTAGCCACATGGACCCTAGCCACATGGACCCTACAGACCCTACAGACCCTACATACCCCACATAGTGTAGCCCACATAGGTAGGGAATTCTGGCTGCGCCAGAATTCCACACTTCTTTTCCAATACATGCACTTTATATTATACTTCTGAATAGACCCCTCTGTAGTCTGTGTCATTTAAATAATAAGTAATAGCTTTATTTATATATATAATATAATATAAAATAATTATATATTAGCTTAAAATATAATAAAATTATTAATATTAAAATAAATAATAATATTATTAATATATATTATTATTAATATATACTGCTATATATAAAAATTTTTTTTATTTTTAATTATTTTTTTTTATTTTTATAAATTATTATAATATATTATAATATATATTTTATATTTACTAAATATATTTTTTATTTAAAGCAAAAGTTATTATTATTTATAAATAAAAAAATTTATTTAGTAATAACTTTTTATTATATTATATTATTAAATATTTTTTAAGTTATAGCTATAATAATATTTTTAAGTAATTTTTTAGGTAATATTATTATTATATAACTTTTTTATAACTTATTTAATAAAAAAACAGCTAAACTAAAAAAAATTACTAACTTTTTTAAAATTTTTATATTTAAAGTTAGTTAAAGCTTTAAAAACGCTAAGCTAATTTTTAAAATTTATATTTATAAAATATAATTTTTAAACTTTATTTTTAGCTATATTTTTTTTAATATTATAAAAGTATATAAAAATAATAAAAAAAATATAATTAAATTTATATACTATTTTAAGCTTATAATAATAATAAATATTTAAATTATATTATTATAGCAAATATTTATTTATTATAAATAAAAAAAGTTATAAAAAAGCTAAGTGTTTATTTTAATATTATTAGCTAAATTACTACTTTTATTAAATAAATTACTATTTTTGCTAAATAATAATAGTAATAATAATAATAATAATAATAATAGTAATATATTATTAGTATTATAAAATTTTATTTTTAAAAATAAATATAATATATATAAAAAATATTTAATATTAATAGCTTAAATAAACAAAAAAATTATATAATAAATAAATAATATAAATAATTTAATTTTATTAATAAGCTAAAACTAGCTATATTTATTTAAATTTTGCTTGTTTTTGCTAATAAATATTAAAATTAAAACTATTAAAATTATTAAAATTATAAAATTAACTTTTTTACTATTAAAAAAGCATATTAGTTTTAAATTTTTTTAACTTTTGCTAATAATTTAATTTAATAAATATAAAGTTTAATTTTATAAAGCTAGCATATTGTTATAAAAATTATATAACTAAGGTAATATTTTATAATATATTTTTGCTTTTAATAATAAAATTAAGTTTTAAAAACTATAAGCAGCTATATTAAGCTGCTTAAATATTAAAAAAAAATAAATTAACTGCTTTAAAAATCTAGTTTAACAGCTTAAAATAAGCATAAATATTAGCAGTATAAATAATAAAAACAATAATAGCAAAAATAATAAAAATAATAATAGCAATAATAATAAAAATAATAAAAATAATAAATAAAATTAATAATAATAATAAATATAAAAAATAATAAATATATAAATAAAGTAATAAATAAAAATAATAAATAAAAATTTATATTTTTAAACATTTTTAAAAAATATATTAAAATTAAATATGCTAAAAAATATAACTTTTTTATAAAAACTATAAGTAGTTTTTATAAATTTAGTTTTTATAGTTTTTTTTTTTTTTTTTAAGCTTATTTTTAATTAAAGCTATTTTAAAGTTATTTAAAAAATATATAAAATAAAGTTAACTTTTAATAAAAACTATATTATATTTAAGTTAAATAGCTATTTAAAAT
>JBAWJU010000066.1:0-121447 GCA_037356035.1 Xylaria sp. Z50
TAAAATACTAAAATACTAAAATACTAAAATACTAAAATACTAAAATACTAAAATACTAAAATACTAAAATACTAAAATACTAAAATACTAAAATACTAAAATACTAAAATACTAAAATACTAAAATATTAAAAAAGAATTTAAAAATATAATTTAAAAAGTTTTTATTATTTATTATATTTTAAGATATTAATTTAATTTTTAAACCTTTAATTTTTATAGTGTAGTTTTAATTAATAGGTTAAGTAATTAATAATTAAATTTTTAGTTAAAAAATTTAATTAAAATATTAATTAAAATTCGAATTTTCAACTTAAAATTAAAAACAAACTAGATTTAAATAGCCTTTAAAAAGGCTTTTTAATAGTTAATTTAATTTAATTTTATCTATTTTTTTCATAAATTATTCATTAAGTGTGATAGCCTGTTAGCCTGGTAGTCACCTACCTATAACTGTCATGGTATATACCTACACCGCCTAGTTAATTCTGCCATTGTTATGGTGGTATGTGCGTAGCCCCACCATATACACACACATACTTAGTTTCCTTTTTCCTTTTCCTTTTCTCTTTTCCTTTTTTTTTTCCTTATGCTATATATTAGTTCCTAGTATAAAGTAAAGTTAGTTAATTAACTATACTGCTATTACTAAAGCTATCATAATATATAGTATTATTTTTTATTATCTAAAAAAATATTAACTTTTTTAAAAAAAAATTATTAAATAACTAATTAATTAAGCTATAGTTAGCTAATTTTAATATATTAAATATAGCAAAAGATGTTAACTTAGCTAAAATAGCTTAAAAGTAAGTTTACTTTAACTTTGCTTAAGTTATATAACTTAAACTTTATAAGCTTTTTAACTTTAATAATAATATTTGTTAGGCATTTTAACATTTGTTTTTCTTAAAAAAAAAAAAAAAATTTAATAAGCAATAACTTATACTATTATTAAAAATTTTAAAAAAAAGACTTTAAACTTAAAATTAATTATAACTTATATAAATATTTTATTATAAAAGTTATACTGCCTATTTAGTTTAAAAAAAGCTGCTATACTTTTAAAACTTTTAATAATATATTTAAAGATTTATAAGTTTATATTAATAACTATATAATATACTTTGTTAATAAGTATAAAGTATTAATATTACTTATAGGTGAATAACATATATAGGTTATTAACATACTTTTTTTTACCTTTTATATGCTAACTTAAATAATTTAATTATAACACTTTTAAATTAATTAAATTAATTAAAATTATTTTTATTAAAAGTTTTTATATTTGTTTAATAAGCTTATATATTATATTTTATTTTGCTATAAATATTATAGCATTTTTAATTTATATGCACTTTTTTTACTAAATAACTACTTTAAGCTTTATTACCTAATTTAAATATCTTATTTTTTTTTAAATTTTTATAAAATTTAGGTATTGCTTATTATAAAAGGTTTTTTATTTTATAATTGCTTATTTTTAATTTTATAGCATTTATTAAAAATATAGTTAGTTTTTTAAAGCTTTTTGTTTTTTTAGCATAAAAAAGTATTTTAATATATGTTATGGTTAAGTAATTACAAAAGGCATGGCTTTATAACAGAATACTTTATTTGTATAAAATTTATATATAAAAAAAGAAAAGGAAAAAAAAAAAAACAAGTGTGTAAGGCATATATACTTATATATGTATATCAGGGTTGTGAAATTAATCATTAGTCATTAAGTAAATAATTAGTTAAACTAAATTAATCTGATTAATTAATTAATTAATTAATTTAGTCTTAATCTTAGTTAAGGGTTTAAGTAAATAATTTAGTTTTAGTTAACAGTTTAAGTGAATAATTTAGTCTTAGTTAACAGTTTAAGTAATTAATTTAGTCTTAATTAGCAGGTTAAGTAATTAATGATTAAATCTTTAGTTAGAAAATTTAATTAAAAGGTTAATAAAAATTCGAATTTTTACTGGTTTTTTTAAAGGAAACTAGATTTAAATAGGGCTTAAAAAGCCCTTTTTTTTAGTATATTCTATTTAATTTTCCCTATTTTTTTAACAAATTATTCATTGAGTAAATAATTAGTCTGATTAATTAATCTTAGTCTTAATCAGCAAGTTAAGTGAATAATTTAGTCTTAGTTAACAGTTTGAGTAATTAATTTAGTCTTAATCAACAGTTTAAGTAAATAATTTAGTCTTAGTTAACAGTTTAAGTAATTAATTTAGTCTTAGTCAAAGGTTTAAGTAAATAATGATTAAATTATTTAATTAAAAATTTAATTAAGACTAAATTATTCACTCATTATTTAAATTAATCTGATTAAATCACAACCTTAATGTATATGTTATAGCTAATAGTGTAATTGTAAGGCTGTACTATTAGCATAGCTATATTATTGTTACTACTTTTTTTTTAAAAAAAAAATTAACTTGTTTATAAGTTAAACTATAAAACATTAGACTTTTAAATAACTACTTTTTAGTAAAAAAAAAGATTACCTTAGGTTTTTATTTATATTGTTATAGTTTAAGCTTTTGTTTTATTACGCTATTATATAAGTTTTTTTATATATTACTTATTAAATATAACTTTATTTAATTTATTTTATATATAAACTTTATTTATATTTTTATATATTATATGCTATATACTAATATGTTAAATATTTTACTGCTTTATATTTTGCTTTTTTTTACTTATACTTTGTTATTATTTATATATAGTTTATTAAATTTGTTATTTTTTATAGCTTTTACTTACTAATTTAATTATATTAATAGTTTTAAAGCTTTTAAGTTAATATTATAAATTTTTTTTAATAATTTTATATTATTTTTAAAAATTTTAGCTAGGTATTATTTATTATTAACTTTTTAATTTTTTTAATTTATTTAATATTATAGTTTATTATAATATAGCCTAAAAGTTTTAACTTTTTTTATAATAAACTTTTTCTTACTTTTAGGTTTAATAATTTATGTTTTAAAATTTTTTGTTTTTTATTTTAAAAAAAAGTTGTTAAAGTATTTATATAGTTAATTTATATAATATTAGTTAATAGCTTTTTATAATAAAAATATTTTTTTAAAAAAAGTATTATTTTTATGTTTATAAATTTTATATTTTTGCTAAATTATTAAATAATTTAATTTATTTAATAACTTATTAGTTTTTTATAATTACTGTTTTTTTATAATAAAAATATAGTTTTTAATATTAAAATTAAGCTTATATTATATATAGTTTATTTGTTAGATTATTTAATTTTATGTTTAAGTTAGATATGCTTTAGTAGTATTTATAAAGTTAGCAATTTTTTTAGTTTTATTTTATATATATTTTTTTAATTTTTTTTATTTATTTAAAAAGGTTTTTAATTTTGTTTTTACTGTTTTATTTTTTTAATTAAAATAAAATAGTATAAAAAAACCTATTTTTACTTTATAAAAAGCTAACTTTATTAATTTATATAAAAGCGCAGCTTAGGCATAGTTTGTTATAAATATTTTATTTAACAAGTTATTTTAATAATAGTTTATATATAGTTATAATTGCTAGTTAAAATATTTAGTTATAATTTTTGCTTATTTTATTATTTTATAATAGCTAGTAAAAGCAAAAATATAAATAACTTTTATTAATTTATATAATTTGTTTATAAATATAAATATAAACTAAAAATTATAGTTAAATATAATAATTATTAAAATATTAAAAATATAAAAAGGTTTTTTATAATATATTTTTATAATATTTTTTAAAGTAGCTTATATAGTATATACAATTGTTTATGCTTTTTTATTTAACGCATAACACAAGCGGATTGACATTACAAGCGGATTAACACTTTTGCAAGCCATATAAAAAAAGGCCGTGCATATCACGTGATATTTAAATAACTCTGCCAATTTTAGTGCTACAGACTAATAAATAGAACTTCTGAAATCGTAATTAAATAAGGAATTCAAAAGTATTTTTTATTATTTTATAGCATTTTTCTTCGCCGAGATATTGCCGAATACGCTAAAAATGCCAAGAAATTTTAGCGTATTTTCTATATTTGGCAATATTTCCACAAAAGAAAATGCTATAAAAATATAAAAAATACCTTTGAATTCCTTATTTAATTACGATTTCAGAAGTACTAATTATTAGTTTATAGCACTAAAACCTGCAGAGTTATTTAAAAGTGGAGTAAGTATTACCCTATAGAAAATTGGCTTCCAGGGTATGCCAAGCCAAAGTGTCAATCCGCTTGTAATGTCAATCCGCTTGTGTTATGCGTTAGTTTATTTATTATAATAAATATATTATTAAATTTTTTTTTAAAATTTTAATATTTGTTTAAAATTTATTATTAAGTACTGCTAAACATAATTAAGTATTAGTAACAAACAAGGTTATAAAATTAATCATTAATTAATAAGTAAATAATTAATTAGACTAAATTAATCTAATTAATTAGTTAATTGATTAATTTAGTCTTAGTCTTAGTTAAGGGTTTAAGTAAATAATTTAGTCTTAGTTAATAGTTTAAGTAAATAATTTAGTCTTAGTTAACAGGTTAAGTAATTAATTTAGTCTTAATCAGCAGGTTAAGTGATTAATAATTAAATTTTTAGTTAAGGAATTTAATTGAAAGGTTAATAGAAATTCGAATTTTTACTAGTTTTTTTAAAGGAAACTAGATTTAAATAGGGCTTAAAAAGCCACTTTTTTTAGTATAATTTTTTTTAATTTTCCCTATTTTTTTAATAAATTATTTATTGAGTAAATAATTAGTCTAATTAATTAATCTTAGTTTTAATTAGCAAGTTAAGTGAATAATTTAGTCTTAGTTAACAGTTTAAGTGATTAATTTAGTCTTAGTTAACAGTTTAAGTAAATAATTTAGTTTTAGTTAAGGGTTTAAGTAAATAATGATTAAATTAATTAATTAGTTTTTTGATTAAGATTAAATTATTCACTCATTATTCAAATTAATCTAATTAAATCATAACCCTGATTAACTTTTTAATCAAATTCTTTAACTAAAAATTTAATCATTAATCACTTAACCTGTTAACTAAGACTAAATTAATCACTTAACCTGTTGATTAAAACTAAATTATTCACTTAAACTATTAACTAAGACTAAATTATTCACTTAAACCTTTAACTAAGACTAAGACTAAATTAATTAATTAACTAATAAATTAGATTAATTTAGTTTAACTAATTATTCACTTAATGACTAATGATTAATTTCATAACCCTGCTTTTTTTCATAAGCTAAAATAATTACTATTATTATAATTTTTATAAATTTGCTTTAGATTAATATTTTTATTAATTTTTCTAAGCTTATTAAAAATATTTATTACTAATATTATTTATTATTATATTATAACTTAACATAAAATAAAAATTTTAATTAGTAAAAAATTCTTTATAATTAACTTAAAGGTTATTATTTAATTAAATTAATTTAAATAATAAGTGAATAATTTAATCTTAATTAAATTTTTAATTAAATAATTTAATCATTATTTACTTAAACCTTTAACTAAGACTAAATTAATCACTTAAACTGTTAACTAAAACTAAATTAATTAATTTAGTTTAACTAATTATTCACTTAATAACTAATGATTAATTTTATAACCCTGCTATATATTAATATTTTAAATATAATAATAAAATTGTTAAGCTTTTTAAAAAAAAATTTTTTTTTAATAGTTAATAATTATTTTATATAGTAAAAAAAAATTATTATTAATTAATATACTAGGTTAAAAATAATTCTTTGCTATTTATTTTAACTTTTATGCTTAATTATTTTAAGTTTGCTTTTTATATTTATATTTTAAATATAAAATTTAAATATAGCTTATTTATATAATTTTATTTTTATGTTTTTAATAATAATAACTTATTTTTTATGTTTTTTAATAGTATGCTTAAGCGTATTTAGGTATAATTTGCTAATAACTGTTTTTTTAATTTTAAAGTTAATATAAACCTTTATATTGTTAGCTAAAAAGCTAAGCCTAGCTTTAAATCTAAAGTATATATAATTAAACTATAATACTTTACAATATTAATTTATATTTAGTGCTTTTTTAATAAGCATTTTTTTATTTAGTATATTATATAGGTTAGCTTTAGAAAGCTTGCTTACTTTTGCAGCAGTAAAGCTTTGTTTTTTGCTACTAGCTTTAAACACAAGCAATATATTAAGTATAGCTATTGCTTTTTAAATTACTTTTTTTTAGCTTGCTTATATATATAAAGCTAGCTTAAAAACATAATATCTATATATTTATTTAGCTAGGTTTATTCAAAAAAAAGTAGCAATTTTTTTTAACTATAAATATAGCTTATACTTTTTTATATGCTTTATAAGCTTTAGCGTAGATTTATATTGCTTGCTATATTTAATATAAATAAAAATAATATTAAAAATATAAAAAGCAGATTTCTTTTTATTAAAAAAGTTATAATTTAGCAATAAACCTTTTAAATTACTATTTAATATTTTATATTTATTATTATTATTTATAAAGTAAATATAATATTAACTATTATCTTAATATTAGTTATTATAACCAGGGTTATAAAATTAATCATTAGTTATTAAGTAAATAATTACTTAAACTAAATTAATCTAATTAATTTCTTAATTAATTAATTTAATCTAATTAATTTCTTAATTAATTAATTTAATTTAATTTAATTTTCAATTAAATTAATTTAGTTTTAATCTTAGTTAACAACTTAAGTAATGAATTAAATCTGAATTAGCCGTTTAAGTAAATAAAACTTAAATTAATCTAATTAAATTAATTAATAATTAATTTAATTAAACTAATTATTAACTTATTAATTACTTTTAAAAAATTAAAAAAAGAATTTAATTTAAAAAAAATATAAATTAACATATAAAAAATTTAAAAAAATACAATTAAAATAAAACTAAAAATAATAAAAATTATTGTATAGTTTATATTTAAAGATATTATATTTTAAATTTACGAAAAAAAATTTAAAAAAAAATTACGTAACCAATATAAAAATATTTAATAATATGTTAAAATAATTCTAAAAATTTTAAAACTCTTTATATAAATTATTTAATAATATTTATTATTAAACCTATTTTTATAATTTTTTATATAGCTGTCTTTAATTTTATTTTAATTTTTTAAGTTTTAAATTTTAATTTATTTTAATTAATTAATTAAAGTAATTAATTAAAAATTAATTTAATTTATTTAAAGATTTAATCTAATTAATTTAATCTTAGTCTTAATTAGCAGGTTAAGTAATTAATTTAGTTTTATTTAGCCTTTTAAGTAATTAAAATTAAATTATTTACTCATTATTTAAATTAATCTAATTAAATCACAACCTTGATTATAACTATTATAACTTTTATAATAGTTATTTTTTTAATTACAGTTGTTTTTTATTTTGCTTTTAATTGCGTTTTTTATTATAACTATAATTTTAAAAGTGTTTTTTTTTAGCTTGCTATATTTATAATTACTTTTTTAATAGCAATCTTTATAGCTTTTTTGCTAACTATTATAGTTTTTTTAATTATTTTTATAATTATTATAAAAGTAGTAGTTAAAGCTACTAATATAGTTTAATTAATAATAGTATAAATATAAAAAGCAATAATTAAACTATTGTTTATTATATTAACTATAATATTGTTTATATAACTTTTAAATAAAATTATATTATAGTTTATAATATAAAGTATTATTATTAATTAACAATTTAGTTTTAAGCTTAATATTTAAATATTGCTTTTATATTTTTTATTTTAAGCTATATTAGTTTTTTTTAATTTAAGTTATATAATTTTTAAAAAACTTTTTTTTTTTAAAAAAACAAGTATAATTAGTAATTGCTTTTGTTTATTAATTATATATATTTTTTATTATACTTTGCTAATTTAATTTATTTTTTGCTAAAGTGCTATTAGCTTATATATATTAAAGTTTATGCTAAATATACTAAGAAATAGCGTTGTTGTTTTTAGCCAAGGTTGTGAAATTAATCTAATTAATTAGTTAATTAATTAATTTAGTCTTAGTCTTAGTCAAGGGTTTAAGTAAATAATTTAGTCTTAGTTAACAGGTTAAGTAATTAATTTAGTCTTAATTAACAGGTTAAGTGATTAATGATTAAATTTTTAGTTAAGGAATTTGATTAAATAGTTAATAAAAATTCGAATTTTCAGTCTTTTTTAAAAAGGAAACTAGCTTTAAATACCCTTTAAAAAGGCCTTTTTTTAATATATTCTATTTAATTTTACCTATTTTTTTGACAAATTAATCATTAAGTGAATAATTAGTCTAATTAATTAATCTTAGTGTTAATTAGCAGGTTAAGTAAATAATTTAGTCTTAGTTAACAGTTTAAGTGATTAATTTAGTTTTAGTTAAGGGTTTAAGTGAATAATAATTAAATTAATTAATTAGGTTTTTAATTAAGACTAAATTATTCACTCATTATTTAAATTAATCTAATTAAATTACAACCCTGTTTTTAGCAATATTTTAAAGCGTAAAAATATTATATAAGAACTTTTAAGTTGCTTGCTTAAATCTAATTTTAAAGCATTTTTTAAAAGTTTTTATAAAAGCGTTAATATTAATATTATATAATATTTGCTATTAAACTTTAGTAATTTCTTTATTTTACTATAATAATATTAATTTTGCTAGCAAATAATTAAATATTTATTAAAGCTATTTAGTATTAAGTTTTTATATATTTTTATTTTTTATTAAAGCTTAATATAATTTATAAAAAAATAAATGTTTATATATATAATATTTTTTTTATTATTAAGATTATTTTATTTAAAATTAAAAATTTAAATATTATTTTGCTTAATTTTATATACCTTTTTATATAAACGCTATATTTGCTTTAAGTGTTTAACTTTATAAGTTTCTTATGCTAAATAAACTATTATTGCTATAATTATTTATATTACTGTTACTATTGCCTAAATTAAGTAGTTTTTCCGGATTCTTAGCGTTTTTATTACTATTTAATCGGTTAAATTTTAGCAAAGGTAACATAATATTAGTATTAAGGTTTATTTTATTATTTAAAGCTAATAATAATATAATAGTTATAAGTTTATTTTTTATTTTCTTATTATTTTTTAGCGTTTTTTTCTACTTTTTTACTTACATATATATATATATATATTTTTTTTTTTATAAAATATATATTAAAAGTTATTCTTTACAGCTTATTATTTAGCTACTTAATAATTTTAATATTTATATTAAGCTTTGTTAGCTATATTTTAAATATAAATGCTATAGGTTTTATGCTTAAAGTTTACAATTTTTTTTTTTTATATAGCAAAAAAGATTTTTTATATTTTTAACTTTAGTTAAGGTTATGAAATTAATCATTAGTTAATAAGTAAATAATTAGTTAAACTAAATTAATTTAATTAGTTAGTTAATTAATTAATTTAGTCTTAGTCTTAGTTAAAGGTTTAAGTAAATAATTTAGTCTTAGTTAACAGTTTAAATGATTAATTTAGTCTTAATTAACAGGTTAAGTAATTAGTCTTAGTCTTAGTTAAAAACTTAAGTAAATAATTTAGTTTTAATTAACAGTTTAAGTGAGTAATTTAGTCTTAGTTAACAGTTTAAGTGATTAATTTAGTCTTAGTTAAAGGTTTAAGTAAATAATGATTAAATTAATCAATTAGTTTTTTAATTAAGACTAAATTATTCACTTATTATTTAAATTAATCTGATTAAATCACAACCCTGATAAACCCGTAATTATATACTTTTAATAAAGTATTGCTAAAAGCACTAGTTATCTTTTAAAAACAATAGTTTAATACAAGGTTGCAGGGTTATGATTTTTGATTAATTTAATCAAACTTTAATTAAGTTTAAAAACGCTTTAAAAAATTAGGCTTTTACGCTAGCCGAAAAAAGAAACTAGGGTTAAAGATTATTTAACTCCGGCTATTTAACCGTATTAGGTATATTTAATTAAATTATAACCCCGATTTTTAAAATGTAAAAATAAACCTTTAATCAGGAATTTTTATAAAAAGTAAATTCTTTTTTAAATTAATTGCTATTAAAAATCCACTTTTAACGCTAACTTAAAATGGGAAGTAAATTTGTTTAATCTATAATATAATATTTATAAAACTACTACCTATTTAAGTATAGCTTAAAAATTCGATTTTTAAAAGCAAAAAATAGTTTAATTAATTTAAATAATAAGTAAATAATTTAATCTTAATTAAAAAACTAATTAATTAATTTAATCATTATTTACTTAGCTAGCTAAATAAGACTAAATTATTCACTTAGGTTTTAAGCTAAAACTAAAACTAAATTAATTAAATTAAATTAATTTAACTAATTATTCACTTAATAACTAATGATCAATTTCATAACCCTGGTTTAATATAACCTTATAAAACATATATTATATATTATACGCTAAAACGCATATTTTAAATATATTTTTAACTATTAAGCTATTAGCTATTAAGTAGCTAGTATACTATATTTATAATCAAATTCTTTTTAAGAACTAAAGTCTTAGCCTTTTCTTTTTTTCTACATTTTCTAGTTAATATATTACATTATATATATACCTTAAAAACATTTAATATAAATAAAAGTAAATTATTTATTTATTATTAAAATTACTTTAATTAAATTATAACCTTAAGATTAAGTAATAAAGCTAAAAGTAGTTATTTAATAAAAAAGGTGTTAATAAGTTAAAAACGCCATAATACTTATAGTAAGCCTAGATATAATATATAAACTTATTAGGCAAATATAAACACCTTTAATAAAAAAGATTTTAATTAATTTAATTAAATTAACATAGTGTTATAATACCGGATAAGTGGAAAAAAGAAGATGATTAATGAATCGTTTTTTTACCTATTAGATATATGTGTCGATATATATATCTATTCTATTTTATGACAATCCTGCTAGGTATAATGGGTATAATAAATATTCTATGACATAATGGATGCATGACGTAGTGCCACGGACACCGTTCTATGAACTCGCCAATGTCTCGGGAAGTTCAATTCATATGCCAGGTCTCCCACTCTCTTGACGACCCTAAGAGGCCCCGTCCTCTGCTGGGACCATTTCTTGGGTGGTTGTCCTGGCACTGCTGGAACCATGGGATGTATTTCCTCAGCCAGGTGACCATTCCCAGGTACGTCTCCAGCTCGCCGAGTATCTGTATTTTGACATTGTAGGCAGTAGTCTAGATACTTTCGTATCCATCTTGCCAGGTTCCGTGTTGTAAATCCTGCGAGCTCGTCTATTATTCTTTTTAAGCCGAAATGGTGGTTCTTGTCGTGTGCCATGTGTAGGATTTCCGGCAGACAACTCTTAGAAATGACCAGTTTTCTTTCCGTCCTCGTCGGGGCGTGGTATAAGAGTTCTTTATCGTCTAGTTCGAATTTAAATCCTTTTAGCTTCTGCAGTGCGCTTATAATGTTCTAAAGCTTTCTGTCTTTTAGGTAGCCTTCCCTTAATTTTTATTTAAAGGACTCGTCTATCCCCACTGTGCTTGTCACATATCTCGATGTCTTTTAGGATAGTTTTATCAACTCCGAGTCCATTTTTCTCGTATAGCGTCCTTTGTTTCGTTTCCATATTATTTTTAAAGAACCACGCGTCTAGTTTAATATACTGCGGGTTTGTCACCTTTAGCTAGTTTATTAACTTTTCGTTTTCCTGTTAAATAATGCTTAAAAAACCTTTTTAACAAAAAGCCTTATTAAAAAAACCGTCGTTTTTATTTACTGCTTTATCTATTACATAAATATCTTTTATTATATATACGAGGTTATGATTTAATTAAATTAATTTAAATAAAAATAATTTAATGTTAATTAAAAAACCAATTAATTAATTTAATGATTAATCACTTAAAAGGCTAAATAAAACTAAATTAATTATTTAACTTACTAATTAAAACTAAGACTAAATTAAGTTAATTAAAAATTTAATTAAATTAATTTAATTTTTAATCATTTACTTTAATTAATTAAAAAAAATTAAAATAAAATAAAAAACAAATATAAAAAAAAGTAAAAAGAAATAAGGTTAATAATAAATACTATTAAATAATTTATATAAAAATGATATGACCTTATAGGGGGTGTATCGCGTGTTATATGTGTGTCACTAACCATTAAGCCGTTAGGCCATTGTGACAGCCTAACGGCTGTTAAGCAGCTAGCACACCATGTCTACAATTAGATTCTTTCTAAGACCTAAAGTCTTAGCCTTTCCTTTTCTCCTAGATCTTCTAGTTAATATATTACATTAAACACACACCCTAGGAAGGGTTTATCAAAAAGTTTTAGAATTTTTAGAATTATTTTAAAATATTATTAAATATTTTTATATTGCTTACGTAATTTTTTTTTTAAATTTTTCGTAAATTTAAAATTTAATATTTTTAAAAATAAACTATACTATAATTTTTATTATTTTTAGTTTTATTTTAATTATATTTTTTTAAATTTTTATTATATTAGTTTATATTTTGTTTATTTTTTTAAAATTAATTAATTAAGAAATTAATTAAATTAATTTAGTTTAACTAATTATTTATATATTAACTAATAATTAATTTCATAACTTTATATATATATATTTTAATTATATTTTAATATAAATATAAATCACTTAAAACTATTAAGTAAAATTAAATTATTTACTTAAACTATTAACTAAAACTAAATTATTCACTTAAACCTTTAACTAAGACTAAGATTAATTAATTAAACTAATTATTTACTAAATGAATAATTTGTTAAAAAAATTAGCTAAACTTAAATAAATATAATAAAAAAAGGCCTTTTTAAAAGCTATTTAACTATACTTTCCTTTTTAAACACTATTTAAAATTCGAATTTTTATTAATATTTTAATTAAATTTTTTAATTAAGAATTTAATTAGTATTCACTAGGGTTATGATTTAATTAAATTAATTTACATGATAAATGAATAATTTAGTTTGAATTGAATTTTTATTTGATTAATTTAATCATTATCCATTTAGCCGGCTAATTAAGACTAAATTAATCACTTAACTTGCTAATTAAAACTAAAACTAATCTAATTTAATTAAAATTTTAATTAGATTAAATTAATCTCACTTTAATTAATTCATCAAAAAAATTTACAGTTTAAATAAATAAATTTTTAGTAATAATAATAAACAAAATATTAATAATTATTTTTATTTCTTTTATTTTATTTAAAATAACTGTTTAAATATTATTAATCTTTTATTAAAACTAGTTCTTTAAGTATTTATATATATATATATATATTTAAATATTTTAATAATATAATTTTAAAATAACCATAGTATAAAAAATCTTTTATATTTATTATATTTATTTATAGAAATTTTAAATAATATATTTTTAAATATAAATAACTATATTAATATATTATATTACTTATTTTGAAAAAGGAATATATTTAAAAAACGACAGTTTTTTTTGCGTTATATATTTACCGCAGGGTTATGAAATTAATCATTAGTCATTAAGTGAATAATTAGTTAGACTAAATTAATCTGATTAATTAGTTAATTGATTAATTTAGTCTTAGTCTTAGTTAAGGGGTTAAGTAAATAATTTGGTCTTAGCCAACAGTTTAAATAAATAATTTAGTCTTAATTAACAGGTTAAGTGATTAATTTAGTCTTAGTCAACAGGTTAAGTGATTAATAATTAAATCTTTAGTTAGAAAATTTGATTAAAAGGTTAATAAAAATTCGAATTTTTATGCGTTTTTTTATAGGAAACTAGATTTAAATAGGCCTTAAAAAGCCCCTTTTTTTAGTATATTCTATTTAATTTTCCCTATTTCTTTAACGAATTATTCATTAAGTGAATAATTAGTCTAATTAATTAATCTTAGTCTTAATCAGCAAGTTAAGTCAGGGTTGTGATTTTTGATTAATTTAATCAAACTTTAATCAAGTTTGAAAACGGTTTTAAAAATCAGGCTTCTACGCTAGCCGAAAAGAAAAACTAGGGTTAAATACTATTTAACTTAGGCTATCTAACCGTATTAGGTATATTTACCTAATATATAACGCCGATTTTTAAAATGTAAAAATAAATCTTTAATCAGGAATTTTTATAAAAAGTAAAAAAAAAATTTGATTAATTGCAATTAAAAATCCACTTTTAACGCTGAGCTAAAATAGGAAGTAAATTAGTTTAATCCAGGGTTATGAAATTAATCATTAGTCAATAAGTGAATAATTAGTCTGACTAAATTAATCTGATTAATTTTCTGATTGATTAATTTAATCTGATTAAATTTTTAATTAGATTAATTTAGTCTTAGTCTTAGTCAGCCTTATAAGTAAATAAAGATTAAATTAATCTGATTAAGTTAATTAGTGATTAATTTAGTTAGACTAATTATTTACTTAGTGATTAATTTTAAAAAATTGAAAAAAGAAATTAATTAAAAAAAATAGAATTTAATATACTAAAAAAATTAAAAAAATATAATTAAAATAGAACTAAAAATAATAAAAATTATAGTTTAGTTTGCTATTAAAAATATTAAATTTTAAATTTATTAAAAAATTTAAATATTACGTAAGCAAAACCTAATTTTTTAAAAATAATTGTAAAAATTATAAAACTTTTATTATAGGTTATTTAAAAATATTTATTATTAAACCTATTTTTTTTAATTTTTTATATAAATTTTTAATACTTAATTTTAATTTTTAAAATTTTAAATTTTATTTTTTTTTGATTAATTAATCAAAGTAAGTAAATA
Organism: Xylaria sp. Z50; assembly: GCA_037356035.1. Taxonomy (NCBI): domain Eukaryota; kingdom Fungi; phylum Ascomycota; class Sordariomycetes; order Xylariales; family Xylariaceae; genus Xylaria; species Xylaria sp. Z50. The sequence continues at coordinate 14,859 of JBAWJU010000066.1, forward strand.
AGGATTAATTTAATCTGATTAAATTTTTGATTAATTAATTTAGTTTTAGTTTTAGTTAGCCTTATAAGTAAATAAAGATTAAATTAATCTGATTAATTTAATCAAGTGATTAAATTAATCAATTAAAAATTTGATTAAGACTAAATTATTTACTTATTATTTAAATTAATCTGATTAAATCACAACCCTGGTTTAATCTAAAATATAATAAATATAAAACTACTACCTGTTTTAGTATAGGTTAAAAATTCGATTTTTAAAAGCAAAAACTAGTTTAATTAATTGATTAATTTAATCTAATTAAATCATAACCCTAACTTTAAGTAAACTACAACTTTTTTTTATTTTAAATAAGGTATAAAAATACTTTATAATAAATTTTAAATAAATATTTTAAAACCGGCATAAATATAATAATATATTAGTTATAATTAACTAACTAAAAAAAAAAGTATAAACTATTTTATATACTACTAAAGCTATATTAAAAAATATAGCTAAAATATATTATAAAAACCTTTTTAAAGTTTTTAAAATGCTAATAACTATTATATTAAATTAAAAACTATAATTTATTATAGCTTTTAGAAATAAATTATATAAATTAATAAAAATAAAATATATATTAGCTTTAACAAAATACTATAAAATAGTAAAACAAGCAAAAATTATAAATAAATATTTTAACTAAAAACTTTAACCCTATATAAATTATTACTAAAATAATTAATTAAAATAAATACTTACTATAAATTATATTTAAGCCTTATTACCTTATAAATTTATAAGCTTATTACTATATAAAATAAAAATAAGCTTTTTAATACTTTTTAATTTTAACTAAAAAAACTAAACTATAAAAAAGAAAATTAAAAAAACTATTAAAAAAAAACAAGCACTAAAAAAAAAACCTTAAAAAAAACCAAAAAAATTGCTAATTTTATAAAAATAGCAAAATCTAACTTAAAAAATATATAAAATTATATAATAAAATAAGCTAACAAAAGCAAAAAAAAAAAACTTAATTTTAATATAAACAACTATATATTTATTATAAAAAAGCAATAGTTTTAAATAACAAACTGCTTTTTTAATAAGCTAAATTACTTGATAATATAGCAAAAATTTAAAGTACTTAAAAAATATAACAATATATTTAAGCTAAAAATACCTTTTTTATAATAAGCTACTAACTTATATTATGCTAACTAATTATAATTATATCTTAATAACCTTTTGCTAAAACAGGCTTTAAACAACTTAAAAAGTAAAGTTTTAAGCCTTAAAGCTAATAAAAAAAGTTTATTATAAAAAAAATGTAGTTATTTTAAATATATTACTAAAAATTATAATATTAAATACCATAAAAAAAAATAAAAAGCTAAAAAAAATAATATTTTATAGCAAAGTTTAAAAATAATATAATATTAATAAAAAAATTCTATAAATAAAACCTTAATATAGTAAAGGTTTTAATAAAACTAAAAAAATAAATAAAAGCAGCTAATAATAATAAATTTAATCAGGGTTATGAAATTAATCATTAGTCATTAAGTAAATAATTAGTTTAACTAAATTAATCTAATTAATTTTTTGATTACTTAATTTAGTTTTAGTCTTAGTTAAAGACTTAAGTAAATATTTAATTTAGTCTTAATTAACAGGTTAAGTAATTAATTTAGTTTTAATTAAAAGCTTAAGTAAATAATAATTAAATTAATCTAATTAAATTAATTACTAATTAATTTAGTTAGAGTAATTATTTACTTACTAATTATTTTGGTTTTTTTCTAATTTTTTTTGAAAATTCTTTTTAAACTTTTGTTAAAAAAATTAAAAAAAAGATTTTATATATATAAAAAAAGCAAAAATATTGTTTTAAATTTTCTAAAAAAAATAAATAATATTAACAAAAAAATTAAATGTTACAGTTTTTAATAATATAATTAAAAGAAAATATAATATAAAAATTAATATTATAAGCTAAAAAATTAATATTTTTTAAAATAAATAAAAGTATTAAAGTTTATATATTTTAAGCTATTAAATATATTTTTTTTATTTTTTTTAAACAACTTTAATTTTTTTAAAAAAAAATTCATATTTTTTAAAACCTTTTTTTAAAAAAGTTTTTAAATTAATATTAAATTCATATTATACTATATATTTTAATATAAAATATAGCAGCTTATAGCCTATTTTTTTGCCTTTAAAATAGCATATTTTATTTTAAAATAGAGCTAAAGTTAAAAATTTAAAAAATAAAAAACTAAATAAAGTTATATTATTAGCTTTTTAAATTTTTTAAATTTAATATTACTTTAATATTACTAAACTTTATATGTTTATATAGCGTTTTTTTAGCTTAAAAAGGTAGTAATTTTTTCGATTTTTTTTTTTAATTTATTTAGGTATTTATTAGCTATTTAAATATTTTTTATAAAAAGGGTAAGGGTACCCCCTTACCTTTTTCGTAAATCCTAGTTTTCTATATAATCCCTATAATATTACTTTAGTACTATTACCCTAAAGGCTATTACCCCTTTATTAGGCTACCTACTAGGCTACCTAGTAAGCTATATACTAGGCTATTTACTACGTTATTAATTATGTTATTATGCTATTTATTAAGCTATTATGCTACTAATTAAGCTGCTTATTAAGCTATTTATTAAGTTATCTCCTAGGCTATTTACTACGTTATTAATTATATTATTACGCTATTTATTAAAATATTTACTATATTATTTATACGGCTACTTATTATAAAATAAATAATAATATATAAGTTATTAACCTTTAAAATAAATTAATTTTCTATATAATAATAAAGTATTTTTATTATAATATAATTATTATAAAAACTATTAAACTAAAAACTATTATTAATATACAAGGTTATGATTTAATCAAATTAATTTAAATAATAAATAAATAATTTAATCTTAATTAAAAAACTAATTGATTAAGTTAATTATTAATTACTTAAAAGGCTAATTAAAACTAAATTAATTACTTAACCTGCTAATTAAGACTAAGACTAAATTAATCTAATTAAATTTTTAATTAAATTAAAATAGAAAACAATTATATAAAAAATTAAAAAAATTGCTTTTATAGTAAATAGTATTAAATAATTTATACTAAAAGTTTTAGAATTTTTAGAATTATTTTTTAATATTTTTTTTCTGCTTATGTAATATTACGTAATATTTCCATTTTTCTAGAAATTGAAAATTTAATATTTTTTAAAATAAACTATACTATAATTTTCATTATTTTTAGTTGTATTTTAATTATATTTTTTTAATTTTTTAATATATTAAATTTTAATTTTTTTTAATTAATTCTTTTTTTTTATTTTTTTTAAATTAATTACTAATTAATTTAATTTGATTAATTTAATCTTATTTACTTAAAAGGCTAATTAAAACTAAATTAATTACTTAGGTTACTAACTAAGATTAAGATTAAATTAATTTAATTAAAAATTTAATTAGATTAAATTAATTAATTAGGAAATTAATTAGATTAATTTAGTTTAACTAATTATTTACTTATTAACTAATAATTAATTTTATAACCCTGTTAATATAATATTTATAATATTTAAAAATATTACTTACTTTTAAATAAATAATAATATTATATAAAAATAATTAAGTATTAAAACAACTTAATTATTTATAATAATAAAATATTTTTATTATAATATAATTATAATAAAAACTGTTAAACTAAACAAAAAATATTAATATATAAGATATAATATATATAAAAAAAAAGTACTTACTTATTAAATAAATAATAATATATATATAAATAATTAAGTATTAAAACAATTTAATTATTTATAATAATAAAATATTTTTATTATAATATAATTATAATAAAAACTGTTAAATTAAAAAAATATTAATATATAATTTATTATATATAAAACAAATACTTACTTATTAAACAAATAATAATATATATATAAATAATTAAATATTAAAACAACTTAATTATTTATAGTAATAAAATATTTTTATTATAATATAATTATAATAAAAACTATTAAACTAAATAAAAAATATTAATATATAATATATAATATATATAAAAAAAAGTATTTACTTATTAAATAAATAATAATATATATATAAATAATTAAGTATTAAAACAATTTAATTATTTATAGTAATAATAATATTAAATATTAAATATTAAATAATAAAAGTTATAAAAATAAAGTAATATAAATAAATAAATATAAATAAATATAAAAAATATTAAATAAAATAAATATATAATTATAAAAGTAAAAAAGTAACTAATAAAAAAAAATAACAAAATTAAAAAAGAAATTTTAAACAATATATAAAAGTTAAAAAATATATATATAGTATATTTTTTTTTTTTTAAAGCTTACAAATTTTTTTTAAAACATATAACATATGATTTTTTTTTTTTAAAGCTTATAAATCTTTTTAAAACGTATAACATATAATTCTTTTTTTTTTTTAAAGCTTACAAATTTTTTTAAAATATATAACATATAATTTTATTTTTTTTTAAAGCTTACAAATTTTTTTAAAACGTATAACATATAATTTTTTTTTTTTTTAAAGCTTACAAATTTTTTTAAAACATATAACGTTTAATTTTTTTTTTTTAAAGCTTATAAATCTTTTTAAAACATATAACATATAATTTTATTTTTTTAAAGCTTATAAATTTTTTTAAAATTAATAACATATAATTTTTTTTTAAAGCTTACAAATTTTTTTAAAACTTATAACATATATTTTTTTTTTAAAGCTTATAAATTTTTTTATAACTAATAATATATAATTTTCTTTTTTTAAAGCTTATAATTTTTTTTAAAACATATAATATATAATTTTTTTTTTTTTAAAGCTTACAAATTATTTTAAAGCACTTTTATATATAGTAAATTTTTTTTGTTTTTTTTTTTATTTTTTAAACATACTATTTATATTATTTTAAATTACTTTTATATTTATATTATATTATTTTTATATTATAATATTTTTATATTATACTATTTTTATATTTTTTTTATATTAGTTTTTAATTTTTTTTTTTATATTTTTTTTTTATTTTATTTTTTTTTATTTTTTTATTTTTTTTTTTTATTTTAATAATAAGTTTTTTATCTGTTTTAAATAACAATTTTAATTTTTTTAACCTTATTATTTTTTTTAAATATTTTATTATAAGCAAATATGCTATTAATATTAAAAACAAATTAAATTTTATTTTTTTACTTAATAATTTTTTTTTATTTATATTTTATAATATAGTTTTTTTATTTAAATATTATTACTTATTAATTTAAATTTACTTTAAAAAGTAAAATATTTTTATATATTATAAGTTATTTTTTTATACTTTTTATTTTTTTAAATTATTATATTTAATATTAATTATTAAATACTTTTTTAAATTAATTTTAAAAGTTAAAAGCTTTTAAGCTTTAAATTTAGCTTAATATTAATCATAATAATATTTTAATATTGCTTATAATTAGGGTTGTAATTTAATTAGATTAATTTAAATAATAAGTAAATAATTTAGTTTTAATCAAATTTTTAATTGATTAATTTAATCATTATTTACTTAGCGGGCTAATTAAGATTAAATTAATTACTTAACTTGCTAATTAAGATTAAATAAATTACTTAACCTACTAATTAAAATTAAATTATTTACTTAACCTGCTAATTAAAACTAAGACTAAATTAATCTGATTAAAATCTTAATTAGATTAAATTAATTATTAATTAGTTACTTTGATTAATTAATTAAAAAAATTTAAAATTAAAATAAATAAATTTTAATAAATAATTATATTTCTTATTTTTTTTTATTTTAAACTAGCTATTTAAATATTAAATATTTTTTATTAAAACTATATAGTATACTTTTTAGCTTATATATATTTAAATATTTTAATAATATAATTTTTAATATAAATATTTTATTAATAACATAATATATTTAAAAAAGATATAATATAATAAATGTTTTATATTTATTATATTTAATAATAAAAAGTTTAAATAATATATTATTAAATATAAATAACTTTATTAATATTATTTATTTTTTAAAAAAACAATATATTATAAAAAATATGTTTTTTTGCTTTATATATACACCTTTTTTTTAAAAAGCTGTTTTATTATTTATAAAAATTTACAATAGTTTAAATAGTTTATTTTTAAAAATAAATTTATTATTATTACTTGTTTTTTTAAAAAATATATATTATAAAAAAACCTTTTTTTTTTTTTTGCTTTATATACCTGCTTTAATTTTTTAAAAAAAAACAAAAATTTCCGAATTTTTTTATTATTTATAAAATCTTTTAAAAAGTTTAAAAAACTTTGTTAATATTACTTGTTTTTTAAAAAAAAGAACATATTATAAAAACCGGTTTTTTTGGCTTTATATACCTGCCTACCTATTTTTTTAAAAATTTCTTTTTTCGAATTTCTTTCCTATTTATAAAAATTTATATATTTTTTTAAACAACTTATTTTTAAACGTAAATAACTCTGTTAATATTACATATTTTTCAAAAAAGAACATACTATAAAAAATACCTTTTTTTGCTTTATATACCTACTTAATATCTTTAGAAATTTTTTTTTTCGAATTTTCTTACCATTTATAGAATTTTTAAATACCTTATTTTCAAACGTAAATAACTCTGTCAATATAACATATTTTTTAAAAAGGAACATACTATAAAAAACCCCTTTTTTTGCTTTATATACCTACCTAATTTTTTTAGAAAATTTTTTTTTCGAATTTTCTTACCATTTATAAAATTTTTAAATACCCTGTTTTTAAACGTAAATAACTCCGTTAATATTACATATTTTTCAAAAAGGAACATACTATAAAAAACCCCTTTTTTTGCTTTATACACCTACCTAATTTTTTTAGAATTTTTTTTTTTCGAATTTTCTTACCATTTATGGAATTTTTAAATACCTTGTTTTTAAACGTAAATAACTCCGTTAATATTACTAGAAATAGAAAACGTTCGTTCGATAGAAGCAAATGTAGTTAGAATTGCTAAATATCGTCAAGCTAAAATACTTAAAATCGGATATCGTAAAATATTTGCTTTCCACCATAATAAAATATCGGTCTAATAAAATATTAATATAAATAAATAAATAAATATATAATAAAACTTACATCTTTAGGATATTTTCCTTTGTTAAAATAAAAACCGATTTCTTCGGTTAAATTATGATCTGTTAAATAAATTTCGCTTTTAGAATCCGATTTATTTTTATTATTATTTAATATAATATTTTAATTATTATTATTTTCTTTTTTTGTTTTTAACCTATTTAAAGTTAATATTAATATTATATTAAAGGTTATATTAACTTATAAATTATATTTAGCTTGTAATAAAAATATTATATTGTTTTTAATAGATTTATAATAAAAAAGTAAACTATTTTGTTAAAAATAGCTTACTTTTTATATAGGATTTAAAATTAACTCTAATAAAAGTGCTTTATAGTTGTCGATAGTATTTAGCTTTAATTTTTAAAGAAAATATTTATTTAGCTTTTTTTAACTACTTTAAATTGTAGTAATAAAGCTTTATAAAATTAGTTTTTAAAATAATTAATTAGTAAAAGCTTTTAAATATAAACATTTACTTACTATATTAAAATTATTTTAAATTATGCGGTTATATTTATTTATTAAATTTAAAAGGTTTTTTTAAATTTGATAAATAAATAATAATTTTTGCAAAGCTATAACATAATATTTAGCTTGTAAATAAGTAGTAGCTTTAACAAATACTTTAAATATTTGTTTAAGTTTTTTTAAGGTTTGCTAATCTATTGCATTTAAAAAAATACTTTTAAATTTAAAATAGTTAGTATTTCGGCTAGTATAAATTAAAGCATTTTTTAATTTAAGAAAAATTTTAATTATTTTATACGTTAAATTTTAACAGGTAGGTATATCTATTTAAAAATTAATTTAAAATTATAAAAGTAAAAATAAAAAAAACATACTAAGTAGTATTACTTTAGTATTATAAGTAATAAATAAATTTCCGTTTTTTTTACAAGAAATTATTTCTTATAAAAAAACTTTTCGAATGTTGGTTACATATTTAGTAAAGGCTGCAATTTTTCGAATTCAAATAAATAAATCTAAAAATATTAATAAAACCCTTTTTTAAAAAAAAAAAACTTACTATTAAATTCTGAATTTTCTTCTAGTTAATTAACTTTGTTTAGTTATAAAAAAAAAAGATTATTATTAATATAATCTAATATAAACTTGTTTACTTTATTGTTTAAAATATAATTTTAAAGAATATTTTAAGCAATAATGTTTAAAATATAACAAATATCGTTAATAAATTCGGTATTTAATTTTTCGAAATATTCCTTTTAAAATCGAGTAATAAACCGGTTATTATTTTAAGCATTATCTCAAGTAATACTAAAAACATTAATTAAATAAATAAAAAAAAAAATAAAAAAAAAATAAGATAAAAAAAAACATACCTAAAAATATTTTCTGTTTTAATAGCTAAAAATAAGGCTATAATTTTTTTAAATTCTTAAAAAATATAAAAGCCTGTTTTATTAGTAATTAAATCTTTAAAACTAATTAATTTATAAGTTAAATTAAATTTAAAATTAATAAAAAAATAATAACTTTAATAAATAAAGTATTTAAATTCAAAGTCTAAATATTAAAAACAATTAAAAACTTTTTATAACTATTAGTATATAAAGATAATTTAAAATTGAAAACATTTAAAGCATTATTAAATATTGTTTAAAGTATTAGTTTAATTTTCTACCTATTTAAAATAAAAGCATTTTTAAAAACAAGATTAATATTAAAAAAAAAAAAAAAAAAAATTTATTTACGGTTTATAATAAACTAATAACTCTTTAAAAAATAAAAAATTTAAAATATTAAATAGTAAATTATTATTAATAATAAGATTTAATATTTTTAAATAGGCTTTAGATTTTATAAAAATACTATTTGTAATAGTATTATTTTAAAGTCTTTTTCTAGATTGTAAATTAAAAAAAAAATTTAAAGTGCTAGAAATAGAAACGAATTCTTTTTAAAAAAATTAGTTATTATAAAAAGTTTAAAATTAAATATATATACTTAGTTGTTTGCCTTTTTATTCGGTTTTAATATTATAAGCAACATTAAAATGTTGTTATTAATAATGCCGAGCTAAATTTAAAGCTTAAAAGCTTTTAACTTTTAAAATTAATTTAAAAAAGCATTTAATAATTAGTATTAAAAACAATAATTTAAAAAAAAATAAAAGGTATAAAAAAACAACTTATAATATATAAGAATATTTTACTTTTTAAGGTAAATTTAAATCAATAAGTAATAATGTTTAAATAAAAAGACTATATTATAAAACATAAATAGAAAAGAAATTATTAGGTAAAAAGGTAAAATTTAGTTTGTTTTTAATATCGGTAGCATATTTGCCTATAATAAAAGGTTTAAAAGAAATAATAAGGTTAGAAAAATTAGAATTGTTATCGAAAACAGACAGAAAACTTATTGTTAAAATAAAAAAAAAATAAAAAAAGAAAAAAGAATAAGGAAAAAAAAAATAAAAAAAATATAAAAAAAAAAATTAAAAGCTAATATAAAGAAAATATAAAAATAGTATAATATAAAGGTATTATAATATAAAGGTAGTATAATATAAATATAAAAGTAATTTAAAATAATATAAGTAGTATGTTTAAAAAGTAAAAAGAAAAACGGAAAAGGTTTACTATATATAAAAGTGCTTTAAAATAATTTGTAAGCTTCGAAAAAAAAAATTATATATTATACATTTCAAAATAATTTGTAAGCTTTAAAAAGAAAAAATCATATGTTATTTGTTTCAAAAGAATTCGTAAGCTTTGCAAAAAAAAAATCATATGTTATTCGTTTTAAAAGAATTTATAAGCTTTAAAAAAAAAAAATCATATGTTATTCGTTTTAAAAAGATTCGTAAGCTTCGAAAAAAAAAAAAAAGAATTATACGTTATACGTTTCAAAAGGATTCGTAAGCTTTAAAAAAAAAAAGAATTATACGTTATACGTTTTAAAAGGATTCGTAAGCTTCAAAAAAAAAAATTATACGTTATACCTTTCGAAAGAATTCGTAAGCTTTAAAAAAAAAAAAATTATACGTTATTAGATTCAAAATAATTTATAAGCTTCGAAAAAAAAAAAAAAAATCATACGTTATACGTTTCGAAAAAATTCGTAAGCTTAGAAAAAAAAAAAAAAAATCATACGTTATTAGTTTCAAAAGAATTCGTAAGCTTCAAAAAAGAATATCATACGTTATACGTTTCAAAAAAATTCGTAAGCTTCAAAAAAAAGAAAGAATCATACGTTATACGTTTCAAAAGAATTCGTAAGCTTAGAAAAAAAAAAAAAAAAATCATACGTTATTAGTTTTAAAAGAATTCGTAAGCTTCGAAAAAAAAAAAGAATCATACGTTATACGTTTCAAAAGAATTTGTAAGCTTCAAAAAAAAAATCATACGTTATTAATTTCGAAATAATTCGTAAGCTTCGAAAAAAAAAAACATACTACATACATATTTTTCAACTGTTATATATTGTTTAAAATTTCTCCTTTAATTTTGTTATTTTTTTTTTCATTAGTCACTCGTTTACCTTTATAGTTATACACTCGTTTTATTTAATATTCTTTACATTTGTTTATATTTATTTATTTATATTATATTATTCCTATAGCCTTTATTATTTAATATTTAATATTTAATATTATTATTATATAAATATTTAAGTTGTTTTAATACTTAATTATTTATATATGTATTATTATTTATTTAATAAGTAAGTATTTTATTTTATATATATTATACGTTATATATTAATATTTTTTCTTTAGTTTAACAGTTTTTATTATAATTACATTATAATAAAAATATCTTATTACTATAAATATTTAAGTTGTTTTAATACTTAATTATTTATATATGTATTATTATTTATTTAATAAGTAAGTATTTTTTTTATATATATATTATATGTTATATATTAATATTTTTTTTTTAGTTTAACAGTTTTTATTATAATTATATTATAATAAAAATATCTTATTACTATAAATAATTAAGTTGTTTTAATACTTAATTATTTATATATATATTATTTATTTAACAAGTAAGTATTGTTTTATATATAATAAGTTATATATTAATATTTTTTTTAGTTTAACAGTTTTTATTATAATTATATTATAATAACAATATTTTATTACTATAAATAATTAAGTTGTTTTAATACTTAATTATTTATATATATATTATTATTTATTTAATAAGTAAGTATTGTTTTATATATAATAAGTTATATATTAATATTTTTTTAGTTTAACAGTTTTTATTATAATTATATTATAATAAAAATATTTTATTTTTATAAATAATTAAGTTGTTTTAATACTTAATTATTTTTATATATTATTATTATGTATTTAAAAGTAAGTAATATTTTTAAATATTAGAAATATTATATTAATAATAGTTTTTAGTTTAATAGTTTTTATTATAATTATATTATAATAAAAACACTTTATTATTATATAGAAAATTAATTTATTTTAATACTTAATTATTTATATATATTAGTATTAATTTTATAATAAGTAGCTATATAAATAATATAGTAAATAGCTTACTAAATAACATAATAACATAATTAATAACGTAGTAAATAGCTTAGTATATAGCTTATTAAGTAGCTTAGTAGGTAGTTTATTAAGTAACCTAATAGGTAGCATTGTAGCTTAATAGGGAGCTTAATAGGTAGCATAGTAGCTTAGTAGGTAGCTTAGTAGCTTACTAGGTACCCTAGTAGGTAGCCTAATAGGTAGCTTAGTAGGTAGCCTAGTAGATAGCTTAGTAGGTAGCTTAATAGGTAGCTTAGTAGGTAGTATAGTAGCTTACTAGGTAACTTAGTAGGTAGCCTAGTAGGTAGCCTAATAGGTAGCATAGTAGCTTACTAGGTACCCTAGTAGGTAGCTTAGTAGGTAGCCTAATAGGTAGCATAGTAGGTAGCCTAGTAGATGGCTTAGTAGGTAGCTTAATAGGTAGCTTAGTAGGTAGCCTAATAGGTAGCATAGTAGGTAGCCTAGTAGATGGCTTAGTAGGTAGCTTAATAGGTAGCTTAGTAGGTAGCTTAGTAGGTAGCCTAATAGGTAGCATAGTAGGTAGCCTAGTAGATAGCTTAGTAGGTAGCTTAATAGGTAGCTTAGTAGGTAGCTTAGTAGGTAGTCTAATAGGTGGCTTAGTAGGTAGCTTAGTAGGTAGCCTAATAGGTAGCATAGTAGCTTACTAGGTAACCTAATAGGTAGCATAGTAGGTAGCTTAGAAGGTAACCTAATAGGTAGCCTAATAAAGGGGTAATAGCCTCTAGGGTAATAGTACTAAAGTAATATTATAGGGATTATATAGAAAACTAGGATTTACGAAAAAGGTAAGGGGGTACCCTTACCCTTTTTATAAAAAATATTTAAATAGCTAATAAATACCTAAATAAATTACAAAGAAAAATCGAAAAAATTGCTACCTTTTTAAGCTAAAAAAACGCTATATAAACATATAAAGTTTAGTAATATTAAAGTAATATTAAATTTAAAAGAATTAAAAAACTAATAATATAACCTTATTTAGTTTTTTATTTTTTAAATTTTTAATTTTAACTATATTTTAAAATAAAATATACTATTTTAAAGGCAAAAAAATAGGCTATAAGCTGCTGTATTATATATTAGAATATATAGTATAATACGAATTTAATATTAATTTAAAACCTTTTTTAAAAAGAAGTTTTAAAAAATATGAATTTTTTTAGAAAAAAATTAAAGTTGTTTAAAAAAATTAAAAAAATATATTTAATACCTTAAAATATATAAACTTTAATAGTTTTATTTGTTTTAAAAAATATTAATTTCTTAGCTTATAATATTAATTATTATATTATATTTTATTTTAATTATATTATTAAAACCTATAAATTTTAATTTCTTTATTAAGATTATTTATTTTTTAGAAAATTTAAAACAATATTTCTGCTTTTTTTTTATATATAAAATCTTTTTTTTAATTTTTTAAAAAAAAGTTTAAAAAGAATTTCCAAAATTTTTTTTTTAAAAAAAACCAAATTAATCAGTAAGTAAATAATTAATCTAACTAAATTAATCAGTGATTAATTTAATTAGATTAATTTAATTATTATTTACTTAAGCTTTTAATTAAGACTAAATTAATTACTTAACCTGCTAATTAAAATTAAATTAATTACTTAACCTGTTAATTAAGACTAAATTATTTACTTAAGTCCTTAACTAAGACTAAGACTAAATTAATTAATTAAAAAATTAATTAGATTAATTTAGTTTAACTAATTATTTACTTAATGACTAATAATTAATTTTATAACCCTGCTTATAATATTAAAACTAAATAAAAAAGCAAATAATTAAATATATATATTTAATTTTAAACTTATTTATAATAACTAATTTTTTAAAAAAAAATCTATTTTTATTTTTAGCACTTTAAATTTTTTTTTAATTTATAATTTTAAAAAAAACCTTAAAATAATATTATTATAAATAATATTTTTATAAAATCTAAAGCTTATTTAAAAATATTAAGTCTTATTATTAATAATAATTTACTATTTAATATTTTAAATTTTTTATTTTTTAAAAAGTTATTAGTTTATTATAAACTATAAATAAATTTTTTTTTTTTTTTTATATTAATTTTATTTTTAAAAATATTTCTATTTTAAATAAATTAAAAATTAAACTAATACTTTAAATAATATTTAACAATACTTTAAATATTTTTTATTTTAAATTATTTTTATATACTAATAATTATAAAAAGTTTTTAATTATTTTTAATATTTAAACTTTAAATTTAAATATTTTATTTATTAAAGTTATTATTTTTTTTATTAATTTTAAATTTAATTTAACTTATAAATTAATTAGTTTTAAAGATTTAATTACTAATAAAATAAGTTTTTATATTTTTTAAAAATTTTAAAAAATTATAGCCTTATTTTTAGCTATTAAAACAGAAAATATTTTTAAGTATGTTTTTTTTATTTTTTTTTTTTTTTATTTTCTTTTTTATTGATTTTCTTTTTTATTTATTTAATTAATATTTTTAGTATTATTTAAAATAATGCTTAAAATAACAACCAGTTTATTAGTTAATTTTAAAAAAAATATTTTAAAAAATTAAATACTAAATTTATTAACAATATTTATTATATTTTTTATATTTTAAATATTATTATTTAAAATATTCTTTAAAATTATATTTTAAATAATAAAGTAAATAAGTTTATATTAAATTATATTAATAATAATCTTTCTTTTTTATAACCAAACAAAGTTAATAGTAATAATAGTATAGCTATGCTGGCAGCATAGCCCTATAACTATACCATTAGCTATAGCATATATATATAGGTATGTATACCCTATATATTTATTTTTTTTTTCTTTTTTTTTCTTATATATAAATTCTATATAAATAAAATATTTTATTGTAAAGTTATACCTTTTGTAATTACTTAACTGTAACAATTTACGTATTACTTATTTATTTTACAAAGTATATTAAAACTGCTTTTTAATATATTTTTAATAAATAAACAAACTAATAAATAAACTAATTAACTAGACTAAATACCCTATATATACTTACTATAGCATGCAATATAAAAAAATAAGCTGCTTTTAAAAATATAGCTTGTAAAAAGGTGCGGTTTTTTATAAATAATTTATAATAAAGCATTTTCTATAAAAAAAAGGCGCTAAAATTAAAAGCTAAATAATAATTTTTAATTATATTTTTTATTTAGGTTTTATATACAGCTTATACTATAATATTTAATTATATAAATAAAAACTATAACAAATTTATTAACTTTTATTTTTATATATTAAATTTTAAGTAATAAGCAAAAAACTATAAATAGTTAATATAATACTATTATAGCCTTAAATAGTTAAACGCTTAAGCCGACAACTTTAAGTAATATTTTATAGTATTATATTTTAAAAAAAATAATCCTGCTTTTTTGTTTACTGTTTTAAGCCCTAAGTGCAAAATTTTAATATTTAATTTTAATAAACTTATAAACAAAGCTTTTTTTTAAATGCTATTAAATAACCTTAATATGCTATAAGTAAAGTTTAAACTTTATATGCTAATAATATAAATGTTTTATTAATAAGCTTAAAATTTATATAATTTTTTTATATAAAACAAAATTAATTTAAATGCTTTTATTTAATAAGGTTATTTTATATGCTAAAAAAAAAATAATAAAATTAACTAATTAAGTATATATAAAAAAAAAGAAAAAAGTTTTTTTTTTAATTTAATAGCTTATAAAAATTATAATAAGGTATATAACTGTTTTATAAAAAAACTTTTAGATGTAAAAGCTAAATATAGCCGGCTTAATAACTAGCTAATTTTAGTAAACTAAACTATAGTTAACCTGCTAAATAACTATAATATAAACTTAAGTATAGATTTTAATATTAAAAGCTTTTACTAATTAATAAAAGTTAATATTTATATTTTTTATGCTAAAAAAAAAAAAATAATATTAGTTTTAAAGTTTAATATAAAAAAATAATAAACTAGCTTATAATTAATATTAATTAGTTTGCTAATAATATAGCTAAAATAATTAAGGTTAAATCCTACTTAGGAAATAAAGCTGCTTAATAACTATAGCTATATCTAGCTAATACTTATTTTAAAAAGTTAGCAACTTTAGCTATATTGCTTATATATTTTTAAAATTAATACTATAATATTAATATTATAAAAAAGTTTAAAAAAAAGTAAAAAAAAATATATTTTAATAGCTATAAACTTAATAAATTTATTAAGTTTAAAAACAACTTTGTTTGCTTAGCAAGTAAAACTAGCTTTTAAAAAAGCAAATAGTTAAAAAAATTTAAAAATTAATTTTTTTTTTGCTTAGTTATAAAAACTTTTTTAAAATACCTTAAAAATAAAAGGTATAATAAGTTTTTTTAGTATGTTACTTAAATAGCATACTATTTATACGTAAAAAATAAAAAGTGTATTACTGTATATAAAGCTAAAAAAGTAACTATAAGTTTAAAAACTATTAATAATGCTATTACTACTAGAATTATTAGCAATGTTTTTAATATAAGCGCTAGTATTATTTAATAAAATAACTAGCTTGCTTATATAATTAGTGTTATTTTTGCTAGCTTTAAAATAAAATTATATAATTTAACTTTTAAAAAAATAAAAAGGCTTATATTAAAAAAAAAGTGCTTTATTTATAAAAAGCAAAGTTATATTATTAAAAAATACCTTAATTAAATTAGTTATAAAACCTTAGAAATTTATATTGTAGCTATTTTAGTATAGTATAGTATATTATAAAATATTTTTACTATTAAAAACTAAGGTATAAATAAGGCTAAAAAACAAGTAAAAAAATAACTTTGGAAAAGTTAAACTTTTGCTTAAAAAACGTGCTTTAAAATTAAAGTAAAAAAAAAAATATAGCAAATAAATATTTAAAAAAGAAATTTTTTTTATATACTTATATAATAAGCAATAATAAACTTTTTTTAACTATTTATAATTTTTTTAAAAATATAAGAGCTAGTTTATATATAGCTATAAATATTTAATTAGCTACAAAAATAATCTGCTTATTATAACTATTTATAATTATATAATTTTAATTTTATAGTATAATAAGGTATAATAGTAAAAATAACTAAAATATTTATAAAGCTTTAAAAATTATATTAAAGGTATAAAAATAGATTTTTTAATAAATACTAGTATTTATTTTTAAAATATAATATAATATTATTTTTAAAAAACTATAATTTAAAAAATATAATATTTTACTAGACTATAAATAGTATAAACTTTTATTTTTACTTAGCTTATTAGCTAATTATAACTTTAACTGTTATATTTTTATAAATAAGGCTAATATTTGCTTAAGGTATTTTAGTTATTAGCAAAGTTTAAAAAAAAAAAATGTTAAACTAGATAAAAAGTTAGAAAAAAATAAAAAATAAAAAAAAGCTATATTAGCTAGCAATTTTTAGTAAAATTAACTAAAAATAGTTGTTATTATAAAGTAAAATAACTTTATAGCTAAAAATATTGCTAAAATAAAATATAATTTAAATAATATATTTTTATTATTTAAGTTTATAAAAAAACCTGTAAAAAAGCAAGCAAAATATATGTAAGCTTAAAAAAGCATTTTTATTAATTAGCAAAAAAATATATAAGGTTTATATTATATAAAATATAATAGCGTTAGCTAATATAAAAAAAAAATGCTAAAAAATATGTTTATAATTAATGCTATTGCTTTTAAGTTTATTATATATTATAATAAATTTTATAATAAAATATAAGTTATAAATATTTATTAAGTAAATAAGTTAATTAAGTAATATTAAAAACAAAAAGTAGAAAATTTTTTTTAAAAAAAAAACAAAAAATTAAAAAAGAAAGCTTTAAAACTTATACTAAAAAAATACTATAACCTACTTTATACTTTTAGCAAAGTTAACTTAGATATTTTATTATTTAACTGCTTATATATAAATTATAAAATTAAGTTTATTAAAAAGAAGTTATTAAAAGATTTTAAATATAGCTTTTTATATAAAATATTATTAAATAAACTAAAGGCTGTAAAAAAGTATTTAGTAAATAATTTTTATAAAAGTTTTATTAAGCTTAGCAATATATTATTTACGTTTTTTATTTTATTTGTAAAAAAGCTTAATAGCAGCTTATGCTTTTATATAAATTACTATAAGTTAAATAAGCTAACTAAAAAAAATTAATATTTACTATTTTTAATTAAAAAAATGCTAGGTTATATTGCTAAAGTAAAAATTTTTATTAAAATTAATATATAGTAAGCATTTTACTATATATAGGTATATTTAGGCTAAAAAAACCTTATTATATTTTATACCTATTATAAAGTATATTATTATTATATGTTATTGTTTAGTTTAACAAATAGTTTATTTATATTTTAACGGTATATTAATAATATTTTTTTTAATTATTTAAATAATTTTTGCAATATATATGTTAATAATATTCTAATTTATTTTAATAATATTAAAAAGTATTATATTTATGTTAAAAAAGTTTTAAAAAAACTATATAGCGTTAGATTATAAGCAGATTTAAAAAAATTTAAATTTTATATAGCTAAAACAAAGTTTTTAAAGTATATTATAATAACTAAAAGTATTATAATAAATTTTATAAAAGTTAGTATAGTATGTAATTAAAAAGCTTTAGCTATAGTAAAAAATATATAGTTATTTTTAAAGTTTTATAACTTTTATTAAAAGTTTGTAAAAGATTATAATAAAGTAGCTAACTTTTTTAGTTAATTAATAAAAAAAAATATACTTTTTAAATAAACTAATTAGTATAAAAAAGCTTTTTATAAGCTTAAGCTATTATTAACTATAACTTTTATGCTATAATATTTTAATTTTAATTTTTTTATTAAAATAAAAACTAATTTATTAGATAGTATAGTAGCTAGTATATTATTATAGCTATATAATAATATATAGTACTTAGTAGTATTTTATTTTAAAATATTATAAAACGTAGAGTTAAACTATAATATTTTTAATAAAGAAATATTAGCAGTAGTATTAGCGTTTAAAAAGTAGTAACTTAAACTAGTTAATATTTATGCTAGCTTGTTTTTAGCTATTATAAACTATTAAGTGCTTAAGCATTTTAGTAAAAAAAAATAACTAAATTTATAATAGGCTAAGTAGGCTGTGCTATTTACAAAATATAACTTTTTAATAATATATCGGCTAAAAAAAAAAAATGTTGTAGCTAATATAATATCGTAAAAATAAAAAAAGCTTTAAACGGCCTAGGAAAAAAAAAAGGTATAATGTTATATAGCCTTGTTTAAACTAATATATAGCAAAGTTTTAAGTTAAATTTATATAAGCAAAAAGGTTATAATTTCTAAGTTTTATTTTTAAGCTAAAGTAAAAGTATTAATAGGCTTTTAATTAGTAAATAAAATGCTATATAAAAACTATATTAACTTTAAAATAAAAATTTACTGCTAAAAAACTAAAGTAAATAAAGAAAATAATCTATAGGCTATAGCAAATAAGCTTACTACTTATAAAAGCAGATTAGTAGTTTTTAATCTACTTTATTTTTAGATAAAACTAATTAAAAAGGTATATAATTATATGCTAATAGCCTACTTAAAAAAAAAAAAAATATATAGCTTAGTATTTTAGCGTTATTAGTAGCTAAAGCTAATAAATAATTATAGTATATATATAGCAAATTGTTTAAATTGCTAACTTATAAAAGTATTTAAAAATAAAACGCTAAAAAAGCTATATTTGTTACTAATATTTAATTATGTTTAATAGCACTTAGTAATAGATTTTAAGCAAATGCTAAAAGATAGAAAAAGATTTAATAATATATTTATTATAGTAAATAAACTAGGTAAAAAAGTATAAACAATTTTATGTATTATATAGGCTACTTTAAAAAACGCTATAAAAATATATTATAAAGAACTTTTTTATATTTTTAGCGTTTTAATAACTATTATATTTAACTACAGCTTTTAGTTTATATTTACGTTTATAAACAAGTTATATAAATTAATAAAAATTACTTATATTTTAGCTTTTGCTAGCTACTATAAAATAGTAAAGTAAGCAGAAATTATAAATAAATATTTTAACTAGCAACTACAACTATATATAAACTATTATTAAAATAATTAGTTAAATAAAATACCTATAATAAACTATGCTTAAGCTATGCTTTTATATAAATTAATAAAGTTAGCTTTTTATAAAATAAAAATAGGTTTTTTTATATTATTTTATTTTAATTAAAAAAATAAAATAGCAGAAGCGGAGTTAAAAAGCCTTTTAAATAAAAAAAAAAAAATTAAAAAAATACGTATAAAATAAAGCTAAAAAAATTGCTAATTTTATAAATACTGCTAAAGCATACTTAATTTAAATATAAAACTAAATAACTTAATAAATAAACTATATACAATATAAGCTTAATTTTAATATTAAAAACTATATTTTTATTATAAAAAAATAGCAATTATAAAAAACTAATAAGCTATTAAATAAGTTAGATTATTTAATAATTTAGCAAAAATATAAAATTTATAAGCATAAAAGTAATATTTTTTTTTTAAAAATACTTTTGTTATAAAAAGCTATTAACTAATATTATGTAAATTAACTGCGTAAGTATTTTAACAACTTTTTTTTAAAATAAAAAGCAAAAAATTTTAAGAAATAGATTATTAAACCTAAAAATAAAAAAAAATTTATTATAAAAAAAGTTAAAACTTTTAGGCTATACTATAATAGACTGTAGTATTAAGTAAATTAAAAAAATTAAGAGGTTAATAATAAATAGTATCTGGCTAAAATTTTTAAAAATAGTATAAAATTGCTAAAGAAATTTTATAATATAAACCTAAAAGCTTTAGGATTATTAATACGACTAAATCGGTAGGTAAAAGCTATAGAAAACAACGAATTTAATAAACTGTATATAAATAATAATAAGGCGTAGGCAAAAAAAAAGCAAAATATAAAGCGGTAGAATATATAACATGTTAGTATATAGTATATAGTATACAAAAATATAAATAGAGCCTATATATAAAGTAGATTAAATAGGGTTGTATTTAATAAGCAATATATAAAAAAACTTATATAATAACGTAATAAAATAAAGGCTTAGACCGTAATAGTATAAGTAAAAACTTGAAGTAATCCTTTTTTTTACTAGAAAGCAGTTGTTTAAAGGTTTAAAGTTTTATAGTTTAACTTGCAAATAAGTTAATTTTTTTTTTGAAAAGGAAGTAGTAACAGTAGTATAGCTATATTAGCAACATAGCTTTATAACTATACTATTAGCTACAGCATATACACATAGGTGTATATGCCCTATATACTTGTTTTTTCTTTTTCTTTTTTTTTTTTATATGTAAATTTTATACAAATAAAGTATTTTATTGCAAAGTCACACTTTTTATAATTACCTAACCGTAATATTAATTAACTAAAAAAAAATTCCGAATTTAATAATAAGTTTTTTTTTTAAAAAAAAAAGGTTTTATTAATATTTCTAGATTTATTTATTTAAATTTAAAAGATTACAGCCTTTGCTAAATATATAACCAATATTTAAAAAGTTTTTTTATAAAAAATAATTTCTTATAAAAAAAACGGAAATTTACCTATTACGAGGGTTGTAATTTAATCAGATTAATTTAATTAATAAGTAAATAATTTAGTCTTAATTAAATTTTTAATTGATTAATTTAATCTTTATTTACTTATAGGGCTAACTAAAACTAAGACTAAATTAATTAATTAAAAATTTAATCAGATTAAATTAATTTTTATTTACTTACTTTGATTAATTAATCTAAAAAAAATAAAAATTAAAAATTAGAAAATTAACATAAAATAGAAAACAATTATATAAAAAATTAAAAAAAATTGCTTTTATAGTAAATAGTATTAAATAATTTATATTAAAAGTTTTAGAATTTTTAGAATTATTTTTTAGTATTTTTTTTCTGCTTACGTAATATTACGTAATATTTCTATTTTTTTAGAAATTGAAAATTTAATATTTTTTAAAATAAACTATACTATAATTTTTATTATTTTTAGTTGTATTTTAATTTTATTTTTTTATTTTTTTATTTTTTTATTTTTTTAATATATTAAATTTCAATTTTTCTTAATTAATTCTTTTTTTCATTTTTTTAAAATTAATTACCGAGTGAATAATCAGTCTAACTAAATTAATCACTGATTAACTTAATCAGATTAATTTAATCTTTATTTACTTATAGGGCTGATTAAGACTAAGACTAAATTAATTTAATTAAAAATTTAATCAGATTAAATTAATCAATTAGAAAATTAATCAGATTAATTTAATTAGACTAATTATTCACTTATTAACTAATGATTAATTTCATAACCCTGCCTATTACTTATAATACTAAAGCAGGGTTGTGATTTAATCAGATTAATTTAAATAATAAGTAAATAATTTAATCTTAATTAAAAAAATAATTAATTATTTTAATTATTAATTACTTAAAAGGCTAATTAAAACTAAATTAATTATTTAACCTGCTAATTAAGACTAAATTAATTACTTAACCTGCTAATTAACACTAAGACTAAATTAATATGATTAAATTTTTAATCAGATTAAATTAATCTTTAATTACTTACTCTGATTAATTAATTAAAAAAAATTAGAAATTAAAAATTAAAAAATTTAAAAAAAATAGAAAATAATTATATAAAAAATTAAAAAAATTCTATTAATAGTAAATAGTATTAAATAATTTATATTAAAAGTTTTAGAATTTTTAAAATTATTTTTTAATATTTTTATTCTGCTTACGTAATATTTCTATTTTTTAATAAATTTAAAATTTAATATTTTTTAATATAAGCTATACTATAATTTTTATTATTTTTAGTTGTATTATAGTTATATTTTTTTAATTTTTTAATATGTTAAATTTTAATTTTTCTTTATTAATTCTTTTTTCAAATTTTTTTAAATTAATTACCGAGTGAATAATTTGTCTAACTAAATTAATCAGTGATTAATTTAATCAGATTAATTTAATCTTTATTTACTTAAAGGGCTGATTAAGACTAAATTAATTACTTAGGTTTTTGATTAAGATTAAGATTAAATTAATTTAATTAAAAATTTAATCATATTAAATTAATTAATTAGGAAATTAATCAGATTAATTTAGTCTAACTAATTATTTACTTATTAACTAATGATTAATTTCACAACCTTGAAATTAATTACTAAGTGAATAATTAGTCTAACTAAATTAATCACCGATTGATTTAATCAGATTAATTTAATTTTTATTTATTTAAAGGGCTAATTAAGACTAAATTAATTACTTAGGTTGCTAACTAAGATTAAGATTAAATTAATCAATTAGAAAATTAATTAGATTAATTTAGTTTAACTAATTATTCACTTATTAACTAATAATTAATTTCATAACCCTGATATTTGCTTTTATTAAACAAACGTTTTTTATTTTTAATAATATTATTATTAAAAATAAAAATGGGTTATTTTTAAATATAATAAAATAATTAACTTTATTAAAAAGCTAAAAAATTAAAAAAAGGTATATTTTATAAAAGCAATTTAAAAAAAATAATTAAAATAAAAAGTAGAAAAATAAAAAAGAAATTAATTAAGATAAAAATAATTAAACAGGTTTTTTTTTTTTTTTTTTTTTTTTTTTTTTTTTTTTTGTTTTTTTTATAACTTATTTTTTATTATTTATTATTTTTAGTTAGCTAACATTAAAAAATAAATTTTTTTTTAAGAAGGTATAAACTATAAAAATAAATTTAATATATAAACTTAAGTTTTTTAATTTTTGTTTTATATTTTTATAAATAGTAAGAAAATTTAAAAAAAAAAGGTTTTTAAAAAAATTAGGTAAATATATAAAGCAAAAAAAAAGGTTTTTTATAATATGTTTTTTTAAAAAAATATATAATATTAACATAGTTATTTACGTTTAAAAACAGGGTATTTAAAAAAAATATAAATTTTAATAAATAGTAAGAAAATTTAAAAAAAAAATTCTAAAAAAATTAAGTAGGTATATAAAGCAAAAAAAAGTGATTTTTATAGTATGTTTTTTTTAAAAAAATATGTTATATTAACGGAGTTATTTATGTTTAAAAATAGAGTATTTAAAAATTTTATAAATGGTAAGAAAATTTTTTAAAATTTTTTTTTAAAAAAATTAAATAAGTATATAAAGCAAAAAAAAAAGGTTTTTATAATATATTCCTTTTTAAAAAATATAAAATATTAACAGAGTTATTAATATTTAAAAACAGGCTATTTAAAAAAATATATAAATTTTTATAAATGATAAGAAAATTTAAAAAAAAAAAATTCTAAAAAAATTAGATAGTTATATAAAGCAAAAAAAAAAAGGTTTTTTATAGTATATTTTTTTTTAAAAAAATATATAATATTAACGGAGTCATTTATGTTTAAAAACAGGCTGTTTTAAATAAAATATAAATTTTTATAAATAGTAAAAAAATTTAAAAAAAAAATTCTAAAAAAATTAAATAGGTATATAAACTAAAAAAAAAGGTTTTTTATAACATATTCCTTTTTAAAAAATATATAATATTAATAAAGTTATTTATATTTAAAAATAAGTTGTTTAAAAAAATATATAAATTTTTATAAATAGTAAAAAAATTTAAAAAGAAAATTTAAAAAAGAATTAAATAGGTATATAAACTAAAAAAAAAGGTTTTTTATAATATATTCCTTTTTAAAAAATATATAATATTAATAAAGTTATTTATATTTAAAAATAAGTTGTTTAAAAAAAATATATATATTTTTATAAATAGTAAAAAAATTTAAAAAAAAATCTTTATAAAAAAATTAAGTAAACTTTATTTAGTTATAAAAAAGAAAAATTATTGTTAATAGAATCTAATATAAACTTATTTACTTTATTGTTTAAAACAAGGTTATAAATTAATTATTAGTTATAAAGTAAATAATTAGTTAAACTAAATTAATCTAATTAATTTTCTAATTAATTAATTTAGTTTTAGTCTTAGTTAAAGGTTTAAGTAAATAATTTAGTCTTAATTAATAGGTTAAGTGATTAATTTAGTCTTAGTTAACAGGTTAAGTGATTAATGATTAAATTTTTAGTTAAGGAATTTCAAATGATTAAAAGGTTAATAAAAATTCGAATTTTTAATGTTTTTAAAAAAGGAAACTAGATTTAAATAGCCTTTAAAAAGCCCTTTTTTATAGTATATTCCATTTAATTTTACCTATTTCTTTGACAAATTAATCATTGAGTGAATAATTAGTCTAATTAATTAGTCTTAGTCTTAGTTAAGGACTTAAGTAAATAATTTAGTTTTAGTTAACAGTTTAAGTGAGTTTTAGTCAAGGGTTTAAGTAAATAATGATTAAATTAATCAATTAAAAATTTGATTAAAATTAAATTATTCACTTATTATTTAAATTAATCTGATTAAATTACAACCCTGGTTTTAGTTAACAGGTTAAGTGATTAATTTAGTTTTAATTAGCAGGTTAAGTGATTAATGATTAAATCTTTAGTTAGAAAATTTGATTAAAATCTTATTTAAAATTCGAATTTTTAACTTAAAATTAAAAGGAGACTAGATTTAAATACCCTTTTTAAAGGGCTTTTTAATAATAAATTTAGTTTAATTTTACCTATTTTTTTGACAAATTATTTATTGAGTGATTAATTAGTCTAATTAAATTAATCTGATTAATTTAGTTTTAGTTTTAGTTAAGGATTTAAGTAAATAATTTAGTCTTAGTCAAGGGTTTAAGTGAATAATAATTAAATTATTTAATTAAAAATTTGATTAAAACTAAATTATTTACTTATTATTTAAATTAATCTGATTAAATTATAACCCTTATTTAAAATATAATCTTAAAGAATATTTAAAATAATAATGTTTAAAATATAAAAAATATAACAAATATTGTTAACAAATTTAGTATTTAACTTTTTAAAATATTTTTTTTAAAATTAAGTAATAAACCGGTTGTTATTTTAAGTATTATTTTAAGTAATATTAAAAATATTAATTAAATAAATAACAAAAAAGATAAAAAAAAATATATTTAAAAATATTTTCTGTTTTAATAGCTAAAAATAAGCCTGTAATTTTTTTAAATTCTTAAAAATATAAAGGCTTAATTTATTAGTAATAAAATCTTAAAAACTAATTAATTTATAAGGTAAATTAAATTTAAAATTAATAAAAAAAATAATAACTTTAATAAATAAAGTATTTAAATTTAAAGTCTAAATATTAAAAACAATTAAAAACTTTTTATAACTATTAATATATAAAAATAAGTTAGAATTTAAAATATTTAAAGTATTATTAAATATTGTTTTAAATATTAGTTTAATTTTTTACTTATTTAAAATAAAAGTATGTTTAAAAACAAAATTAATATTAAAAAAAAAAAAAATTATTTATAGTTTATAATAAACTAATAACTTTTTACAAAAAAAAAAATTTAAAATATTAAATAGTAAATTATTATTAATAATAACATTTAATATTTTTAAATAGGCTTTAAATTTTATAAAAATATTATTTATAATAGTATTATTTTAAAGTTTTTTTTTAAATTATAAATTAAAAAAAGAATTTAAAGTGCTAAAAATAAAAATAGTTTTTTAATTTTTTTAAATTTAATATTACTTTTATATTACCAAACTCTATATTTTTATATAGCGTTTTTTTTTAGCTTAAAAAGGTAGTAATTTTTCTGATGTTTCTTTTGAATTTATTTAGCTATTTATTAGCTATTTAAATATTTTTTATAAAAAGGGTAAAGGTACCCCCTTACCTTTTTTGTAAATCCTAGTTTTCTATATAATCCCTGTAATATTACTTTAGTACTATTACCCTAAAGGCTATTACCCCTTTATTAGGCTACCTACTAGGCTACCTACTAAGCTACCTATTAGGCTACCTATTAGGGTACCTAGTAAGCTACTATGCTACCTACTAAGCTACCCACTAAGCTACCTACTAAGCTACCTACTAGGTTACCTAGTAAGCTACTCTGCTACCTATTAGGCTACTTAATAAGCTATATACTAGGCTATTTACTACGTTATTAATAATGTTATTATATTATTTATTAAGCTATTATGCTACTAATTAAGCTGCTTATTAAGCTATTTATTAAGTTATATCCTAGGCTATTTACTATATTATTAATTATATTATTACGCTATTTATTAAAATATTTACTATATTATTTATATAGCTATTTATTATAAAATAAATAATAATATATAAATAATTAACTTTTAAAATAAATTAATTTTTTATATAATAATAAAGTATTTTTATTATAATATAATTATTATAAAAATTATTAAACTAAAAACTATTATTAATATAATATTTATAATATTTAAAAATATTATTTACTTTTAAATAAATAATAATAATATATAAAAATAATTAAGTATTAAAATAACTTAATTATTTATAAAAATAAAATATTTTTATTATAATATAATTATAATAAAAACTATTAAACTAAAAAAGTATTAATATATAACTTATTATATATAAAATAAATACTTATTTGTTAAACAAATAATAATATATATATAAATAATTAAGTATTAAAATAACTTAATTATTTATAACAAGGTTATAATTTAATTAGATTAATTTAAACAATAAGTAAATAATTTAATTTTAATTAAAAATCCAATTAATTAATTTAATTATTAATTACTTAACTTGCTAATTAAAACTAAATTAATTATTAAATTTATTAATTAAAATTAAAACTAAATTAATTTAATTAAAAATTTAATTAAATTAAATTAATTATTAATTAATTATTTTAATTAATTAATTAAAAAAAAATAAATATTAAAAATTAAAAAATTAAAATAAAATTAAAAACAACTATATAAAAAATAAAAAATAATAAGTTTAATAATAAATACTATTAAATAATATATATAAAAAGTTTTAAAATTTTTAAAATTATTTTAAAATATTATTTAATATTTATAAATTGCTTATATAATTTTTAAATTTTTATAAACATTTAAAATTTAATATTTTTAAAAGCAAACTAGATTATAATTTTTATTATTTTTCGTTGTATTTTAATTATATTTTTTTAAATTTTTATTATATTAGTTTATATTTTTTTTAAATTAAATTCTTTTTTTTATTTTTTTAAATTAATTAATAAGTAAATAATTAATCTAATTAAATTAATTAGTAATTAATTTAACTAAATTAATTAGTAATTAATTTAATTAAATTAATTTAATTTTTATTTACTTAATTTGCTAATTAAGACTAAATTAATTTAATTAAAAATTTAATTAAATTAAATTAATTAATTAGGAAATTAATTAGATTAATTTAGTTTAACTAATTATTTACTTATTAACTAATGATTAATTTTACAACCTTGATTTAAAGTAAGAAAATATTTTTATTATAATGTAATTATAATAAACACTATTAAACTAAAAAAAATATTAATATATAACTTATTATATATAAAATAAATACTTACTTATTAAATAAATAATAATGCATATGTAAATAATTAAGTATTAAAACAACTTAATTATTTATAGTAATAAGATATTTTTATTATAATGTAATTACAAGGTTGTGAAATTAATCATTAGTTAATAAGTAAATAATTAATTAGATTAAATTAATCTAATTAATTTTCTAATTAATTAAGTTAAATCTTAGTTAGCAACCTAAGTAATTAATTTAGTTTTAATTAGCCTTTTAAGTAAATAAAAATTAAATTATTCTAATTAAATTAATTAGTAATTAATTTAGTTAGACTAATTATTTACTTAGTAATTAATTTTAAAAAAAAATTAAAAAAAGAATTAATTAAAAAAAATTAAAATTTAATATATTAAAAATTTAAAAAAATACAATTAAAATACAACTAAAAATAATAAAAATTATAGTATAGTTGATTTTAAAAAATATTAAATTTTCAATTTCTAGAAAAATGGAAATATTACGTAATATTATATAAGCAGAAAAAAAATATTGAAAAATAATTCCAAAAATTCTAAAACTTTTAGTATAAATTATTTATTACTATTTACTATAAAACCAATTTTTTTTGAATTTTTTATATAATTGTTTTCGATTATATTTTAATTTTCTAATTTTTAAATTTTAAATTGTTTTAATTAATTAATCAGAATAAGTAATTAAACATTAATTTAATCTAATTAAAAATTTAATTAAGTTAGTTTAGTCTTAGTCTTAATCAGCAGGTTAAATAATTAATTTAGTTTTAATTAGCAGGTTAAGTAATTAATTTAGTCTTAATTAGCCTTTTAAGTAATTAATAATTAAATTAATTAATCAGTTTTTTAATTAAGATTTAATTATTTACTTATTATTTAAATTAATCTGATTAAATTATAACCCTGTGTAATTATAATAAAAACTGTTAAACTAAATAAAAAATATTAACATATAACATATAATATATATAAAAAAAGTACTTACTTGTTAAATAAATAATAATATATATATAAATAATTAAGTATTAAAATAACTTAAAAATTTAAGGTTGTGATTTAATTAGATTAAATTAATCAATTAATTAAACTAGTTTTTGCTTTTAAAAATCGAATTTTTAACCTATACTAAAATAAGTAGTAGTTTTATATTTATTATATTTTAGATTAAACTAATTTACTTCCTATTTTAGCTTAGCGTTAAAAGTGGATTTTTAATTACAATTAATCAAAAAAAAATTTCACTTTTTATAAACATTTTTAATTAAAGATTTATTTTTATATTTTAAAAATCGGGGTTATATATTAGGTAAATATACCTAATACGGTTAAATAGCCCGAGTTAAACAGTATTTAACCCTGGTTTTTCTTTTTAGCTAATATAAAAGCCTGATTTTTAAAAGCGTTTTTAAACTTGATTAAAGCTTAATTAAATTAATTAAAAATCACAACCTTATAAAAATTTATATAATAATAATATTAAATATTAAATAATAAAGGTTATAAAAATAAAGTAATATAAATAAATAAATATAAATAAATATAAAAAATATTAAATAAAACAAGTGTATAACTATTAAAGTAAACAAGTAATTAATAAAAAAAAAATAACGAAATTAAAAAAGAAATTTTAAACAATATATAAAAGTTAAAAAATATATATGTAGTATGTTTTTTTTTTTTTTAAAGCTTACAAACTTTTTTAAAACATATAACATATAATTTTTTTTTTTTTTAAAGCTTACAAATTTTTTCAAAACATATAACATATAATTTTTTTTTTTTTCGAAGCTTATAAATCTTTTTAAAACATATAACGTATAATTTTTTTTTTTTAAAGCTTACAAATTCTTTTAAAACTAATAACGTATAATTTTTTTTTAAAGCTTACAAATTTTTTTGTAACTAATAATATGTAATTCTTTTTTTTTTAAAGCTTACGAATTTTTTTGTAACAAATAACATATAAATTTTTTTTTTTTTAAAGCTTACAAATTTTTTTAAAACAAATAACATATAATTTTCTTTTTTTAAAGCTTATAAATTTTTTCGAAATAAATAACATATAATTCTTTTTTTTTAAAGCTTACAAATTATTTTAAAACTAATAACATATAATTTCTTTTTTTTTTTTAAAGCTTATAACTTTTTTTATAACAAATAACCTATAATTTTTCTTTTTTTTTAAAGCTTATAAATTTTTTTAAAACATATAATATATAAATCTTTTTTTTTTAAAGCTTACAAATTATTTTAAAGCACTTTTATATATAGTAAACCTTTTCTGTTTTTTTTTTTATTTTTTAAACATACTACTTATATTATTTTAAATTACTTTTACATTTATATTATATTACTTTTATATTATAATACCTTTATATTATACTATTTTTATATTTTTTTTTATATTAGCTGTTAATTTTTTTTTTTATATTTTTTTTATTTCTTTTTTTTTTTTTTTTTTTTTTTTTTTTTTTTTTTTTTTTTTTTTTTTTTTTTTTTTTTTTTTTTTTTTTTTTTTTTTTTTTTTTTTTTACGTTTTTTTATTTTCTTTTTCCTTATTTTTTTTTCTTTTTTCTTTTTTCTTTATTTTAATAATAAGTTCTTTATCTGTTTTTAATAATAATTTTAATTTTTTTAAACTTATTATTTTTTTAAACCTTTTATTATAAGCAAATATACTATTAATATTAAAAACAAATTAAATTTTATTTTTTTACTTAATAATTTTTTTTTTATTTATATTTTATAATATAATTTTTTTATTTATATATTATTGCTTATTAATTTAAATTTACTTTAAAAAATAAAATATTTTTATATATTATAAGTTATTTTTTTATACTTTTTATTTTTTTAAATTATTATTTTTAATATTAATTATTAAATACTTTTTTAAATTAATTTTAATAGTTAAAAGCTTTTAAGCTTTAAATTTAGCTTAATATTATTAATAATAATATTTTAATATTGCTTATAATATTAAAACTAAATAAAAAAGCAAATAACAAAATAAATATATTTAATTTTAAACTTATTTATAATAACTAATTTTTTTAAAAAAAATCTAATAATATCTATTAATCTATAGTTTTAATGCTATAGTAAGTAATATTATTTAATAAAGTTTTTTTTTCTTTTTATCTTTTTTTATTTTTTTTTTTATTTTTTATTTATTTCTTGTTTTATTTTTACCTCCCTTTTTTTTTATAGCTACCCTAGCCTATCTAATATTTTTGTTTTTTGTTTTTTATATTTTAAATTCTTATTTCCTTAATCCTGTTATTTACTTTTTTATATTATAACCTTTTATTTTTATTTTCTTTTTTTTTTAACTTTTTTATTTTACTTTACTTATTACGCTTAATATTTTAAATTTTCGTGCTTAATTTAACAAGCATATTAAAATAACTATTTTTTTTATTTTACAAACTTAAAATATAATGCTTATTAATATTATAAACTATAATAGTAGTATTAATTTTTTATTTAATAATAAAGCTAATAAAGCGTAATGTTTACTTTTTTATTCTTTATATATATAAGCTTTATTTAAATAACAAAAAGCAAAATAAATTTAATATATTACCTAATAGTAAATATATGCTTTTTTTACTTAATATTAAAAAGTTCTGCAATTTTTACTAGTTTAATTTTTATAAAGCATTTTTATTAAAAAACCTATTTATTTATAAAAAATATATTTAATAGCAAATTAAAATTAAATAAATTAAAATAAAATTTTATATTAAAATATATTAAAAATATTTATTTATAATTTATTTATTAATTATAAATGCTTAAGTTTTTTTTTTAATACTATATTAAATAAATAATATATATATATACTTTTAAATCTTATATATAGCTAATAAAGCTAACTAGTTAATACTATAAATTTATAGCAAAAAAGTACTAATTTAGTACTAAGTCTAAAAAAAAATTAAAGCTTTATATTTAAAATTTAGCTATTTTACTTAATTACTACTAAATTTATAATATAAAAATATTTTTTTATAAGCGCTTAAGGTTTTAACTTGCTATAATATTAATTTTAACTGCTACTATTATATTATAGCTAATAGCTTTATATTATATTAAATATAAAAATATAGCTTTTAAATTATATTTTAATTTATATAGTTATTTATATTTTATAATATATATTTAACTAAAAAAAATAAAAACATATAATAAAAAAAAAATCCTTTTTAAGTTTAAGTTTTATAAAAAAGCTAACTTTATATACTATTTCATTACTGCAATTTTTGCTTTTTATATTGCTAACAATATATTTTTAGCAGATATTAACACTTTTAGTAAAATTTACTTATTATATATATATAAAACAAAAAACTAGTTTATTTTTTTATAAAAACTAAAATAAAAAAATTAATACTTATTTTAAAAAATAACTTCTTATTTTTTTATAAATTTATATAATTATAATTAAGCTTATAATACTTTTATATAATTAAAAAGGTTTTATAGCTATATAAATAATATAAACTTTTATAATTTTTAAAAAGTATTAAGTAAAAAGCTTAATAAAGCTTTAACGCTTAAAAAGCAAAACTAGATAATAAAGCACTTTAAAAGTACTTTAAATATTTATTGCTAATTTTATATACCTAAATTTATTAATAAAAATATATAAGCTATTTGCTTTAGCAGTATATTTTAAAATACTTTTATATAACAAATAAGCAAAATCTTAAAAAATACGCTTGTTTTAATAAAACTAAATAATAAGCAAAAAAAAGCTTTAAAAGTAAATCTAAAGTTATATAAAGCTATTAAAAAGCAAAAAGTATAAAAAAATAAAATATAAAAGCAATATAGTATAATTACTACTGCTTGCTAGTTTAACAACTTAAAAAATGTTAGTTAGGTTATTAATTATAAAAAAGCTTTTAAGTATATAATTAGTATTTATATTAAATTAAAAAAAAATAAAATAATATTTGCTATTTAAATATTTTATAAAAAGTTAGGTTATAAAAAAATTTAACAATAGTTAAAAAGCATATTTTTAAACAAAATTATATCTATAGTAAAAATTAACTATAAGCTTTTTAAAAAAAAAAAAATTGCTAAACTTTTTATAAAACTATTTAATTAGCTAAATAATAATAATATAAATCTTTTTTAAATTAAGCTTATATTAGCACTATTTAAACTTTGCTATTATTAAAAGTTAATTTATTATTATTAAAAAATATTATAAAAAGTTAATAGCAAACTTATATCCTTTTTATTAAAAAAAGCAAATATTAGTAATTAAGTGCTTTTAACATAAGTTTACTGCTTAAGTATTAAAAATTTTAAAAAAACGCTTTAATAGATTTTCTATTAAAAAAACCCTAATGCTAGATTTATTAAACAGTTTAAAGTTTACGCCAGAGTTAACAGCCTTAAAACTTATATTTTTAGCTAACACTTTAACACTAATAAGCAGCCCTATAATTACTTTTTAAGTCTTTTAAATACTTTTAATTGCTTATATTAAAAATGCTTAAAACTTTTATATAAGGCTAAAAACTTTGCTTATTATAGCTATGTTTTTTATAGCGTACTTAAATTTTAAAAAGCTAGCATTTTTTGCATTACTATTAAATAAGCAGATCTTATTTTATAGTTTTTTAATTTTTTTTATTTTTAGCAGTTTTTATAAGTCCTTTTTTATATAGTAATAAAATTTTTTTATTAAGCTTTAATATTGTTTGCTTTTACTTTTATAACTTTATTATATAGCGTTAAAATTATTTAATTGCTAAAGTTACTTATATAAAAAAGCAAAAAATAGTATATATTAATTATAGTTTTAATTAATAAAAGCTATAGCTATTTTTAACTTGTTTTTAAGATTTAAACTTAGTTTTATAACATTATAATTTTTATTTTATAAATTAAATAGCAAATAGTTATTTTATTAATTTTACTATACTATTTTTACTTATAAAATAATTAGTAAACATATATATATAACTTTTTTATAATATAAAGCAATATTTAAACAAGCTAAGTTAATATAAGTTAATTAACTATAGTAAATAACCCCTAGTATAAGTTTATATTAATAAAATTAGCCGCAGTAATAATAAGGCTATTATTTAAAAAAAATTAGTTAATCTTTATATTAAAAAGCTATATACTTAACTATATATTTACTAATATATTAAATAAAGTTAACATTTAACCTAAATAACTATTTAAAAGCAATTTATATAAATATTATATTATATTTGTAAAAAAAAGTTTATATAGATAAAATTGTTAAGTATTTTATATTTATTAGAAATATTTGTACTTGCTTTTTATAAAATATATATATAAGTAAACTATTTTAATAGTATTATTAGTTGTTTAATATGTTTTATTTTTAAATTTTGCTAGGTATTTTATAGCTATACTTTAGTTTTATATTAATATTTTATTAAGTGTTAATTACTAAATATAGCTTATATATACCTTTTTTTTTTTTTTTTTTAACTAAATATTTTTTAGTTAGCGCTTGGTTTTAAAGCATATGCCTTAAAAGGACATATAATATATACTTATATAATTAGATACTAATTTTAAACTTTAAAAACTAAAAATTTATTATAGCAATATAAAAAGTATAAAATAACAATTTAATTTTAAGTTTTTAAAAATAATAAAGCTTTATTATATATAAATAAATTATATACTATATATTTTATATTTAGTATAAAAAAATATTATAACTTTATATTTTTTAAAAATATATAAATTAATATAATGCTTTTAATTACTTGCAAAGTATTAAGCAAGTTTAAAAAGCTTTTATAAAGTATTTATATAATTTTTAAATATTTTAAAAACTAGTTAATATTATTATTTAATAATATTATTATAAGCAAAAGCATTATTAATAGTTAGCTTTTTAATTTTTAGTTTATTTTTAAATCTAATAAAGTAGTGCTAGTTAATTTTAAAGACTATTTTATATATTGCTTAGTTTTTATAACCTGTAGTTACTATAGCGCTAATACCAATTTATAGCCTTATATTTAGGTTAATATTTAACTATATAAATATTATAAGCATTTAATACGGTTATACCTTAGTTATTACTATTATAAAGTATAAGTTAAAATAAACCTGCTATTTAACTAACTTTTTTTACTTTAGCAAAATTAATTAGTTAACTTAGCTTTTTTACTTAACTAACTTTTTTTACTTTTATAAAATTAATTAATTAACTTAGCGCTTTTGTTAAGTTAGCTTAGCTTGCTAAGCTTATAGCTTTTGTTTTTAAAAAACAAAAACTTAAAATATTAGCTAAGCTTATTTATTTTGCTAACCTAAATAAATATATTTAACTATTTTAATAGCTTTAAAAGCTTTAGTAAGTTTAATAAGCTTAATAGCCTAAGTAATAGCTTTAATTTAGTATATAAACCTAATAAAAAAAATAATCCTAATTATTACTTTTAATTACTATTAATATATAGCAAAATAAATAAGCCTAGCTATAGCTATAACAAACTATTTAGCCTAACTAGCAGTATGTTAGCTATAGTAGGCACTTAGGCTAAAATAGAACCTATAGTTTAACCTAGGCGCTATAGGCGGCTAAAAAAAGTTTAAAATAGCAGCAACGCTATATAAAAAGTATATAAGGTAGCAAAAATAAAAAAAAAATAAAAAAAACCAGCAAAAAAAAATATATAACTTTTTTTATAAGATTAATTTTAGTTAGGTAGTACTGTTTATATAAAATTTATTTAGCTATATATATTTTTATATAAAGGCAATATTTTTATATAGTTACTATTACTGTTTTTATAAAAAGTTATAAGTTTTATTTTTTAGCTTTTAATAATAGCGTTTTAAAAGTAAAAAATATTAGATTTTAGCTAGTTAGGTAGTACCTAGTGCTTAAGCAATTTTGTTATTACTTAAGTAATAGGTATAAAGCTTAATATATAGTATATTTAGTATTTTTAGTATTTTATATATGTTTTTTTAATTAAATATATTTATAAGTATTTTTTATATAAGCTGTTTTAATTACTATACTAGCTGTTAGATTTTGGCTAGTTAGTACTTAGTACTTAAGCGATTTTGTTACTAGTAGGTATAAGGCTTAATATATAATAGTATATTTAAAGCTTTTAGTATTTTATATTATTCTTTTAGTTATATTAAGCAAGTATAAAAAGGTAGCTATATTATTTTTTTAGTAGATTTTTCTATTAATTACTTTATTATTTTTACAATATTAATATTATTTTTATTACTAACAAATTAGTAAAAGCTTTATAGATTTATTACTATACTTTTTTATATGCTTTATAGCCTATTTTATAGCTTTGTTAGTATTTATTTTTAGTTTAGCAAGCTTTTTAATAGTGTAATTAATATGTTATTTTTTAAGCTTATTTTTAAAAAATATAAACTAGTATTTAAAAACTAAATAATAGCTATAGCATATTATATAGTTGCTAATATTTAGGTTTCTTTGCTTGTTATTAATATGGAAATCTATTTTAAAGCGCTTGTAGGAGTTATTTTATAAGCTTTTTTTATTTTTATTTTTTTTGTTGTTTTTGCTTAGAGTTATTTTAGCGTTTTTAATTTCCTTTTCTTTAGTAAGATTGCTTTAAACAATCTTTACAGCTGCAAGTAAAAGGCCTGTTATTTTTTAGGTTTTAAGGGTTAAAAACAAAAAATGCCCCTTTTTTTATAAGCTTTTTACTAGCCTTTATAGTAGCTAATATTATTATTTTATGGCATACTTTTTCAGTATAAGTTAATAATTGTTTTAATAGCTTTAAACTAATATAGCCAAGCTTTTAGTGCTATTTATAAAGGCTTGTTTATACTTTTAGCTTTTTTATATAAAAATTTAGGAGATTTTTATAAATATAAAAAGCTTAAGCAGTTAACTGTACTAAAAGGTATTTTATAACATATTGCCTATATAAAGTTAGTAAACATAAGATAACTTTTTATTAGTGCTTAAAAAGATTAGATTTTAGCTTATTTTTTTAATATACTTTTATATAGTTTAAAATTTATAGCAATACTAAGTTAGTAGCTATATTAAAGCAGTAGGCTATGTTATATAGCCTATATATAAAAGGTTTTTTTAAGCCCTTTAGCTTAATATTAATTTTTTTATAGCTATATATAATATATATAGATTATACTATTACCTGCTAGTACTATATATATAGGGTTAGCTTTTTTTATGTTTAAAAAGCGGTGTTATAGGTTAAATATATATTTAAAAGCCTTTAAATCTAGTATAGTTAAGTTCTATAGTAAATATATATTAAATAGTAGACTAGTACCTTACTAAATAGCTTATCTAAGCCTTAGGATCGAGCTTTTTACGCCTATATTTTTTTTATTTAGCTTATAAAGTTATAGCAAAAGCTATATAACCATAAACACTTAAATAGCTAAATAATAGGCTTTTTTTATAGCCTACTTGCAGTTACGGTAGACGAATCAGCAGTGTGCAGGCCCTAGGATTAAAGCGCTAGGGTGGCTACAAGTCACGGGCTAGCTGCCATACATATACATAGTAGACCATACTAGATGACCAGGCTACCACCTTAGTTATTCAACGTTCCTTTTAAAAGGTTATAGCCTAACTAGTATGGAGTTATGCCGTAATTATCATATAACGTAATAGATAACATATAGTAGCTAGTATAATAGCTGATATAGTAGCTAAAATAGCCTATATAAGGGGAAACTATTTACTAAATGCTACTAAAAGCCTTAAATATACTATATACTAAGCTTTATACTTATTAGTAACAAAATTGCTTAAGTATTACCTACCTTACTACCTTTTAGCCTGTTTATAAATAGCTTTTTTTTTTTAAGTATAAATTCCTATAAATATATAATAATAGTTCTAAAGCCCTGTTTTTATAATAGTTGCTAACTATAATAAATATAGTTAATTTATTATTATATTATATAATATTATTTTTTTTGCTAAAAAAAGCTAAAAAGCTTTATTTTATAATTAAGTATATAGTAAAAATAATATTATTAAAACTTTTTTATATAATAAAGCTTTTTTATACTTTATATTATACTTATATTATTTTTAGTTATATATTACAAACTTTTTTTTTTTTTACTTTTAGTTTTTAAAAAAAGCTTACTTTTTTTTTAGTTAAAAAATATTTTAAATTTACTTTAGCTTTATCGCCTAATACCTAAGCTTTATTTTTTATAACTTTTAATTTTTATATATAAAAATATTTATAAGCGTTTTAAGTTTATTAGCTTTTTTTTATAATTTTATTAGCAATATAATAACAATATCTATAATAACAAAAGGCTTTAAATTTATAAGCTTTAAATTTTTTTTTAACATGTTTAAAAATCGCAATAAAAACTTTATTGCTTATAAAAAAGTTATTTTTATAATTATATTAGCAGTAAACTTTATTTTTTTAAAGTTAGCTTAGCTTATATAAAATAAGCTAAAAAAATAGTTAATATTATTTTAGTATCGCTTATAAAACTGGCTACAAAAAGCCTTAACTTAAATAAATACCTAATATTGTTTTTTTTACTTATAATATAACCTTTTATTAAAAAAATTAGTATAATTTTTAAAAAAAAGACTATAAACTTTAAAAAATCCTATGCTATAGTTACTTTTTAACTTTTTTTTAATAACACTAACGCGTAATATATATATATAAATAAGCAAGCTAATAATATTATAAGTAAAAGCTTTAAGCAATAGTTACGTTTTTGCTTTAAAAACAAGATTTTAATAAGCCTTGCTATTAACAACTTTAGCAACAATTTTAACTAAACTATAGTTAGCACTAAAATATACACTAAAAAAAAAAATAATTAAAGCTAGGCTATAAGTACTTTTCCGCCTAACTAATAACTTTTAATATTAAAATATTAATACTGCTAATTTTAAAATCTTGCTATATAAACTTTTAAAATATACTTTTTTAGCTTTTTTTATAGCGCTTATAGCTATAGGTTATTTAGTATACTGCTAAAATAAAAATGCTTTAGCTTTTTTTTTATAAGCAAAAGCAAAACTAGCTTTTTATAAACTTACTTTTAAAATTAATAAAAAATAGGCTATTTATATTATAACAAGTATTTCTACTTTTTTTATGCCTAATAAACAAACTAAAAATATATTAATTTAGCAATAACTAAAAAAGCTTTAGTAAAAATAATAATAGTAATAAAATAAAAAGCTATATTATTAAAAATTTCTTTAGTAGTAGCAATAGTTTAAATTTATATAAAAGCTGCCTTAAAGCTAGTAATAACCTATATAATGATTATAAAGCAAACCTAAAGAATATTAAGTATTTTAACTATAGCTAAAAAAAGCACCTAAGTTATAATTGCCTATAACTATAAAAGGCTAAAAAGTATAACATATAAAAAGTTTAAATAAATAATTTAAATAAATATTAATTAAAAAACAATAATAATGCTAACTATACTTAGTGTAAATTAATATTTAATAACTATATAAGTAATAGTTAAAAAAAACGAATAGGCTTAGCTTTTAAAAATATAAATTTTAAGCCTAATTAATAGCCTTATATTTTAACTTTATAGCATTTTTATACTTTTTATGCTAGATATACTACCTTTTTTAAAAAGCTACTCATATAAACCTATATTAATTTAAACTTATATGTTAAATATAACTATATTAATTATACTGTTGCTTTTTATTATAAGCTAAAAAAAGCTTTTTGTATATATATTTGCTATAGTATGCTACTAGTAGCACTTTCCCTATTTATAGCGCTTATTAGGTTGTTTATAAACTAATTAACAGCTATAAAATCACTTAAAAATTCCGTTATACTTATATTGCTATTAACTAGGGTTGTGAAATTAATCATTAGTCATTGAGTGAATAATTAATTAGACTAAATTAATCTGATTAATTTTTTATTTGATTAATTTAGTCTTAATCTTAGTTAAGGACTTAAGTAAATAATTTAGTTTTAATCAACAGGTTAAGTGATTAATTTAATTTTAATTAGCAGGCAGGGTTGTGATTTAATCAGATTAATTTGAATAATGAGTGAATAATTTAATCTTAATTAATTTTTTGATTGATTAATTTAATCATTATTTACTTAAACCCTTGACTAAGACTAAATTATTCACTTAAACTGTTGATTAAGACTAAATTATTTACTCAAACTGTTGACTAAGACTAAATTATTCACTTAAACCCTTGACTAAGACTAAGACTAATTAATTAGACTAATTATTCACTCAATGAATAATTCGTCAAAAAAATAGCTATAATTATATAAGATATACTAAAAAAAAGCCCTTTTTAAGGGCTATTAACCTATAGTTTCCTTTTTAAAAACTATTAAAAATTCGAATTTTTATTAACATTTTAATCAAATTTTCTGATTAAGAATTTAATCATTAATCACTCAACCTGTTGATTAAGACTAAATTAATCACTTAACCTGTTGACTAAGACTAAGACTAAATTAATCAATCAACTAATTAATCAGATTAATTTAGTCTGACTAATTATTCACTTAATGACTAATGATTAATTTTATAACCCTGTTAGCAGGTAAAGTGATTAATTTAGTCTTAATCAAAGGCTTAAGTAAATAATGATTAAATTAATCGAATTAAATTAATCTGATTAAATTAATTTAATAAAATTAATCACTGATTAATGTAGTTAGATTGATTATTTACTTACTGATTAATTTGGTTTTTTTTAATTTTTTTTGAAAATTCTTTTTAAACCTTTTTAAAAAAAATTAAAAAAAAGATTTTATATATATAAAAAAAGCAAAAATATTTTTTTAAATTTTTGGAAAATAAATAATATTAATAAAAAAATCAAATTTTACAGTTTTTAATAATATAATTAAAATAAAATATAATATAAAAATTAATATTATAAGCTAAAAAATTAATATTTTTTAAAATATATAAAAGTATTAAAGTATATATATTTTAAGCTATTGAATATATTTTTTTTAATTTTTTTAAACAACTTTAAATTTTTTTTAAAAAAATTTCATATTTTTTGAAACTTTTTTTAAAAAAAGTTTTTAAATTAATATTAAATTCATATTATACTATATATTTTAATATAAAATACAGCAGCCTATAGCCGATTTTTTTGCCTTTAAAATAGCATATTTTATTTTAAAATATAGCTAAAATTAAAAATATAAAAAATAAAAAACTAAATAAAATTATATTATTAGTTTTAATAATAGTAATTTTTTTTATTTAAATACTAAAATTACTAAAAACTTTAATCTAGTTTAAAATATATATAAAATTAAAAACAACTAAACTGTTTTTAGTTTTAATTTTGCTTTTTTAATTTTATTATTTTTTAACATTATATAGCAGGGTTATGATTTAATTAGATTAATTTAAATAATGAGTGAATAATTAAGTCTTAATCAAATTTTTAATTTAATAATTTAATCATTATTTACTTAAACCCTTAACTAAGACTAAATTAATTACTTAAACTATTAATTAAGACTAAATTATTTACTTAAACTATTAACTAAGACTAAATTAATTACTTAAACTGTTAACTAAAACTAAATTATTTACTTAAACCTTTAACTAAGACTAAGACTAAATTAATTAATTAACTAATTAATTAGATTAATTTCTTAATTAATTAATTTAATCTAATTAAATTTTTAATTAGATTAATTTAATCTTAATCTTAGTTAGCAACCTAAGTAATTAATTTAGTTTTAATTAGGCTTTTAAGTGAATAAAAATTAAATTAATCTGATTAAATTAATTAGTAATTAATTTAGTTAAACTAATTATTTACTTAGTAATCAATTTTAAAAAAATTAAAAAAAGAATTAATTAAAAAAAATTAAAATTTAATATATTAAAAAATAATTCTAAAAATTCTAAAACTTTTAGTATAAATTATTTAATACTATTTATTATAAAAGCAATTTTTTTAATTTTTTATATAATTGCTTTTTATTTTATTTTAATTTTCTAATTTTTAATTTTTTAATTTTTTTGATTAATTAATCAAAGTAAGTGATTAAAGATTTAATTAGATTAATTTAGTCTTAGTTTTAATTAGCAGGTTAAGTAATTAATTTAGTTTTAATTAGCAGGTTAAGTCATTAATTTAGTCTTAATTAGCCCTTTAAGTGATTAATGATTAAATTAATTAATCAGTTTTTTGATTAAGATTAAATTATAACCCTGTATAACAATATTTACTATATTTAGTTTTTTAGTAAGCAAAAGGTTATAGTAACTAAAGATTTTATTTTAAAAGGTAATAAGAAGCTTTTAATAGTATAATATAGCTTTTTTAAAATCGGCTTATTTTTTTTTTTTAATTTTTAATTTAGGTAAAATAGTAGTTAAATATTTTCAGGTTTTAATTAACTAGCTGTTTAGCTATTTCTAACTTGATACCAGGGTTGTGATTTAATCAGATTAATTTAAATAATAAGTAAATAATTTAGTCTTAATTAAATTTTTAATTAATTAATTTAATCACTTGATTAAATTAATCAGATTAATTTAATCTTTATTTACTTATAAGGCTAACTAAGACTAAGACTAAATTAATTAATTAAAAATTTAATCAGATTAAATTAATTTTTATTTACTTACTCTGATTAATTAATCAAAAAAAAATAAAATTTAAAATTTCAAAAATTAAAATTAAGTATTAAAAATTTATATAAAAAATTAAAAAAAATAGGTTTAATAATAAATATTTTTAAATAACCTATAATAAAAGTTTTATAATTTTTACAATTATTTTTAAAAAATTAGGTTTTGCTTACGTAATATTTAAATTTTTTAATAAATTTAAAATTTAATATTTTTAATAGCAAACTAAACTATAATTTTTATTATTTTTAGTTTTATTTTAATTATATTTTTTCAATTTTTTTAGTATATTAAATTCTATTTTTTTTAATTAATTTCTTTTTTTAATTTTTTAAAATTAATCACTAAGTAAATAATTAGTCTAACTAAATTAATTACTAATTAACTTAATCAGATTAATTTAATCTTTATTTACTTATAGGGCTAACTAAAACTAAGACTAAATTAATCTAATTAAAAATTTAATCAGATTAAATTAATCAATTAGAAAATTAATCAGATTAATTTAGTTA
The DNA here is from genome assembly GCA_037356035.1 of Xylaria sp. Z50. Lineage (NCBI taxonomy): Eukaryota > Fungi > Ascomycota > Sordariomycetes > Xylariales > Xylariaceae > Xylaria > Xylaria sp. Z50. The sequence goes on from JBAWJU010000066.1 coordinate 58,403, forward strand.
GACTAATTATTTATTCATTAACTAATGATTAATTTCACAACCCTGCTTAATACTAATAGTAGCTATTAAAAAAGCTAACTAACAAATAATTAACTTAGTTTATATAGTAAATATATTTTAATTATATTAGTATTAACAGTTTTTTTATTATTTAAGCCAGGGTTATAATTTAATTAGATTAATTTAAATAATAAGTAAATAATTTAATCTTAATAAATAAACTAATTGATTAATTTAATCATTAATCACTTTAAAGGCTAAATAAAACTAAATTATTTACTTACATTTTTAACTAAGACTAAAACTAAATTAATGTAATTAAATTTTTAGTTAGATTAAATTAATCTTTAATTAATTACTCTAATTAATTAATTAAAAAAAATTAAATATTAAAAATTACAAAATTAAAATAAAATTAAAAACAACTATATAAAAAATAAAAAAAAAATAGGTTTAATAATAAATACTATTAAATAATATATATGAAAAAGTTTTAAATTTTTTAAAATTATTTTAAAATATTATTAAATATTTTTAAATTGCTTACGTAGTTTTTAAATTTTTTTATAAATTTAAAATTTAATATTTTTAAAAATAAACTATACTATAATTTTTATTATTTTTAGTTCTATTTTAAGTATATTTTTTTTAAATTTTTATTATATTAGTTTGTATTTTTTTTAAATTAAATTCTTTTCTTTATTTTTTTAAATTAATCAATAATTAATTTAATCAGATTAATTTAATTTTTATTCACTTATAAGGCTAAATAAAACTAAATTAATCACTTAACTTGCTAATTAAACCTAAATTATTTACTTAGGTCTTTAACAAAAACTAAGACTAAATTAATTAATTAAAAAATTAATCAGATTAATTTAGTTAAACTAATTATTCACTTATTAACTAATGATTAATTTCATAACCTTGATTTAAGCCTATAAAAAGCTAATATATAGATTTTTATAACCCTAGTTTATTTTGCTATATATATATATAATTTATTATAAAAGCTTTTTAAATTTTTGTTTTAAGCTAAAAAACATAAAGTTAAGCTTTTAAATTTATTTAACTTACTTATTATAAGCAAATTTTTTTTAAATAAGGCATAGTTAAACTTAATAATATTACTTAAGTTAGCATTACTATTAAACTTATTACTATACTTATTTTAATAGTAGCTTAAATATAATATATATTTAGCTTAGTTTTAAAAATGCTTTTTTAAACTAAAAAATAATAAAAATAAAAAAGTATGTAAGTCCGAGTTAAGGTTGTGATTTAATCAGATTAATTTGAATAATAAGCAAATAATTTAGTCTTAATTAATTTTTTAATTAAATAATTTAATCATTATTCACTTAAACCCTTGACTAAGACTAAATTAATTACTTAAACTGTTAACTAAGACTAAATTATTTACTTAAACTGTTGACTAAGACTAAATTAATTACTTAAACTGTTAACTAAGACTAAATTATTTACTTAACTTGCTGATTAAGACTAAGATTAATTAATTAGACTAATTATTTACTCAATAAATAATTCGTTAAAAAAATAGGGAAAATTAAATAGAAGATACTAAAAAAAAGGGCTTTTTAAGCCCTATTTAAATCTAGTTTCCTTTAAAAAAACTAGTAAAAATTCGAATTTCTATTAACCTTTTAATCAAATTTTCTAACTAAAGATTTAATCATTAATCACTTAACCTGTTAACTAAGACTAAATTAATTACTTAACCTGCTAATTAAAACTAAATTAATCACTTAAACTGTTGACTAAGACTAAATTATTTACTTGAACTGTTAACTAAGACTAAATTATTTACTTAAACCCTTGACTAAGACTAAGACTAAATTAATCAATGAACTAATTAATCAGATTAATTTAGTTTAACTAATTATTTACTCAATGACTAATGATTAATTTCACAACCTTGAGTCCGAGTTAAAAAGATTGGTTTTTTTAAAAAGCTTAAAATTAGGTTGTTACTTTAAAAAGGTAGTATAATAAAAAAAAACGGTCAAAAAAACTTTAATTTTTAGGGGTTTTTAAATCTTTTGCTTTTATTATTTTTAAAAACTTTTTTTTTTTTTGCACTTATTTTATATGCTTTTTTAAATTATAAGTTATACAATTTTATTATAAACTGCTTTTACTATTTTAGTTAACTTTTAAAAGCTTTAATTTTAGCAGTTAGTTAAGCATTTTGCTGCTAAAGTAGCTAAGTAGCTATTTTTTCCGGCTATATTATGCCTATATTAAAAAGTTCTAAAAAATGTAAAAAGTTTATTAATTTAGTACTAATTAAACTTGTTTTAATGCTTTCTTATAGGTAATTGATAAGTAAAAATGTTATAAAAAGATTTAAGCAAGCTATTTGTTTTATAGGCATTAAATAGTTATTATAAATAACTTTTAATAAAAGCTTTAAAATTATTATAAATGAGATCTTAAAGTTAGGTATAATCAAGGTTGTAATTTAATCAGATTAATTTAAATAATAAGTGAATAATTTAGTCATAATCAAAAAACTAATTAATTAATTTAATCATTATTTACTTAAACCTTTAACTAAGACTAAATTAATTACTTAAACTGTTAACTAAGACTAAATTATTTGTTTAACTTGCTAATTAAAACTAAGATTAATTAATTAGACTAATTATTTACTTAATAAATAATTCGTTAAAAAAATAGGGAAAATTAAAGAAAATATACTAAAAAGTGGCTTTTTAAGCCCTATTTAAATCTAGTTTCCTTTAAAAAAAACTAGTAAAAATTCGAATTTTTATTAACCTTTTAATCAAATTGCTTGATTAAAAATTTAATCATTAATCACTTAACCTGCTAATTAAGACTAAATTAATTACTTAAACTGTTAACTAAGACTAAATTATTTACTTAACCCCTTAACTAAGACTAAGACTAAATTAATTAATTAACTAATTAATTGGATTAATTTAGTTTAACTAATTATTCACTTATTAAGTAATGATTAATTTTATAACCCTGGGTATAATATTTAATATTTAGTATAGTAAGCTTTATATAAAACTAAAGGTTATAAAAAAAAAGAGTAATATATAAAGCATACTAAAAATAAGTACTAAGATAAGTATAGCTAGGTGCACTGTAATTAGTGGTGCACCTGAATTATGACAAAAGCAATAGCTAAAAAACATAAGAGCAGGCCTTAAAAACCGGTTATATTTAATATAAAAAAAATAATAACTATATTATTATATATATTAAAAATAACACTTTTTAAATATATTTTAGCACTTAATATAAACAGACTAAAAATAGCTTTATAAAGCAAAGCTACTTAAGCTACAATATAAGCTATATGGTAATTTAAATAGATAACTTTAATAATAGTTAATAGCTTCGCTATTAACTATATTAAAGTCATTTTATTCTTATTACTATTTTACTTAATACTATATTACCCTTAGTAAATTTTACTAAAACTATACTATAATTTTTATTATTTTTAGTTTTATTTTAATTATATTTTTTAAAAATTATTTAATAAGTAATTAATTAATATAACTAAATTAATTTTTATTTACTTATAGCCAGGGTTGTGAAATTAATCATTAGTTATTAAGTAAATAATTAGTTAAACTAAATTAATCTAATTAATTTTCTAATTAATTAATTTAGTTTTAATCTTAGTTAAGGACTTAAGTAAATAATTTAGTCTTAGTTAACAGGTTAAGTAATTAATTTAATCTTAATTAGCAGGTTAAGTAATTAATTTAGTCTTAATTAAAAGCTTAAGTAAATAATAATTAATTTAATTTAATTAAATTAATTACTATTTAAAAAAACAAAAGCATAATAAACATACTTATAAAGTAATAAATAAAAATCTTTTTAGTAAAAAAATAGCAAAACTAAAACTAAAAACTATATAGTTATATAAATTTGTTAAATTATAAAAATATAAAAGGTAAACTAAATGAATAGCCTAATATTTTTATATATTTATTATTTATTGCTTAATATATTATTTTAAACTATATTTTTTTTATATTAAAAGTAATAAATTAAAAAAGCTAAATAATTATTAATACATATAATATTTATGAAGTCATAATATTTAATAGCTATTTACTATGTTTTTAAGTAAAAGTAATTATAATATTATATAATAAATATTATATAACTATAATTAATATTACATATTTTAATGCTATAAATTAATAAAATAAGAAATTTAAAAGTATTTTTTATTATTTTATAACACTTCATTTTATTAAAATATTTTTAAATATGCTAAAAATGCGAAAAAACTTTAGCATATTTACTATATTTAATAATATCTTTATAAAAAACAGGCTATAAAAATATAAAAAATATTTCTAAATTTTTTATCTTATTATAGTTTAAATAGTGTTATTTACTAGTTTATAGCATTAAAATTAGGAAAGTTATTTAAAATAAAAAAAAATTTCTATAAAAATTACTTTAAAAGATACTATTAAGCTAAGTATTAATCTGTTTATAATATATATAAAGCAGTATAAAAAATATTTATATATAATATTTAAACTTTTTTAAAAAATATAATAAAGCTATATTATTTACTAAGTAATTTATTAGCTATTTATTTATAAACTTATTATATGTTTATATAAATATATTTAAATTAGCTTATATAAAAACCTATATTAAAGGTTTTTAAACGTTAGAATTTTTAAGCTAGCTTAAAAGACTTAAAATATATATTAGCACTTTTAAATTTTTACATAGTCTTGTTTTATATTATATTAAATTAATTAAACTGCTGTAAAAACAAAAGTTACTATTATTTAATCAAAAATAATAATAAAGCTAAATGAAAAATAAAAAACTAAATAAATGTAAAGTATATATTTAAACCAAGGTTGTGATTAAATTAGATTAATTTAAATAATAAGTAAATAATTTAGTCTTAATTAAAAAACTAATTAATTAATTTAATTATTATTTACTTAAACCCTTAACTAAGACTAAATTATTTACTTAACCTGCTAATTAAGACTAAGATTAATTAATTAGACTAATTATTCACTTAATAGTTAATTTGTTAAAAAAATAGTTAAAATTAAATAGAATATACTAAAAAAAGGGCCCTTTTAAAAGCTATTTAAAGCTAGTTTCCTTTTTAAAAAAAACTAAAAATTCGAATTTTTATTAACCATTTAATCAAATTTCTTAACTAAAAATTTAATTATTAATTACTTAACCTGTTAATTAAGACTAAATTAATTACTTAACCTGTTAACTAAGACTAAATTATTTACTTAAACCTTTAACTAAAACTAAAACTAAATTAATTAATTAACTAATTAATTAAATTAATTTAGTTTAACTAATCATTTACTTATTAACAAGGTTGTGATTTAATCAGATTAATTTAAATAATAAGTAAATAATTTAGTCTTAATCAAATTTTTAATTAAATAATTTAATTATTATTTACTTAAACCCTTAACTAAGACTAAATTAATTATTTAAACTATTAACTAAAATTAAAATATTTACTTAAACTATTAACTAAGACTAAATTAATTACTTAAATTATTAACTAAAACTAAATTATTTATTTAACTTGCTAATTAAGACTAAGATTAATTAATTAGACTAATTATTCACTTAATAAATAATTTGTTAAAAAAATAGGGAAAATTAAATAAAATATACTAAAAAAAAAGGCTTTTTAAGCCCTATTTAAATCTAGTTTCCTTTAAAAAAACCAGTAAAAATTCGAATTTCTATTAACTTTTTAATCAAATTTTCTAACTAAAGATTTAATTATTAATCACTTAACCTGTTAACTAAAACTAAATTAATCACTTAAACTGTTAACTAAGACTAAATTAATCTAATTAATCAGTTGATTAATTAATTTAGTCTTAATCTTAGTTAAGGGTTTAAGTAAATAATTTAGTCTTAGTTAACAGTTTAAGTAAATAATTTAGTTGTAGTTAACAGTTTAAGTAAATAATTTAGTCTTAATTAACAGGTTAAGTAATTAATTTAGTCTTAGTTAACAGGTTAAGTAATTAATAATTAAATTCTTAATTAGAAAATTTAATTAAAACATTAATAGAAATTCGAATTTTAACTAGTTTTTTAATAGGGAACTTAATTTAAATAGGGCTTAAAAAGCCCTTTTTTTTAGTATATTCTATTTAATTTTCCCTATTTTTTTAACGAATTATTCATTAAGTAAATAATTAGTTTAATTAATTAGTCTTAGTTTTAATTAGCAGGTTAAGTAAATAATTTAGTCTTAATTAACTGTTTAAGTAAATAATTTAGTTTTAGTTAACAGTTTAAATAAATAATTTAGTCTTAGTTAATAGTTTAAGTAATTAATTTAGTTTTAGTTAAAGGTTTAAGTAAATAAAGATTAAATTAATTAATTAACAAATTGATTAAAACTAAATTATTTACTTATTATTTAAATTAATCTGATTAAATTATAACCCTAACTAATAATTAATTTCCAGGGTTGTAATTTAATCAGATTAAATTAATCAATTAATCAAACTAGTTTTTGCTTTTAAAAATCGAATTTTTAACCTATACTACAACAGGTAGTAGTTTTATATTTATTACATTCTAGATTAAACTAATTTACTTCCTATTTTAGCTTAGCGTTAAAAGTGGATTTTTAATTGCAATTAATTAAAAAAAATTGTTACTTTTTGTAAAAATTCCTGATTAAAGATTTATTTTTACATTTTAAAAATCGGGGTTATATATTAGGTAAATATACCTAATATGGTTAAATAGCCCAAGTTAAATAGTATTTAACCCTAGTTTCTTTTTTCGGCTAGCGTAAAAGCCTGATTTTTAAAAGCGTTTTTAAACTTAATTAAAGTTTGATTAAATTAATTAAAAATCACAACCTTGTTAATTTCACAACCCTAATTTAAACTATATTATAAATTAATAAAAGCCAAATTCTTTTTTAAAAATAGTTTAAAACGCTATGTATAATAAAATAACTATATATTAAGGTTATAATTTAATCTTAATTAAATAACTAATTAATTAATTTAATTATTAATTACTTAAAAAGCTAAATAAAACTAAATTAATTATTTAACTTGTTAATTAAAACGAAAACTAATTTAATTTAATTAGACTTTAAATTAAATTAATTTAATTTTTAATTAACTATTTACTTTAATTAATTTATTAAAAAAATTAAAAAATAAAAAATTAAAATAAAATAAAAAGCAAGCATAAAAAAAATAAAGAAAATAGGTTTAATAATAAATACTATTAAATAATTTATATTTAAAGTTTTAGAATTTTTAGAATTATTTTAAAATATTATTAAATATTTTTATGTTGCTTATATAATTTTTTAATTTTTTTAAAAGATTTAAAAACTCATATTTTTTAAAATATATTATACTATAATGTTTATTATTTTTAGTTTTCTTTTAACTATATTTATTAAATTTTTATTATATTAATTTATATTTTTTTAAAATTAAATTCTTTTTTCGATTTTTTAAAATAAATTAATACATAATTAATTTAATTAAATTAATTTAATTTTTATTTACTTATAAGGCGAAATAAAACTAAATTATTTACTTAGGTCCTTAACTAAGACTAAGACTAAATTAATTAGATTAATTTAGTTAAACTAATTGTTTATTTCTTAAGTAATGATTAATTTTATAACCCTGCTATATACTCTTATAACTTAGCTAAAAACCTTTTTTATAAATAAATAGCTTTAAAAAAAGAGTTTTAGCATAATAATATTTTATATTAAAAAATATATATACTAATTAAATATCTTGCTAGTAATATACTTTAATAAATTGTTATTAAAAAACAAAACTTGCTATAAGCCTTTTAAGTTAAAAGTAGCATACTTAATATACACAGCTAAAAAATTATAAACTATAATTTATTTTAATAAACGCCTATTTACTATATTAACAAATTATTTTTTTTATTAAAAAAATAGTTAATTAAATAATACTAAATATATTTATAACTAATAAAGCTAACGTATATTTAATTAACCTATTTATTTATTTTTTATAATATAGCTTATAAGTTTATTACTTATTAACAAGGTTGCAAGGTTGTAAAATTAATCCTTAGTCATTAAGTAAATAATTAGTTAGACTAAATTAATCTAATTAATTAGTTAATTAATTAATTTAGTCTTAGTCTTAGTTAAGGGTTTAAGTAAATAATTTAGTCTTAGTTAACAGTTTAAGTAAATAATTTAGTTTTAGTCAACAGTTTAAGTAATTAATTTAGTCTTAATTAGCAGGTTAAGTAATTAATTTAGTCTTAGTTAACAAGTTAAGTAATTAATGATTAAATCTTTAGTTAGAAAATTTGATTAAAAGGTTAATAGAAATTTGAATTTTTACTAGTTTTTTTAAAGGAAACTAGATTTAAATAGGGCTTAAAAAGCCCTTTTTTTTAGTATATTCTATTTAATTTTCCCTATTTTTTTAACGAATTATTTATTAAGTGAATAATTAGTCTAATTAATTAATCTTAGTTTTAATTAGCAAGTTAAGTAAATAATTTAGTCTTAGTTAACAGTTTAAGTAATTAATTTAGTCTTAGTTAACAGTTTAAGTAAATAATTTAGTCTTAGTTAAGGGTTTAAGTAAATAATAATTAAATTATTTAATTAAAAAATTGATTAAGACTAAATTATTCGCTCATTATTCAAATTAATCTGATTAAATCACAACCCTGCAAGGTTGTGATTTTGGATTAATTTAATCAAACTTTAATTAAGTTTGAAAACGCTTTTAAAAACTCCGGCTTTTACGCTAGCTGAAAAAAGAAACTAAGGTTAAATACGATTTAACTCGGGCTATTTAACAGTATTAGGTATATTTACCTAATATATAACCCCGATTTTTAAAATGTAAAAATAAATCTTTAATTAGAAATATTTATAAAAAGTAAAAGTTTTTTTAATTAATTGCAATTAAAAATCTATTTTTAACGCTAATTTAAAATCAAAAGTAAATTAGTTTAATTTAAAATATAATAAATATAAAACTACTATTTATTTTAGTATAAGTTAAAGTTTTGATTTTTAAATACAAAAACTTGTTTAATTAATTAATTAATTTAATTTAATTAAATTATAACCCTGCTTACTAAAAAAACTAAATTATATGCCTAATATATTAAGTTAATTAAAAATAGTTATTAATGTTATTAAAGTAAATAAAAAGCTAAAAAAATAACAAATAACCAAGGTATTTTAAACGCAGTTTAAAATAATATAAACTATATAAACTATATAATAAAAGCTATAATAAACAACTTTATATTATAATATTTTAAAAAAGTATACTAAAGCAATAATAAGTATATATAAATTTTAAAAAATATAAAAATATAATACTTATAATTAAAAAAAATATAGCTAAAATAACCTAATAACTATAGTTTTTTTAATAACTTTAGTTTAATTATATTATATTTTATTATTTTACTTAGCTAGTTTTATTTATAGTACTTTATTTTAATATTTGTTATAATTTTTTACTTTATATTTAAAAGTATTTTATATTTAATTTTAGTTAAAAATTTTAAATTTTATTTTATATATATAAACAAAAGTAAAAAATAAAGTAAAAATAAAAAGTAATTAATAAATAGGCAAAATAAAAGCATAACTAGCAAAAAAAAAAAGCTAACTTAGTAAATATTATATAATAGTATATATTTAATAATAAAAAAAAATTATATTATAAATTTGTTACTTTATTATTAATTAAAAACTTTATTTTAAAACTATAAAAAGTAAAGCTGTTATTTATATTAAAGTAAAAACTTAATAGCTTTAAAAAAGTAGGCTTATAACATAAAAAAGCTGCCTTAAAAAGATTTTCGGTTATATTTAAAAAACTAGTTGCAAACATAATTTATAAAACATAACTTAGCCAAAGATTTTAAGCTTTAAAAAAACAACTAAAGATATTATATATGTTAATAGCAAAACCTAAAAAACTATTAGGTTTATTTACTATAGCTAGACTATTTATTTAAAAAAAAAAAAAAAAAAAGAAGTTATTTACTTTACTTATATATTAAATCTACCTTAGCTTAATTTAAAAACAACTTAAAAACTAAAAAGTTTATTATTATAAAGTTTAAAAATTAAACAAATTAAAACTAAATACTTTAAGCTTAAATATAAATGTTAACTTAAAATATTATAAGCATTTTTTAATTAATAAACACTTTAAGTAAAATAGTTAAATAAATAGCTTAAAAAATAAAAAATTAACAAAAAATATTTAAGTAAATTATAAAAAAAAAAACCTAAAACTAAATTAGATCTTAGTTAGTTTAAATTTAAAAAATTAGACTATTTTTATATAAAAATATAACCGGGTTTAAAAGTACCTGCTTTTTTTTTAGCTAAGCTATTTAAAATAGCAAGGTATAAGCAGTATAAAAAAGGTATATTTATAATACTATTTATATAAAAATGAAAACTAATATAACTTATTTAATATTTAATTATTTAAAATAAGTATATTTAGCTAATAATTATTATTAAAATTTTTTAAAACTTGTTATAACTATAGCAAAAACAAAAGTTTTAATAAAAAACGTGGTGTTATTATCTATAAAATTAACATTGTTTAAAAAAGCGGCATACTTTTTAGCAGCAAAATATTTAATATTTTTTATACTTTTAAAAGCAAAAAGCTAACAGTTTATCTAATTTATAAACAATAGTTTAACTACTAATAAAATAAACTAAAATAAACTATTTTAATATTTAATTATATATTAGTAGTTTAAAAAAGTAAAATATTAAGTTTAAAAAAAAGCGCTAGCTTTTAGCCTAAAGAAAAATAGACCTAACAGCTAAAAAAGGCCTAAAAAACATACTTCTTAAAAAAAAAAAAAAAAACCGTTAAGCTAATACTTAAGCAGCTATTAAAAAATAATACTGCTGCCTATGCTATAAAAAAATATATAAACAAATCTAAACTTAAATAACTTAAACCTTTTAAATAATTATAATAATAACTATAATAATAATAAAAGCGTATAATAAAATTTAAAACTTTTTAACTAACTATTTAAATAACCTATAAAGCTACTGTTACTACTAGTAAAAAGTAATTAAAAAACGTTAACATTTATAAAGTTAATAATGATTATAAAAAGATATAGCAATTGCTTAAAAAAAACAAATATTAGCTTTTTTGATTTTAATTGTTAAAACTTAACAAATATAAAAATAGTATTTAAAAAAAAACAAGCGAATTTTTATAAATATATTATACTTTATTAAATAAATAAACTTGTTTACTAAAAACCTAAGTTTGTTTAATATATTATTGCTAAAATTAGCAGTAATAGAATAAAATATAAAATTAATAAAAATAAAAAAGTTAAAATTAAAAAACAAAACACTAGATTTTATATTAAATGTTTTAGCAAAATATTTTACTATATAACTAGTAGCTATAACTAAAAGGTTTAATATAACTAAATTAACGCTATAAAATATTATAAAAAATAATATAGCAATTATAATATATATTTAAAAAAAACTAAAATAAGCTAAAATAATAAAAACTTAAATAAAAATAATTATAATTAGCAAAAAGTAATAACTACTATTTAAGCTAATATAAACCTTAAAATTAAAAACTATTTGCCTGCTTTAAATAAATACAAGGTTATGAAATTAATCATTAGTCATTAAGTAAATAATTAGTTAAACTAAATTAATTTAATTAATTAGTTAATTAATTAATTTAGTCTTAGTTTTAGTTAAAGGTTTAAGTAAATAATTTAGTCTTAGTTAATAGTTTAAGTGAATAATTTAGTTTTAATTAACAGGTTAAGTAATTAATGATTAAATTTTTAGTTAAGGAATTTAATTAAAAGGTTAATAAAAAGTCGAATTTTTAATGTTTTTTAAAAAGGAAACTAGATTTAAATAGCCTTTAAAAAGGCCTTTTTTATAATATATTCTATTTAATTTTACTACTATAATTTTGGTGTTTTAGTGTCTTAGATGTTATATTAAGATTTTTAGACTAATGGAGACCTTAAATTTTAGTGTTTTTTTAAGGCCGGTATTAAAAACTTATATTTTTTAGGGTTTTTTAGGTTATATTTTAGTAAGATTAATATTACTTTTTTATTTTGTTAAAATTACTTATTTATTTTAAAAAAGTTACTATTTTACTTACTTATATTAATATATACTATATATAATTATTTTACTTTTTTAATTAAGCTGCTATTGCTTAAAAAATATAATATATTATTTATTTAATTATAATATTTTAACTTATATAATAATATTATATTTATTAATATTTTATTAGTTAGTAATATTATTATAATATAATATATTGCTTTAAAGTTATTATTAATTATATTTTTATTAAAAAAAAATTACGCTTTATATTAATATATTAATATATATAAATATAATATTAACGTTAAAGTAATATTAAGCAAATATGCTATTTTTTTTATTAGTTATTTTTATAATTAATAATTATAGCTAAATATATTAAATAGTAATTTTTTATTTATTTATATATTAATTTAGCTTTTTTAACTATTATTAATACTTTTATTACTATTTTTATTTTTATTATTATTTATAAGTATTAATATACTTTATTATTTTTATTGCTTTTACTATTTAGTTATTAAATTAATAATTTTATTTATTTAAAAAAATTTTAGTTTTATAATTAATTTTAATATAAGTTATTATATTTTAATTAAATAATTTAAAAACAAAACTAATTTTTAATTTAAAAAACATATTAAAAAAAATAAATATGCTATAAAAAAAAATTTATTAATATAAAACTTACTATAAATAATATTTTTTTTAAAACTATTATTTATTTTAAAGTTTATTAACTTATAAATTTTATAAAATATTTTTAATATAATATAGCTATATTTAGTTTTAATTTAATATATATTGCTAATTTAAATATTTATAAGTTTTTTAATATTATTGCTTTTTTTAGTATTAAATATTATAAAATATTATTAAATATATAAGTTATTAGCATTAATATTATTAATATTATTAAATTTAAAATTATTTATTATAAACTTAGTTAATAAAATTAAATTTATTTTAATATATATTATTATATTACTTATTTTAATAAACTTATTTATTTTTTATTTTTTATATAAATATTTAAATAAAATAAGCTTATTATTAATTTTAACTTATTTTATTATTACTTTTTAGTTAACTTTAATAATAAGCTTAAATATTATTAAAAAAATAAATATAGTTAATTATTATATTATAGCTTTATTTATTTATATATTTATAATTTTTATATTAAGCTAATTAATATTTAATAAATATATAATTTTATTAGTATAATTTTACTTTTAGCTAATGCTATATTTTTTAAATATTATTATATTATATATAAACTTTAGCTATTATAGCAAAATTTATTTAAGCTTATAAAATGTTATATAAGTACTATAAAAAGTTTTTTTAATATTTTTAACCTAACTATAAATAACATAATTTTATTTAATTTTTAAAACCTGTTTTTTATAAAAAATTTAATTAAAAAATAAAAATTAAAAATAAAAATAATAATAATAATATACCTATTAACTTTAAAATATATACTAATAATTAAAATATAAAATTTTTATTTTTTAATATTAATTTATTAATAAGTTTTTATTAAAAAAGTAATAAAGTTTATATTAAAAAGCTAAGCTTTAATTTAAAATTTTATATATTTTAATTATATAGTTTATATATTTTAGTTTAATAAAATATTATTATTTAAACTTATTTAATTTTTATAGTTAAAAAAACTAGTAATAAATTTTATTAGGCTAATATATAAAATATAAGTTTTTAAAATGCTAAATTTAAAAAAGTATTAAATATATTTTTAAGTATTAGTTTTTTTATATTTTAATTAAATAATATATTATTTTTGCTAAATAATTTATATTTAGCTTTTTTTTTATTTTATAAATAAAAAACGCTATAAAATAATTGTTATAAATAAAGTTTATTATTTTAATATTAATTTAGCATTTTAGTTTTATTTTTTTTAAATTTAAATTTTTATTAATTAAAAATTACAAAGTTGTAAAAATAATATAAATAGCTTATATAAAATTAAGCAAAAAAATTTAATAAAATATAATATATATATTATAATTTTAGTTAATATTTTTTTTTTACTGCTAAGCAGTTAATTTAATTTAATATTTTTAATATTGTTTATAATATATATAAAATAAATACTATAAATAAAAAGCTTACTATTAAAAAAAAGCGTAAAGCGGTTATTTCTAATTTAAACAATAAAAAAAAAAGTTTTTATAAGCAAAAACATAAAGCTATATTTATTTTTCGGTTTAGTATAAAACTACTATTTAGTATATTAAAAGTTGCTAGCGGTTTAACTACTAACAACTTTAGTATTGCTTTTTTTGCTTTAAAAACAAAAAAGTTATTTACTATAATATATTAAACTTAAAAAAAAAACTCTTTAAAAAAAATCGTTATAAAAATATTATATTTAATTATAATTAAGTTAAAAAATAAATTTTTATTTTTAATTAAAACTATTATCTGCTTTTATATTTTTTATAAATTTTTTTATTATAAACGTTATTTTTTTAATATTAAGTTTTTATTTAAACAAAAGTTTTTTTATTTTTATAAATATATAATTTTTATTTAACTATTTTTTATTTATGCTTATATAATTTTTTAAATCTTAGTTAATAAAATATATATATAATAACTTTTATTTTATTAAATATACTTTTTTTATATATTTATTAATAATAAAAAAGTTATTTTAATATTTTAATACTTATTTATAATAGTAAAATATATTTTTATTATTAAATAAAATATTATTAATTATTATATATTTTTTATTAAACTTTAATAATATTATATTTTAATAGCTACTTAAATAATAATATAGCTTAAAAAATTAAGCTTATATTATTTTATATAACCTAGTTTTATTATATAAATATAAAAACTTTAGTTTTATTATTAAATAGTTAATAAATAAGCATTATAAAAAAGCTAGTTATAGTTTATTTTAATATTAAGCTAAAAAAGGTTATATAAAAAAAGTTACTTTTTTATAAAAAAAAAGCTTTTTAAAAAAAAAAAAAAACTTTAATAAAAAATAATAGTTTTTATATAAAAAAGCTTACTAAAAATAAATAAAATTAACTAAACTAACTTAATAAGTTTTAAATATAAAGCTTTTTTAAAAAAAAAGGTTTATTTTAAAAAGCTTTTATTTATATTATATAGTTAATAAATTTTTTTTTATTTAATTTTTAATTATAACTAGCAATTTTTAATTTTTAATTAACTTTAATATTTTATATTTTAGTAGCAGTTTTTTAAATATATTTTTTATATATGCTTATATATTAAAATAATATAAAATAAAGTTATATAGGTTTGTTATTTTAAATTAAAATAAAAATTTTTTTATATAGTAATTAATACTGCTTTTGCTTAAAAGTTTTGTTATTATTTTTTTTAGTATTTTTAAAGTTGCTTTATATTTTTATTAATATATTTAGCTTTATTTTTATATAAATATTTTTAAGCTATAAGTTAATTTTTAATAAACTTAATATTAAAGTAAAAATAATTAATATTAAATACGTAAAAGTTTTAAAATTATTTTTTATTATTTTATTTTTTTAATACGTAATAATATAAAAATTTATTTTTATATAGTTTATATATTATATAAAAGTAAGCAAATTAAAAAGCTTTTATTTTAATTAAAAATAGCTTAAATATTAAAGTATATTATAAATATATTAAAAAAATAAATTTTATATTTAACTTAAATTTTCTTATTATAAAAAAATTATAAAGTTTTAAATCTTATAATAATAATAAAACTAGCAATAAGCATAAAATAATAATTTATTTATATAAATTAAAAAAAAATAATAATAAAGTAAAAAATAATAACTATAGCTAAAAAGTATAAAAAAAAGTTAATTTATATTTTTCTTATAGTAAAGGCTAAGATATTAATTATAGCTAGTATAAGGCTAATATATATATACTATTAAAAACTATAAATTTAACTAATAATTTTAAAGTTAATAAAGTATTATATATATAATATAAAAATGCTATTAAAATAATATTATATTATTTGTTAATATTATTTTTTATTAAAAATAATTAGCTTGTTTAAAAAAGCATAATAATAAAATTATAATTAACTTTAATATATTTATTTACCGTATTAATTTTAACGCAGAATTATTAGTTTAATAACTTTATTTAAAAGCTTCTTTTATAAATATATAAACATGCTGTTACCATGTCTTTGGCTGTTAGTTCTGATTATTGCAACCTATAGCTAACAGCTAACTCTATTATAAACAGAACCGCACCGGTTACAGTTTCAGCTAAAATCATGGTAAACGCTTTAATTTTACATATTTTTTAACAAAAAATATATTATAAAAAACCTTTTTTTTTGCTTTATATACTTACCTAATCTTTTTAGAAAATTTTTTTTTTAAATTTTCTTACTATTTATAAAATTTTTAAATACCCTATTTTTAAACGTAAATAACTCCGTTAATATTACATATTTTTTAAAAAAGAACATATTATAAAAAACTTTTTTTTTTACTTTATATACCTACCTAATTTTTTTAGAATTTTTTTTTTTAAATTTTTTAACTGTTTATAAAAATTTATATTTTTTTTTTAAATACCTTATTTTTAAACATAAATAACTACGTTAATATTATATATTTTTCTAAAAAAAACATATTACAAAAAACCTTTTTTTTTTGCTTTATATACCTACTTAATTTTTTTTAAAAATCTTTTCTTTTTAAATTTTCTTATTATTTATAAAAATATTTAAAAAAATTAAAAAACTTAAGTTTATATATTAAATTTATTTTTATAGTTTATACCTTTTTAATTTTTTTTTCTTTTTTAATATTAACTAACTAAAAATAATAAACAATAAAAAACAAGTTATAAAAAAACCTAATAAAAAAAAAAAGAAAAAAAAAAGAAAAAAATAAAAGGAAAAAAAAAAAAAAAAAACCTGTTTAATTATTTTTATTTTCGTTAATTTTTTTTTTATTTTCTTACTTTTTATTTTAATTATTTTTTTTAAATTGCTTTTATATAATTTTACTTTTTTTTAATTTTCTAGCTTTTTAATAAAGTTAATTATTTTACTATATTTAAAAATAACTAATTTCTATTTTTAGTAATTGTGACAGCGGGGCTTCGACCCACAATGGCTATAATGAACCCACTGCAGTAGTTGGGATCGCACACCTATACCACTATACCAATTGCGCACAAAAGGAACCAGAATAACCAAGGTGGCAGTACCTTGGCTACTAGCCATTATATGTGGTAAGGCCTCAAGCCGTTACTGTAATAATATTATTAAAAATAAAAAACGTTTGTTTAATAAAAGCAGATATAGTTAAAATTACTAAATATTATAAAGTATTTGCTTTTTATTATAATAAAATATTAGTTTAATAAAATATTAATATAAATAAATAAATAAATATATAATAAAACTTATATTTTTAAGATATTTTTTTTTATTAAAATAAAAACCGATTTTTTTAGTTAAATTATAATCTATTAAATAAATTTTGCTTTTAAAATCTAATTTATTTTTAATATTATTTAATATAATATTTTAATTATTATTGTTTTTTTTTTTTTTAACCTATTTAAAGTTAATATTAATATTATATTAAAAGTTATATTAACTTATAAATTATATTTAGCTTATAATAAAAATATTATGTTATTTTTAATAAATTTATAATAAAAAAGTAAACTATTTTGTTAAAAATAGCTTACTTTTTATATAAAATCTAAAATTAACTTTAATAAAAGTGCTTTATAGTTATTAATAGTATTTAGCTTTAATTTTTAAACAAAATATTTATTTAATTTTTTTAAACTATTTTAAATTGTAGTAATAAAGCCTTATAAAATTAGTTTTTAAAATAATTAATTAGTAAAAAATTTTAAATATAAATATTTACTTACTATATTAAAATAATTTTAAATTATATAGTTATATTTATTTATTAAATTTAAAAGTTTTTTTAAATTTAATAAATAAATAATAACTTTTACAAAGCTATAACATAATATTTAGCTTATAAATAAGTAGTAACTTTAACAAATACTTTAAATATTTGTTTAAGTTTTTTTAAGGTTTGCTAATCTACTATATTTAAAAAAATACTTTTAAATTTAAAATAGTTGGTATTTTAGCTAGTATAAATTAAAGCATTTTTTAATTTAAAAAAAAATTTAATTATTTTATATATTAAATTATAACAGGTAGATATATTTATTTAAAAATTAATTTAAAATTATAAAAGTAAAAATAAAAAAAATATACTAAGTAGTTTAATATTATAAGTAATAAGTAAATTTCTGTTTTTTTTATAAAAAATAATTTTTTATAAAAAGACTTTTTAAATATTAGTTATATATTTAGTAAAAGCTGCAATTTTTTAAATTTAAATAAATAAATGTAAAAATATTAATAAAAACCTTTTTTTAAAAAAAAAACTTACTATTAAATTCCGAATTTTTTTTTAGTTAATTAACTTTATTTAGTTATAAAAAAAAAGATTATTATTAATATAATCTAATATAAACTTGTTTACTTTATTGTTTAAAATATAAAAAATATAATAAATATTGTTAATAAATTTAGTATTTAATTTTTTAAAATATTTTTTTTCAAATTAAGTAATAAACTAGTTATTATTTTAAGCATTATTTTAAGTAATATTAAAAATGTTAATTAAATAAATAAAAAAAAAATAAAAAAAAATAGAATAAAAAAAAATATACCTAAAAATATTTTCTGTTTTAATAGCTAAAAATAAAGCTATAATTTTTTAAAATTTTTAAAAAATATAAAAGCTTGTTTTATTAGTAATTAAATCTTTAAAACTAATTAATTTATAAGTTAAATTAAATTTAAAATTAATAACAAAAATAATAACTTTAATAAATAAAATATTTAAATTTAAAATTTAAATATTAAAAACAATTAAAAACTTTTTATAATTATTAATATATAAAAATAATTTAAAATTAAAAATATTTAAAGTATTATTAAATATTGTTTAAAATATTAGTTTAATTTTTTACTTATTTAAAATAAAAGTATTTTTAATAATAAAATTAATATTAATAAAAAGAAATTTATTTATAGTTTATAATAAACTAATTATTTTTTAAAAAATAAAAAATTTAAAATATTAAATAGTAAATTATTAATAATAATAAGATTTAATATTTTTAAATAGGCTTTTGATTTTATTAAAATACTATTTATAATAGTATTATTTTAAAATCTTTTTTTAAATTATAAATTAAACAAAAAATTTAAAGTGCTAAAAATAAAAACAAATTTTTTTTTAAAAAATTAGTTATTATAAAAAGTTTAAAATTAAATATATATACTTAATTATTTGCTTTTTTATTTCGTTTTAATATTATAAGCAATATTAAAATATTATTATTAATAATATTAAGCTAAATTTAAAGCTTAAAAGCTTTTAACTTTTAAAATTAATTTAAAAAAGCATTTAATAATTAATATTAAAAATAATAATTTAAAAAAAATAAAAAGTATAAAAAAAACAATTTATAATATATAAAAACATTTTACTTTTTAAAGTAAATTTAAATTAATAAATAATAATATTTTAATAAAAAAACTATATTATAAAATATAAATAAAAAAAAATTATTAAATAAAAAAGTAAAATTTAGTTTATTTTTAATATTAATAATATATTTACTTATAATAAAAAGTTTAAAAGAAATAATAAAGTTAGGAAAATTAAAATTGTTATTAAAAATAAACAAAAAACTTATTATTAAAATAAAAAAAAAATAAAAAAAAAAATAAAAAAAAAATAAAAAAAAAATAAAAAGCTAATAAAAAAAATATAAAAATAGTATAATATAAAGATATTATAATATAAAAGTAATATAATTTAAATATAAAAATAATTTAAAATAATATAAGTAGTATGTTTAAAAAATAAAAAAAAAAACAGAAAAGGTTTACTATATATAAAAGTGCTTTAAAATAATTTGTAAGCTTTAAAAAAAAAAATTATATGTTATTTGTTTTAAAAAAATTTGTAAGCTTTAAAAACAAGAATTATATATTATTTGTTTTAAAAAGATTTATAAGCTTTAAAAAAAAAAAAAAATTATATATTATATATTTTAAAAAAATTTGTAAGCTTTAAAAAAAAAAAAGAATTATATGTTATATGTTTTAAAAGGATTTGTAAGCTTTAAAAAAAATTTATATGTTATATGTTTTAAAAAAAGTTTGTAAGCTTTGAAAAAAAAAATTATATGTTATTAGATTTGAAATAATTTATAAGCTTCGAAAAAAAAAAAAAAAAATCATACGTTATATATTTTAAAAGAATTTGTAAGCTTTAAAAAAAACAAAAAAATTATACGTTATTAGTTTTAAAAAAATTTATAAGCTTTAAAAAAGAATATTATATATTATACGTTTTAAAAAAATTCGTAAGCTTTAAAAAAAAGAAAAAATCATACGTTATACGCAGGGTTATAAAATTAATCATTGGTTAATAAGTAAATAATTAGTTAAACTAAATTAATCTAATTAATTTCCTAATTAATTAATTTAATCTAATTAAATTTTTAATTAGATTAATTTAATCTTAATCTTAGTTAAAGACCTAAGTAATTAATTTAGTCTTAATTAGCCCTTTAAGTAAATAAAGATTAAATTAATCTAATTAAATTAATCTAATTAAATTAATTACTGATTAATTTAGTTAGACTAATTATTTACTTAATAATTAATTTAAAATTTTTTTAAAAAAAAATTAATAAAAAGAAATTAAAATTTAACATGTTAAAAAATTAAAAAAATATAACTATAATATAACTAAAAATAATAAAAATTATAGTATAGCTTATATTAAAAAATATTAAATTTTAAATTTATTAAAAAATAGAAATATTACGTAAGCAGAATAAAAATATTAAAAAATAATTTTAAAAATTCTAAAACTTTTAATACAGGGTTGTGAAATTAATCATTAGTCATTAAGTGAATAATTAGTTAGACTAAATTAATCTGATTAATTAGTTAATTGATTAATTTAGTCTTAGTCTTAGTCAAGGGTTTAAGTGAATAATTTAGTCTTAGTCAACAGTTTAAGTGAATAATTTAGTTTTAGTTAACAGGTTAAGTGATTAATTTAGTCTTAATCAACAGGTTGAGTGATTAATGATTAAATTCTTAATCAGAAAATTTGATTAAAATGTTAATAAAAATTCGAATTTTTAATAGTTTTTAAAAAGGGAACTATAGGTTAATAGCCCTTAAAAAGGCCTTTTTTTAGTATATTTTATATAATTATAGCTATTTTTTTGACGAATTATTCATTGAGTGAATAATTAGTCTAATTAATTAGTCTTAGTCTTAGTCAAGGGTTTAAGTGAATAATTTAGTCTTAGTCAACAGTTTAAGTGAATAATTTAGTCTTAATCAACAGTTTGAGTGAATAATTTAGTCTTAGTCAAGGGTTTAAGTGAATAATGATTAAATTAATCAATCAAAAAATTGATTAAGATTAAATTATTCACTCATTATTCAAATTAATCTGATTAAATCACAACCCTGATAATAGTTTTTAGTTTAATAGTTTTTATAATAATTATATTATAATAAAAATACTTTATTATTATATAAAAAATTAATTTATTTTAAAAGTTAATTATTTATATATTATTATTTATTTTATAATAAGTAGCCATATAAATAATATAGTAAATATTTTAATAAATAGCGTAATAATATAATTAATAATATAGTAAATAGCCTAGGATATAACTTAATAAATAGCTTAATAAGCAGCTTAACTATTAGCATAATAGCTTAATAAATAGCATAATAACATAATTAATAATGTAGTAAATAGCCTAGTATATAGCCTAGTAGGTAGCCTAATAGGTAGCCTAGTAGGTAGCCTAGTAGGTAGCCTAGTAGGTAGCTTAGTAGGTAGCTTAGTAGGTAGCTTAGTAGGTAGCCTAATAGGTAGCATGATAGCTTACTAGGTAACCTAGTAGGTAGCTTAGTAGGTAGCTTAGTAGGTAGCTTAGTAAGTAACTTAATAGGTAACCTAATAAAGGGATAATAGCCTCTAGGGTAATAGTACTAAAGTAATATTAATAAATTATTTTATAATAAAAAGCATAATAAACTAAACAAATTTAAATACTATTTTAACTAATAAAGCAAATAAAAAACTAATAAATATTTTAATATATTTATTATAATATAATATATAAATATATTACTTATTAAAAAAATAAACTTTATACTAAATATATTAAATAAGCTAAAAAATATTAAAAACCTTATAAATTTAAAAAATAATATAATATAATTAAATAACTTTGCAATATTTAATAAAATATAAAATACTTTAGCAAAAAAAATTAATAGCATAAAAATAACAGCAGTAATAATTGTGATGGCTTTAGTGGTGGCAGTATAGTTGATTGACTAACTTTACCCTACACTAGGAACTAATATACAGCATGAGGAAGAAAGGAAAGAAAAGGGAAAAGGAAAAGGAAAAAAGGAAACTAAGTATGTGTGTGGTGGGGCTGCGCACAGACCACCATAACAATGGCAGAACAACTAGGCGGTGTAGGTGGTGTAGGTATGTACCATGACAGCTGTAGGTAGGTGACTACCAGGCTAACAGGCTGTCACAATAATAAACAATATAAAAAAAAAAGCATTATAATAAACTATAATATTAACTTAAAATATAAAAAAATATTATTAATTTTAAACGCTTTAGCTACTTATTTTATATTAAAAAAAAGCTATTATATAATATTAACTAAAAAAGAAAATAAAGGCTATATATACTAAAAGCACAAGTTAATAAATTTTTAAGTATAACCTATAATAATAAATACTATTTTAAAAGGCAACATATAATAAAAAAGCTTAAAAATTATATTAAGTTTTATAAAAGCTACAAAATAAATATTATTAACAAAAAAAAAGCTATATAAAAACTATTAGCTAATTAAATAAAAAAATATAAAGCTAATAAAAACTATTGCTATATATTTTATTATAAAACTGTTAAAAATATTATTTATAGCTACTTTATAACAGCTTATAAAGCATAAATAATATAATATTATAATAATAGTAACATATATTATATTAAAGTATTTTCTGCTTATTTTTCAGTATGCTATATATACTACTAAAAACTAAGCAATAGCTTTAGTAATATAGCTATTACTAAGTAATTAAAATATGCTTAATAGTATTATATTAAACTAAAATAAGAAATTTATTTTTGCTTTTTAAAAAAGATTATAAAAAGCTTTTAAAAAAAAGCTGCTAATAACTACAGCCTATTATTTTTAAAAAAACAAATTATTTAAAAAAAACAACTAAACTATTAAAATAGCTATATATTATTATGTTTTTGCTTTACCTAATAAAAAATAAATTAATATGATATTAACGCTATAGTAAAATTTTAATAGCATATTTTTAAAAGCTATTAAATTATTACTATATAAATAATTATTTAGGTTTTATTTATTAAAACCTAATAATATGCTAATAAAATTATAAAAAAAAAATATACTTTTTAAATAAAATATACTTTTTATAAAAGCACATATATAAAAATATTAAACTAGCAATAAATTTTATAGCAGCTAAAGCTAAAAAGTTATATAATATATAATATAAAAAAGTAAAGTTTTTTATAAAAAAAAAGTATATTTTAGCTTATATAATAGTTATTACTTGCTTAAAAAGCTATTATATAAGTTTTTATAATAAAAAGCAAAACTATAAAAAGTTAAAAAAAAATAAAAAAACTAGTATATAAGTTAAACTTTTTAAAAACTTTTAATATATACTTAGTTATTTTAGTAGCTTATTTATTGCTAAGCTTATTAAAAAAAAAAGGTGTTTAATTAAACCATACTTTTACTTAAACTTGTAATAAATAAAAATCACTTTAAATAAAACCTTAATAAAGCTAGTAAATCTTTTAAAATAAAAACTATTTTAAAATATCGCAAAAACTATATTAAAACAAAGTAAAATTAAAGCGTTTACCATAATTTTGGCTGAGATTGTAACCGGTGTAGTTCTATCTATAACAGAGTTAGCTGTTGGCTACAGATCGTAATAATTAAAACTAATAGCTAAAGATATAGTAATAGCATATTTATATATTTATTATAAAAAAAGCTTTTAAATAAAGTTATTAAACTAATAGTTTTATATTAAAATTAATATTTTTAATAAAAAATAATGTTAATAAATAATATAATACTATTTTAATAGTATTTTTATATTATATATATAATACTTTATTAATTTTAAAATTATTAGTTAAATTTATAGTTTTTAATAGCGTATATATATTAGCTTTATACTAGCTATAATTAATATTTTAGCTTTTACTATAAAAAAAATATAAATTAACTTTTTTTTATATTTTTTAGCTATAGTTATTATTTTTTACTTTATTATTATTTTTTTTTAATTTATATAAATAAATTATTATTTTATGCTTATTACTAGTTTTATTATTATTATAAGATTTAAAACTTTATAATTTTTTTATAGTAAAAAAATTTAAGTTAAATATAAAATTTATTTTTTTAATATATTTATAGTATAATTTAATACTTAAGCTATTTTTAGTTTAAATAAAAGCTTTTTAATTTGTTTATTTTTATATAGTATATAAACTATATAAAAATAAATTTTTATATTATTATATATTAAAAAAATAAAATAATAAAAAATAATTTTAAAACTTTTATATATTTAATATTAATTATTTTTATTTTAATATTAGCTTTATTAAAAATTAACTTATAGTTTAAAAATACCTATATAAAAATAAAGCTAAATATTAATAAAAATATAAAGCAACTTTAAAAATATTAAAAAAAAATATAATAAAATTTTTAAGCAAAAAAAATATTAATTACTATATAAAAAAGAATTTTATTTTAGTTTAAAATAATAAACTTATATAACTTTATTTTATATTATTTTAATATATAAATATATATAAAAAATATATTTAAAAAACTACTGCTAAAATATAAAATATAAAAGTTAATTAAAAATTAAAAATTATTAGTTATAATTAAAAATTAAATAAAAAAAAATCTGTTAACTATATAATATAAGTAAAAGCTTTTTTAAATAAACCTTTTTTTTTAAAAAAGCTTTATATTTAAAACTTATTAAATTAGTTTAGTTAATTTTATTTATTTTTAATAAGCTTCTTTATATAAAAACTATTATTTTTTATTAAAGCTTTTTTTTTTTTTTTTAAAAAGGCTTTTTTTTTATAAAAAAATAACTTTTTTTATATAACCTTTTTTAGCTTAATATTAAAATAAACTTTAACTAGCTTTTTTATAATATTTATTTATTAACTATTTAATAATAAAGCTAAAGTTTTTATATTTATATAATAAAACTAAGTTATATAAAATAATATAAGCTTAGTTTTTTAAGCTATATTATTATTTAAGTAGCTATTAAAATATAATATTATTAAAGTTTAATAAAAAATATATAATAATTAATAATATTTTATTTAATAATAAAAATATGCTTTATTATTATAAATAAATATTAAAATATTAAAATAACTTTTTTATTATTAATAAGTATATAAAAAAAATATATTTAGCAAAATAAAAGTTATTATATATATATTTTACTAATTAAAACTTAAAAAATTATATAAATATAAATAAAAAATAATTAAATAAAAATTATATATTTATAAAAATAAAAAAACTTTTATTTAAATAAAAATTTAATATAAAAAAAATAATATTTATAATAAAAAAATTTATAAAAAATATAAAAATAAATAGTAATTTTAATTAAAAATAAAAATTTATTTTTTTATTTAATTATAATTAAATATAATATTTTTATAATAATTTTTTTTAAAAAGTTTTTTTTTTTAAGTTTAATATATTATAGTAAATAACTTTTTTATTTTTAACATAAAAAAAATAGTTTTATATTAAACTAAAAAATAAATATAGCTTTATGCTTTTGCTTATAAAAACATTTTTTTTTATTATTATTTAAATTAAAAATAACTATTTTATATTTTTTTTTAATAATAAGCTTTTTATTTATAATATTTATTTTATATATATTATAAACAATATTAAAAATACTAAATTAAATTAACTGCTTAGCAGTAAAAAAAAAATATTAATTAAAATTATAATATATATATTATATTTTATTAAATTTTTTTACCTAATTTTATATAAGCTGTTTATATTATTTTTATAACTTTATAATTTTTAATTAATAAAAATTTAAACTTAAAAAAAATAAAATTAAAATGCTAAATTAATATTAAAATAATAAACCTTATTTATAGCAATTATTTTATAGCGCTTTTTATTTATAAAATAAAAAAAGCTAAATATAAGTTATTTAATAAAAATAATATATTATTTAATTAAAATATAAAAAAACTAATATTTAAAAATATATTTAATACTTTTTTAAATTTAATATTTTAAAAACTTATATTTTATATATTAGCTTAATAAAATTTATTATTAGTTTTTTTAACTATAAAAACTAAATAAATTTAAATAATAATATTTTATTAAATTAAAATATATAAACTATATAATTAAAATATATAAAGTTTTAAATTAAAGCTTAGCTTTTTAATATAAACTTTATTACTTTTTTAATAAAAACTTATTAATAAATTAATATTAAAAAATAAAAATTTTATATTTTAATTATTAGTATATATTTTAAAATTAATAGGTATATTATTATTATTATTTTTATTTTTAATTTTTACTTTTTAATTAAATTTTTTATAAAAAGCAAATTTTAAAAATTAAATAAAATTATATTATTTATAGTTAAATTAAAAATATTAAAAAAACTTTTTATAATATTTATATAATATTTTATAAGCTTAAATAAACTTTGCTATAATAGCTAAAGTTTATATATAATATAATAATATTTAAAAAATATAATATTAGCTAAAAGTAAAACTATATTAATAAAATTATATATTTATTAAATATTAGTTAGCTTAATATAAAAATTATAAATATATAAATAAATAAAGCTATAATATAATAACTAATTATATTTATTTTTTTAATAATATTTAAGCTTATTATTAAAATTAACTAAAAAGTAATAATAAAATAAGTTAAAATTAATAATAAGCTTATTTTAATTAAATATTTATATAAAAAATAAAAAATAAATAAGTTTATTAAAATAAATAATATAATAATATATATTAAAATAAGTTTAATTTTATTAACTAAGTTTATAATAAATAATTTTAAACTTAATAATATTAATAATATTAATATTAATAACTTATATATTTAATAATATTTTATAATATTTAATTTTAAAAAAAGTAATAATATTAAAAAACTTATAAATATTTAAATTAATAATATATATTAAATTAAAATTAAATATAGCTATATTATATTAAAAATATTTTATAAAATTTATAAGTTAATAAATTTTAAAATAAATAATAGTTTTAAAAAAAATATTATTTATAATAAGTTTTATATTAATAAATTTTTTTTATAATATACTTATTTTTTTTAATATGTTTTTTAAATTAAAAATTAGTTTTGTTTTTAAGTTACTTAATTAAAATATAATAACTTATATTAAAATTAATTATAAAACTAAAAATTTTTTAAATAAATAAAGTTATTAATTTAATAACTAAATAATAAAAGTAATAAAAGTAATAAAATATATTAGTATTTATAAATAATAATAAAAATAAAAATAGTAATAAAAATATTAATAATAGTTAAAAAAGCTAAATTAATATATAAGTAAATAAAAAATTACTATTTAATATATTTAGCTATAGTTATTAATTATAAAAATAACTAATAAAAAAAAATAGCATATTTATTTAATATTACTTTAATATTAATATATTAATATAAAACATAATTTTTTTTTAATAAAAATATAACTAATAATAATTTTAAAATAATATATTATACTATAGCAATATTATTAATTAATAAAATATTAACAAATATAATATTGCTATATAAATTAAAATATTATAATTAAATAAACAATATATTATATTTTTTAAATAATAGCAGTTTAATTAAAAAAGTAAAATAATTATATATAGTATATATTAATATAAGTAAATAAAATAGTAACTTTTTTAAAATAAACACATAATTTTAATAAAATAAAAAAATAATATTAATTTTACCGGAATATAACCTAAAAAACCTTAAAAAATACAGGTCCTTAACACCGGCCCTAAAAAAACACTAAAATCTAAGGTCTCTATTAGTCTAAAAATCTCAATATAACATCTAAAACATTAAAACACCAAAATCATGGTAGTAATATTAGTAGCTAATACTTACTAATTATATTTATTAACCTAGTTTTTTTATTTAACTTTATAATGTAAATTATTTTAGTAAGTTATTTTTTTTATTATATTTTTAACTTTTTATTTGTTTTTAGCATTTTTTAATATAGGCATAAGCAAGGTTGTGATTTAATCAGATTAAATTAATTAATTAATCAAACTAGTTTTTGCTTTTAAAAATCGAATTTTTAACCTATACTAAAATAGGTAGTAGTTTTATATTTATTATATTCTAGATTAAACTAATTTACTTCCTATTTTAGTTTAGCGTTAAAAGTGGATTTTTAATTGCAATTAATCAAAAAAAAATTTCACTTTTTATAAAAATTCCTGATTAAAGATTTATTTTTACAATTTAAAAATCGGGGTTATATGTTAAGTAAATATACCTAATATAATAAAATAGCCGAAGTTAAATAGTATTTTACCCTAGTTTCCTTTTTCGGCTAGCGTTAAAGCCTGATTTTTAAAAGCGTTTTTAAACTTGATTAAAGTTTGATTAAATTAATCAAAAATCATAACCCTGGGCATAAGTAAAGTATACAAAGTTTTAGCAGTTTAAAGCTTTAATAATTATCAGGGTTGTGATTTAATCAGATTAATTTGAATAATGAGTGAATAATTTAATCTTAATCAAAAAACTAATTGATTAATTTAATTATTAATTACTTAGAGGGCTAAATAAAACTAAATTAATTACTTAACCTGCTAATTAAGACTAAATTATTTACCTAGGTCTTTAACTAAAACTAAGACTAAATTAATCTGATTAAATTTTTAATTAGATTAAATTAATCTTTAATTAATTACTCTAATTAATTAATCTAAAAAATTTAAATATTAAAAATTAAAATAAAATTAAAAACAACTATATAAAAAATAAAGAAAAATAGGTTTAATAATAAATACTATTAAATAATATATATAAAAAGTTTTAAAATTTTTAAAATTATTTTGAAATATTATTAAATATTTTTAGATTGCTTACATAATTTTTAAATTTTTTTATAAATTTAAAATTTAATATTTTTTAAAAATAAACTATACTATAATTTTTATTATTTTTAGTTCTATTTTAATTATATTTTTTTAAATTTTTATTATGTTAGTTTATATTTTTTTTAAATTAAATTCTTTTTTTTATTTTTTTAAATTAATTAATAAGTAAATAATTAGTCTAACTAAATTAATTAATAATTAATTTAATTAGATTAATTTAATCTTTATTTACTTATAGGGCTAAATAAGACTAAATTAATCACTTAACCTGCTAATTAAAACTAAATTATTTACTTAGGTCTCTAACTAAGACTAAGACTAAATTAATCAATCAAAAAATTAATCAGATTAATTTAGTTAAACTAATTATTCACTCCTTAACTAATGATTAATTTCACAACCTTGATAATTATATAAAAAGAATATTATAAATATAGCTATATTAGTATAAAAGTGTTAGCTAATATATTTATAATCTAATAGCTTTTAGGATTTTAAAAGGTTTAATAAACTTAAAAGCTAATTTATAATTTTAAAATTTTAAATTTTAAGTTAATAGTATTATTAAGTTTTTAATATAATAACTTTTAAAAATATACTTAATATTATAATATTTTATATACTTTTTAATAGCATTTTGCTATTAAATAGTTAACTTTTTTTTAATAGCATTTAGCTTAAGTAGCTAGGTTTATATTAAAGATATTTTTTTTAATATAAAGTTGTTTTTAACAAATAGTTTAAATTTTAAAATATAGCTATATAACGCTTTAAAAGGCAACTTGTTAATAGTACTATTAATATTAATGTTTATAGCAAAAAAGGCTTAAACTAGTAGTTAAGGCTAGTTAATTTATTTATTATTAATAAAATATTTAAAGTAGCTTTTTATTATTTAGTTTGTTTGCTTTATTTAACTATTAATTTAAAAGTAAAAAGCAGTTAAAAGCTTTTTTTTAATTTTAAAGTAGTAGTATAAGTTTAACTAAAATTAACTAGTAAAAATAAGGTTTTTATTAAAAACTATATTAGTAAAAGCTTTAAAACAGCATTTTATTTTTTTATAAAATAGTATTGCTAGCTATATAGCAGTAATAATAGTGCTAATAAAAATATATATATATAAGTTTAATAAATTAATTAACTATTACTAATATAAAGTTAATAATTATTTTATAATAAAATATTTTAAGCAGTTTAATAATAAAGTTTATAAATAGTTTTTTTATAAGCTTAGTAAATATTAGCAAAGTATTTAAAGCGTTATATTTTTAATAATATTTTATTTTAAACTTAAAACAGATGATATATTTTTTTTATAGTTTTTTAGTAAAACTTTTGGTATAGTAATTTTAATTAGGGTTATAATTTAATCAGATTAATTTAAATAATAAGTAAATAATTTAGTCTTAATTAAAAAACTAATTAATTAATTTAATCATTATTTACTTAAACCTTTACCTAAAACTAAATTATTTACTTAAACTATTAACTAAGACTAAATTAATTACTTAAACTGTTAACTAAGACTAAATTATTCACTTAACTTGCTAATTAAGACTAAGATTAATTAATTAAACTAATTATTTACTTAATAAATAATTCGTTAAAAAAATAGGGAAAATTAAAGAAAATATACTAAAAAAGTGGCTTTTTAAGCCCTATTTAAATCTAGTTTCCTTTAAAAAAACTAGTAAAAATTCGAATTTCTATTAACCTTTTAATTAAATTCCTTAACTAAAAATTTAATTATTAATCACTTAACCTATTAATTAAGACTAAATTAATTACTTAACCTGTTAACTAAGACTAAATTATTTACTTAAACCCTTAACTAAAACTAAAACTAAATTAATTAATTAACTAATTAATTAAATTAATTTAGTTTAACTAATTATTCATTTATTAACTAATAATTAATTTCATAACCCTGGTTTTAATATATAATTTTAACTAAAATAGCCTGCTATAAAATTGTTATAATATAACTTAATAAGTTAAAAGTATACTAATTTTTTAAAAAGTATATAGGCTTTGCTATTATATTATAATAGTAACTTTTTAATAAACTACTAAAGTTTTATAAGCTTTTTTTTTTAAATTTGCTTATAAAGTTAATAGTATTTAAAGTTTTTTTTTTATATATAGATAATTAAAATTTAAAAGCTTTAATAAATTTTTAAATCCTAAAATTTTTTATTATATATAGCTATTTATGTCTATATATATATAACTGCTTTTATAAAAATGTTATATTTTATAGCCGGTTTAATAGCAAAAACTTTTTTTGCAAAAGTTTTAAAGATATAATTTTTTAACTTAGCTTTTGCTATTTTAATTTTTTGCTTTAGTATAAAAAATAAATTAGCATTTTAAGCTATATAGGCTATATAATTAAAATAACATAAAAAAAAAATCAGCTTTATTTTGCTTGCTTTTTTAATATTTAATAATAAAATTAAAAAAAAGCTAAATATATATATTATTAAGCTTGCTTTTTATTTAATTTAAAAGTTTTTATAAAAGCTTATAAATTAGTATAGTTAGTTAATATTTTAATAAGTAAATTATTTTTTTATAAATAATATTACTAATATTTAAAATATTTTATAATAGCTAATATTTTTTATTTAAAAATACTATATTTTATTTTAAAATTAGTAAATATTAAAAAATAAAATAAAATAAGTTGTTACTATTTTTTATTATTTTCTTATAATAATATTTTTGCTAGCGCTACTTTAAAAAAATCGGTTTTTATTAATATTTGCTTTTTAAAATTAAAATGTTTAAAAAAATAGCTTTTTTTAAATAAGTTTTTTAGCTTATTAAAAGCTATATATATTAAACTATTTAGTAAGATTTAACTTTTTTTAGTTTTAGTTATACTTTTTTTTAAATATTTAATTAATAAAGCTATAATTTTAAAATACTTTTTTATAAAGCAGTAATAAAAGTTATAAAACTTTAAAAATTATTATAGCTTATAATAAAAATAAAAAAATAGCTAATTTTAAATAGTGTTTATATAGCTAAAGTTTATTTTAATATTATTGCCTAAAATCAAGGTTGTGATTTAATCAGATTAATTTAAATAATAAGTGAATAATTTAGTCTTAATTAAATTTTTAATTAAATAATTTAATTATTATTTACTTAAACCTTTAACTAAGACTAAATTAATTACTTAAATTATTAATTAAGACTAAATTATTTACTTAAACTATTAACTAAAACTAAATTAATTACTTAAACTGTTGACTAAGACTAAATTATTTACTTAACTTGCTAATTAAGACTAAGATTAATTAATTAGACTAATTATTTGCTTAATAAATAATTTGTTAAAAAAATAGGGAAAATTAAATAAAATATACTAAAAAAAAGGGCTTTTTAAGCCTTATTTAAATCTAGTTTCCTTTAAAAAAACCAGTAAAAATTCGAATTTCTATTAACCTTTTAATCAAATTTTCTAACTAAAGATTTAATTATTAATTACTTAACCTGTTAACTAAAACTAAATTAATTACTCAACCTGCTAATTAAGACTAAATTAATTACTTAAACTGTTAACTAAGACTAAATTATTTACTTAAACCTTTAACTAAGACTAAGACTAAATTAATTAATTAACTAATTAATTAAATTAATTTAGTTTAACTAATTATTCACTTAATGACTAATGATTAATTTCACAACCCTGCCTAAAATAATATATTTTAAAAAATTAAGTTTTTTTTAATAAAATTAATATTTAAAAAGCTTAATATATAGCTTTGCTTTTTAAAGTTATTTAATAATATTTTATATATACTTTATATAAAACTTTTTATTTATTAAAAATATAAGTATATTATTAATATATATAAAATAAAATATATTTAAAATATTATTAAGTGCTTTTTATATATAGTTTTAAAAAGTAGCAAAAGTATTATATAAACTTATAAATATAACTAAAAATTTATAATAACTATATTAAATATAAAAAGCAGTTTTTTTTTTTTTTTTTTAACTTATATATAGTAATAAGCATTTTTAAAATCGATTTTAATAAAAACTTTAGCATATACAAGCCTATTAAGCATTTTTTTTTTAAAAAAAAAATATAGCAATTTTTAACTATAACTTTATTAAGTTTTTTATAGTTAATATATAAGCATAGTTTTTTATTTTTTTTAGGTATAAAAAAAATAAAAGCGTTTATAAAGCTTTGCGATTTTTATATTTTATTACTTTTTAGTATTTTTTTAAGCTATATTTATAAAGCTTTTAGCTTATTTTATATTAAAAAATAAATAAAGTAATAAAAAACTATAGCGTTATTTTATAAGTTAATAGCAAAATTATTATATTTAAAATAAAAAAGTAAGCTAGCTTTATTTTTACTAAAAAAATCGGCTAGGTTATATAATTTAACAAAAACACCTTTAAGCTTTAATTAAATAAAAAATAGTTTTAATTTTTTAAGCTATATTAGCTTAAGCAATTATATTAGTATTTAATAAAACTTTTAATTTTAGCAAGCTTTTATAAATTAATAAGCTATTACTAGTTTAAAGTGCTTAGGTTATAATTTAAAATATTAACGTTTAAATTTTAAATTAAAAATAATATTTTAATTTTTTAAAGTAAACTAAAATAGCAATATTAAGCTACTTTTTAGTTTATTATTTTAGTTAATAGCAGGCAGGGTTGTGATTTAATCAGATTAATTTAAATAATGAGTGAATAATTTAGTCTTAATTAAAAAACTGATTAATTAATTTAATCATTAATCACTTAAAAGGCTAAATAAAACTAAATTAATCACTTAACCTGCTAATTAAGACTAAGACTAAATTAATCTGATTAAATTATTAATTAGATTAAATTAATTTTTAATTAATTACTTTGATTAATTAATTAAAAAAATTAAATATTAAAAAATTAAACAATTAAAATAAAATTAAAAACAACTATATAAAAAATTTAAAAAAATAGGTTTAATAATAAATACTATTAAATAATTTATATTAAAGGTTTTAGAATTATTTATAAATATTTTTAAATGTTTTTATGTTGCTTACGTAATTTTTGAATTTTTTCGTAAAATTAAAATTTAATATTTTTAAAAATAAATTATACTATAATTTTTATTATTTTTAGTTTCATTTTAGTTGTATTTTTTTTAAATTAAATTCTTTTTTTAATTTTTCAAAATTAATTAATAAGTAAATAATTAATCTGACTAAATTAATCACTGATTAATTTAATCAGATTAATTTAATCTTTATTCACTTAAAGGGCTAATTAAAACTAAATTAATCACTTAAGTCGCTAATTAAGATTAAGACTAAATTAATCTAATTAAAAATTTAATCAGATTAAATTAATTAATTAGGAAATTAATCAGATTAATTTCATAACCCTGCTTAAACCCTTAACTAAGACTAAATTATTTACTTAATAATTAATTTGCTAAAGAAATAGGTAAAATGAAATAGAATATATTATAAAAAGGGCGTTTTTAAAGGCTATTTAACTCTAGTTTCTTTTTTAAATAGCGGTAAAAATTCGAATTTCTATTAACATTTTAATTAAAATTTCTAATTAAAGATTTAATCATTAATCACTTAACCTGTTAATTAAAACTAAATTATTCCCTTAAACCCTTAACTAAGACTAGGACTAAATTAATTAGTTAACTAATTAATTAGATTAATTTCACAACCTTGCTAAAATTATAATAAAATAAGAAATTTAAAAGTATTTTTTATTATTTTATAGCATTTCTTTTGCTAAAATATTCCCGAATATGCTAAAAATGCTAAGAAATTTTAACGTATTTACTGTATTTAGCATATCTCTACAAAAAAAAGTGCTATAAAAATATAAAAACCACCTTTAAATTTCTTATTTTATTACGGTTTAAACAGTGCTATTTATTAGTTTGTAACACTAAAATTCGCGGAGTTATTTAAAGTAGGGAAAGTATTTATATAAATTTATCATATAAATTACCTTGTAAGGTACGCTAAGCCAAAGTGTTAATTTGCTTATAACAAGGTTATGATTTAATCAGATTAATTTAAATAATAAGTAAATAATTTAGTCCTAATCAAATTTTTAATTAAATAATTTAATTATTATTTACTTAAACCCTTAACTAAGATTAAATTAATCACTTAAACTGTTAACTAAAACTAAATTATTTACTTAAACTATTAACTAAGACTAAATTATTTACTTAACTTGTTAATTAAGATTAAAATTAATTAATTAAACTAATTATTCACTTAATAAATAATTCGTTAAAAAAATGGGGAAAATTAAATAGAATATACTAAAAAAAAAGGCTTTTTAAGCCTTATTTAAATCTAGTTTCCTTTAAAAAAACTAATAAAAATTCAAATTTCTATTAACCTTTTAATAAAATTTTCTAACTAAAGATTTAATCATTAATCACTTAACTTATTAACTAAGACTAAATTAATTACTTAACCTGCTAATTAAAACTAAATTAATTACTTAAACTGTTAATTAAAACTAAATTATTTACTTAAACCTTTAACTAAAACTAAGACTAAATTAATTAATTAACTAATTATTTACTTAATAACTAATGATTAATTTCATAACCTTAGCTTATAATGTTAATCTGTTTATAGTATGCGTTATAATAATTAATTATATTAATTTTATTAAAAACATTATTTTATTACTTATTATTTTTTAAAAAGTTTATTATTTTAAATAATAACTAATATAAAAATATTTACTTTTTATATAATTAAATGCTTATACTTAGTTTAAATAAATAAACTAATAAAATAATATTAAAGTAAACAAATTATTTTAATAAATATATTAATTATTAATATTAAACTAATATAAAAGCTATATTTTAGCTAAATTTAAATCATTTTATAAAATTTATTAAATTAAATATTAACTAACATAGTTTATTAGCAAGCAGCGTATTTATATAAACAACGCAGCTTCTTACTTAATATATATATTATTATTTTATTACGTAATGCTTTTTTAACTATATACCCTTAGAATTAATTAAAATACCTAAAATTAACTTTGCTTTTAAAGCTATTTAAATTTCTAAAAGAAATTAGCTTTTAATATGCTGTTAAAATTTACGAAATTTTAACATTAATACTATTAAATACTAAATTAATAATATTAAATGCTAACCCTGTTTATAAACTATATTATAAAATGAAAAAAATTTAATGTTTAAAAATAAATATAAAATTAAAAAAATAGTAAATTTTTTAAATAATAATAATAATAAATATTTAAAGGTTTTTTTATAATATAATATATTTTTTTAAAAAAAAAGTTAACGTTAATCAGGGTTGTGAAATTAATCATTAGTCATTAAATAAATAATTAGTCTGACTAAATTAATCTAATTAATTTTTTAATTGATTAATTTAGTCTTAGTCTTAATCAGCGACCTAAGTGAATAATTTAATCTTAATCAGCAGGTTAAGTGATTAATTTAATCTTATTCAGCCCTATGAGTGATTAATGATTAAATTTTTAGTTAGAAAATTTGATTAAAAATTTAATAAAAATTCGAATATTTAATTTATTATTTCGAAAACTTAGAATTAAATAGCTATTTAAAAAGCCCTTTTTATAGTTAAGGTTATTTAATTTACCCTTTTTTTTTCACAAATTATTTAGTCAGTTAATAATTAGTTTAATTAAATTAATCTGATTAATTTTTTAATTGATTAATTTAGTCTTAGTCTTAGTCAGAGACCTAAGTGAATAATTTAGTCTTAATCAGCAGGTTAAGTGATTAATTTAGTCTTAGTCAGCCCGCTAAGTGAATAATGATTAAATTAATTAATCAGTTTTTTAATTAAGATTAAATTATTCACTCATTATTTAAATTAATTTGATTAAATCACAACCTTAACGTTAATAGTTTTAATAGCTTATTTTAAATTTATAT
Source organism: Xylaria sp. Z50 (assembly GCA_037356035.1). Classification (NCBI taxonomy): domain Eukaryota; kingdom Fungi; phylum Ascomycota; class Sordariomycetes; order Xylariales; family Xylariaceae; genus Xylaria; species Xylaria sp. Z50. The sequence goes on from JBAWJU010000066.1 coordinate 95,976, forward strand.
AAAGGTTTATTATTATAACTAGTATATTAAACCTTAGCTTTATCGTTTATTTTATTAAAAAAAAACCTGTTTAAAAAATTAAATATAAAAAATTTAATATAAACAAGGTTATAAAATTAATCATTAGTTATTAAGTGAATAATTAGTTTAATTAAATTAAATTAATTAATTAATTAATTTAGTTTTAATCTTAGTTAAAGGTTTAAGTAAATAATTTAGTTTTAATTAGCAGGTTAAGTAAATATTAATTAAATTTTTAATTAGAAAATTTAATTAAAACATTAATTACAATTTAAATATTTAACTTTAATTTTAAAGGAAAATAAATTTAAATAGCTTTTTAAAAAGGCTTTTTAATAAACTTTACCTATTTTTTTAACAAATTATTCATTAAGTTATTAATTAGTTTAATTAAATTAAATTAATTAATTAAGTTTTAGTTTTAATTAGCTAGTTAAATAATTAATTTAGTTTTAATTAATAGTTTAAGTATATAATAATTAAATTATAACTTTAAATATAAATAATAAAACTTTAATACGCATAGTTACGGCAGAATAAACTGCCATAACTATTATACGCATTAATATTTTAAATTAAAAATATTATAATATAATAAATCTGATATAACCCTATAGGGGGTGTATCGCGTGTCACGCGCTAAAGCGCGTGTTATATGTGTGCCACTAACCATTAAGCCATTGGCCATTGCGATAGCCTGACGGCTGTTAGGCAGCTAGCACACCATGTCTATAATTAGATTCTTTCCAAGACCTAGAGTCTTAGCCTTTCCTTTTCTCTGACATCTTTTCTAGTCAATACATTACCTTACACACACACCCTAGGAAACATCTATTAAAATCTTTAACAGCTATAATAGTTGCGTTAAATAAGCAACCTGGGCTTATAACCTCTTAAAGATAATACTTTTAGTATAGTAAATCCGTTAGATTAAAAGGTTAAGTTACACTACAATATAAACAGCAGGTTAGGGGGTTTATATACTTGTCAGTTAGGTATGTGGATTGGAAGTATCCTTGCCACCTACTTCTAACACTTATTATTAGTAAATACCTTACATCCAGCAATAACTCTTACTACTTCCGACTCCCGACTCGAGCCTCCAGTCCATGTAATATCTGTAAAACCAGCACCCTGCATACATCTCTCCCAATGTTCTGCACTCGCGAGTACATAGGAACGCCCATCGTCAAAACGCCACCAGCCCTCTAGCAACCCGAACACGAGGTCAAACCAGAACATTCTACTTGTAAACTCGACCAAAGATACCAGCCCGTTGGGTCGTAGAAGCTTGTAAATGTTCTTCAGCGAGTCGCCTAATGCCCTCGTTGCGTGAATGCAATTAGTAGCCAAGACAATGTCGAACTGGCCCGCATACTGGGCTGGAGGCTCTTTTTCTATGTTGATGGTCGCGTATTTCATGCATTTATACTTGGAAAATTTTCTTTTCCCTGCCGATACAAGGGACCCTGACACGTCCGTAAAGGTGTATTCAATAGGAATACCTAGTTGTAGCAGCCGATCTACAACCCACCTAGTCGTCGAGCCAGTCCCTGCGCCTATCTCAATGATATGGAATACGTTACGAGAGTTCGGAGTCACCGCAGCCAGCGTCAGTTCTAGAAACCGCGTCAAGAGTTGCGACATGATCAAGTACATTGGGCTCGTGCTGTACACTTCTTCGAGAATGGCTCGGTTCGCCGTGGACCCGAATAAAAGTACCAAGGGGTCTTTAGTTCCAGCCATGAGACTTCCGAGGTCTGACCCACAGAGGTTTAATAGTATGTGCTCCTTGGCGTGTTGTGGAAACTCGGTCACGATTTGTTCGAATAGGATGGAGGAGGGAATTGGCGAAATGGGGAGGGGGGTACGAACGTAGCTCCTCCCATCGTGATCAGCAATCCCCTCATGCTTTATGATCTCGTACAAAACTTCCCGTAAGTGTTGATGTTTAGGGTCGACCGTGAGCGAAGGAATGTCATCCCCAGGGTTTAGGGTGTCTAAGCGGACACCTAAGTCCGCAAACGCCTCGATCGTATAGGAAAGAACGAGTTGTGAGTTCTTCTCGTATACTCGGTCGTAAAATCCGGAGAAACCGTACTCCAACGCTAGGTTTTCAAATTCAGAGCTCACTGTTTTTAAATTCGCCGATGCTAGAGAAAAATCACAACCCCTGTAGAGAGGTGATCTCTTGCTCGGTGAATATGAAGCTAAAATTGTTGAGGACTTGGGAGCCCAGGATCTGGGAGAGATTGATTTCTCAATGATGCTAACTAGTCCTGCGAAGCTTTTCGCCTGCATCAACGGAGCTAAATCAACTGTCGTTCCAAAAACCTCCTCGATATCGCTCCTCAGCTCCATACACATTAGTGAGTCTAATTCAAGAGATTCAAGGCTCGTGAGATTACTTATCTCACTGTCTGAACAATGGAGGTAGTCGCGCAGGAGATTAGCAACCCGTGACCCTACGTCGGAATGTGCAACCGGGTCCCGGATATTCCCATGAGAATTATTCTGCGATTGGGTATCTATAACTGGAGGCACGATAGGGTTGTGCTTTGGGAGGGATGGGCTTGTTTTGTGTTCTGGCTCTTGTGCATTTTGTATGATTGGTGCTAGACGAACGCGAACATAGTCTCGCAAAGATGCGAAGGTTGGTAAGCTTCCAAGACATTCCCGAGGAATGGAAACATCCAACTTAGTCACAATTTCTGATACTATCTCCATTGACAGCAAGGAGTCAATACCGAGCTTAGACAAGGGGTATTCTTCGCTTATCTCTCGGGCAGGCACATCCGTCAACCCGACTAATATCTCTCGGAGCTTGGTACCTAAATCATTCTGTCCTATGTTATTAGACGAAGCGCGTGGACTAACTGTTAGGGTTGGTGTGACCTCGGTTGACGCCGAGTCACCGGTAAGCTGAGCCGTGGAACAACTCGAATCCGCCCCCGCGTCTAAAGGCAATACGGCCGCTTTCAGATCATATTGTGCCAATTCTTCTGTGTGTCCATCCTGCAAGGGTCTAGAATGATCAAGGACCTGGTTGCAGGAGGCGCGAAAGGCATCCGTTTTCGATTCAATTTCTGATAATGCGAGACTTGACGCGAGCGATGCAATACGCACTTTGCTAAAACGTACACCCATGGCCCCAAAAACGGGTTGTCCCGTGGACTTTTCAGTGGCAAACACATCAGCACTACAATGCTGACCTGAAGTAGAGTTGACTATTGAGATGATGTCCCACGAGGTGCCAGAGGCACGAAAATTAGACGATAGTTGCATATGATCGATCTGGGTGCAAATATACGCCATGTCAGAAGGGCAATTCAAACAGTTGAAGTAGAATCCAGGCACCTGGAGGAAATTATCGACTGCTATCGTTTGGAAAAGTGACTTTTGAACTGCTGCGGGCTGAGTTTCGGGTAAGAAAACTTGAGACGAAATCGAATCTTCGCTCACGGCTAATTTCCGGACACCTTTGTAAAACTCATCATAGTTGACAACCCGGGAAAAAAGTTGGTAAATCAGTGAGCCTTGAATGAGATTTGCTTCAACTTGTAAACCAGTTGTTCTGTTCATACCAAACCGCAGTAGCCTTCCAAAACTATCGAGACCAACCGGGGCAATCTTGGAATCAAGTGGCGTTAAACTGACAAAACCACTCGCATGCGTAGTTGCTCTTGGTGCAGCACGGAAACCGGATAGCCGAGACTGAAATGAGAACTCCCATGTGAGCCCATCAGCATGTACCCGTGTAAAAAGAAGTTGTAGCGACATGCTTTGACTGATTCCAAGCGGAGAGAGCATTTCCAACTTCTCTATTCGCTCACCCGGGATACATTGTAGCTTTAGAATACCAGTAAGCTCTCGAACGGCCAGCAGCACAATATCGACATATAAAGGCGCAGGACAAACAGGCTTCAAAAGCAAGGAGTGTCCTTTAATTATAGTTTGCAATTCCTCGGACTGTAGATCAATAGCGAATGTGGCTTCCATCGACCTCTCGTGGTGAAATCCGGAAAAGGTAAGGAAAACGGGCTTTGTAGCTGCCTCGGGGGGTGATGGCAACGTCTCTGGATTGGGCCACGGTTGGTGTTCAGCTAAATTGAAATCAAGCCAGTGTGATACTTTTTCGAACTGATAGGGTGGTAAATTGAGCATGCGGTACTCTCTATGTTGAAGCCGATGGAATGGCCAGAATCGAACGTGACGGCCATGCCTCCCTAAAGTTGCTACAGTCTCAGCCATTTTATCTAGGCCGTTATTTTGACTGAGATCAACAGGGAAGAATGAATGAAGTGCCTGGCTAGGAAACAGAGCGCGTTGAACCAAGGTCGTAATAGAAGAATCAGACCCGGCTTCAATCCAGGTGCAAGCCCCGAAGCGTTTTTCGATTTGCTTGATAGCGTTTTCGAAATATACAGGCCGGCGAGTGTGCTGGGAAATTGACACCGGCGTCACGGCGGTTGAATTCTCTGCATTTGAGCACCTTTGAATGCGAATTTTTGGACTATTGTAGACTAGTTCCTCTGCAATTCTCTCAAGATCGTCGAGGAAAGGCTCGCAGAATCTGGAATGGAATCCGCGCGATACGTCCAAGATTTTATACTTTACATCTCTGGAGGTACTAATTGACTGGATAGCCAAATCAACTTCCGCTTTGGATCCCACTAAAACGTGGCTTCTGCTTCCGTTGTAGCAAGCTATTTCAAGCATACTTTGGGGTAACGCCGATCGGACTGAGGATATTATCTTCAATGCATGTTGACGGTCAGCCCGTATAGCAATCATAGTTCCAATTTCGCTTCCCCATTTCTTGCTCATTAGATCTGCCCGGTCGTGGACCAACTTGAGGCCGTGAGGTAACGACAGGGTCCCCGACATGGATAAGGCTACAAGTTCACCCAAGGAATGACCAACAATGCAGTCAACTTTGAGACCGCAGTCGATCCATGACTGAGCACAAGCATACTGTATGGCAAACTGCATAGTTTGAAGCAACACAATATCGTCTATAGGGGTCGTGTAGAATATATGAGGGTAGATTCCGGCATGCCCGAACGATTTCAAAATCTGATCGCATTCATCGAGGTGTGTGCGAAGAAGAGTGCAGCGATTGTAAACACTTTCACAAAGTCCGATGAAACGCTTATGCTGCCCACCAAAAGCCAACACTACAGGTTTAGGTGCAGGGGCAAGATAAGAAGGCTTCGAATGATGGTTTGGTATTGATGAGATATTAAGAAGCTGTTGATCGAGCTCTGATATACTAGAGACAGCCGCGGATAACACGTAAGGCAGGTTGCGGTTTTGCGTCCCGCTCAAACTAAACATTAGATCTGCGAGAATGCTTGCATTCAGCTTCAGCTTAGATATATGCTGTCGTATGATGCTGCAGTTCGCTCGAAGGCTGATTTCGCTGTTTCCCGAAACCACCAGCGGATATGTTGACTGATGTTTTCTTTCTCGCAGGTCTCGGTTTTGTCGAAATGGTTCTCTAACGACTATGGCCGCAATACTGCCAGCGGCCCCGTGGTTGCTAACAAAGGCAATCATGGGGTCTGCATCCCAAGGTATAGTTACGGTGGGTATTTGAAGTTGGCTAGGTATTAAGTTAACCTTTGGGTTTAGCCTGGTGTGACTGGCTTGTCGAGGAATAGCTCGCTTCTGAATCATCACTGCGTAACCCAGAGTTAGATCCTATCCTTGAGATGGTAAAATTTCACTAGGGTAGCGAGGTGGAAGAATAATACTATCCGGAGTAGGGGATTAGGCGGTCTGGTGATTTCACAGGAGCTCAAAACCTACTCACAAAGAGTCTTGATTAACCCGGCGACGCCGGAAGCACCCTCCGTGTGCCCGATATTCCCTTTTACTGACGCAAAATAAAGCGGCCTACATCGCTCTCGACCAGCGAAGACTTTGTGAATCCCTTCAAATTCCTGCGGGTCGCCAATAAGCGTTCCAGTGCCATGGGCCTCCAAATAAGAGATGTCATCCGAAGTTACGCGAGCTGAACTTAGTGCTTTATGGTAGAGCGCAATATGTGATGGGACATGCGGGATTGTGATTGGTACTTCGTTACTGTTTTGCCGTACACATGTAGACAGAATAACTCCGAGAATGTGATCGCCATCCTTGAAAGCCTGGCTTAAGCTTTTTAAAATAACGAGCCCAACCCCTTCTCCACGACAGTACCCATCAGCGTCAGCATCAAATGGCTTGGTCGCACCTGTGGGACTAAGAAATGAGGCGGCAGCTAAATTCTGATATAGATGAGGGCTCGTAAAGACCGAAGTACCACCGGCAATAGCACTTGAACAGTCACCGTGCCGAATCGCCTTACATGCAGCATCGATGGCGACAGCAGATGATGAGCATGCGGTATCAAAAGTTATAGACGGGCCGGTAAAACCAAAAAAATGACTGATCCTCCCAGCAAGAAAGGCTCGTAGCATGCCCAGCGCAGAGAAAGCGTTGGCCGGGTGGCTTGCGATGTTGTCGCCATAATCCGAGACACAAACGCCAACAAAACACCCTACGTCGAGAGCCAGGGTCTGTTGTCCAAAGTACCTGGAAGACTCTAGGGCTTGATATGCCACTTCTAACAGTAGCCGTTGACTCGGATCCATCGATCCCGCCTCTCGAGTGGACTTCTTAAAGAACCGATGATCGAAATGATCCACGTTGGCAAGGAAATTTCCAAAGAAAATTGACTTCTCGGTGCTACGTCTATGGTTATGAGCTGGGAAACGACCCGGTGGTGGTTCGGTTACCATAGAAAGCCCACGGCTGAGAAGTTGCCAATACTCTTCCGTCGAGTTTGCCCCTGGGAACTTACAAGCCATGCCGATGACAGCTATAGCATCTTCAGGGCAGCCATCCGGGAGACTGAGCCCCGGCGGTTGTTGAAAAGCTGACATTGCAATCACTTGCTGAGTATTTAATAGGTATGAACGAAATTCTATAACTGCGAAATATTTACTACAAGCGATGAATGCCACAGGACTTAGATTAGATTTGGATCTATATAAAAGTATATATGATATTGGACTTAGACCCAGCTGTTAGAGTAGGGGTAGCGTTGGCTTCCCCTAAGACATGGTTGGGAGCTTGTATTGCGGCTCATGTTCTCAATAACTCGCATGTTATGTTGTTGCGGTGTACATAAAGTACCTAACCCATCAGCCGGGGAGATATCTCTCTTGCATGGTACGTTCGGTTCCGCCAGAATTAACATATGGTAGACGGAGCGCATCACATTGTACTGGTAGACATACCGCATGCATATATACTATACTTACGTACCTTTGCAGATACGAGCTGACATGGAAGGCATCCTGATGGCATCCTTCCGGCATGGGGTAGGCTCAACCTGCGTCCGGCTCCTCCAAATTCCTACTCGGCATGATAGAGGCACAGTATATGGGATACTGTAGGTGCTGGGGTCGTAACACGACAGATGCGCGGCCGATGTTACGAATCATCTCTCTGCTGTCGCCCCCCTCACTCAATTTACTTTGATCTTCATCCTCATTTCTCACTGGTTCATCTAGACTACTGTTACATCTCGGCGCTGCAATTGAGGCAAGACACGTCATTTCCGCAACCACGTGGAATACCAGAACTACATAGTAACAAAGCATCGCGCAAAACCCCGTTCTTGTTTGCTCTCATGTCTCGACTTTTCTCCCAATCCTTCCAACGGCGCAAGATGGAAGTCATCACAGCCGTTGTCGCTTGGGGTTTATCTGCCGTCTGCCAAAATACCGTCACCTCTCAATGGCTTGCGCCTATTTGTCCGCGGAATATCACAACAGAACTCGCAAGCAGGTTATCATCTAGCGCTCAGATATATTCACCCGGCTCAGCCGGTTTCGCTGAGGCCACGTCGAGATGGTCCTCTTTTGAGACTCCTGATATTAATATTGTTGCCGTTCCCAGTGTTGAAGATGATGTTGCTCAGATTGTAAGTTCAAATAAGGGCGGCCTATAAGTGAGCGGGTAAGGCTAACTTGCGAAGGTCAAATACGCGAGTCAGAATAATATACCTTATATTGCAGTCTCTGGTGGCCATGGCGCAATTACCACAGAGTCCCGATTGAAGCATGGTATTGAAATCTGGATGCACCAGCTGAACACGATTGAGATTGGTGAAGACTCCGCCCGAATCGGTGGGGGTGCCCTCTCGAAAGCCGTGACCCATGCTCTCTGGGACGCTGGGAAGCAGACTGGTAAGCTACTCTACAATGTGATGGCAAGTATATGAGCCGAATCTCACTCTCAGGGCCTATAGTCACAGGTGGCTGTGAATGCACCAGTCTTCTTGGTCCTGGCTTGGGGGGCGGCCATGGTCTTCTACAAGGCCGACACGGACTCGTGTCAGACCAGTTCATTTCTATGAACATCGTCTTAGCTTCCGGCGAGATAAGAACAATTGATGAGACATCTGATTTATGGTGGGCAATCCAAGGGGCTGGTCATAATTTCGGCATCGTGACCTCGGTCACTGTCAGAGTCTACGAAATTCAGCACCCAGACTGGGCATACGAGGCGTTTACTTTCACAAGCGACAAAGCCGAACAGCTCTACGAAAACCTCAATGTCCACCTTCTTAATAATGGGTCGCCGCCTGTAAACATAGTCAACTACGGATTCTTGATGAATGTTCCAGAGATGGACCCGAAAGTAAGTAAACTTAGAAGTATTCATTTCTTCGTGTTGGGCTTGTTCTGACATTATTCCTAGCCTATCACGTTTTTTTGGGTCCTTCAAGAAGGAGCAAAGTCTGTTGACTCAATCTACACAAAGCCCTTTCATGACCTCGGGCCCACCACTACGGATACTGGTAGCGGGATATATCTCGACGTGCCTCGGTGGGTTGGCTGGGATAACGACGCCGCTCCTTGTCAACATAATGGACTAGCTAATACCCGTTTCCCTATCGATATACAAGCTTACAATGTACCAGCTATGCGGAAGGCTTACGATTTATTCGCCGATGTTACGCAGAAGACGCCTGAACTAAATGGCTCCTTTTTCTTATTTGAGGGGTACTCTTTAGAGGGAGTGAAGGCTGTACCTGGCGAGTCAACTGCTTATGCCTTTCGAGATGATAATATCCTGGTGGCTCCAGTTGTCAGCTGGGTACCTGCGGGACAAGACATTGCCCAAAAAGCGACGAAGTTTGGCAACGATCTTAGACAAATTCTCTACGAGGGCACCGGGCGATCGGAGCTCCACGCCTATGTGAATTATGCCTTCGGTGATGAAACACCAGCAAATTGGTACGGGTATGGACAGCAACGACAAGAGCGCTTACTAGCGCTAAAGAACAAGTATGATCCTCATCATAGATTTAGCTTTTACGCACCGATAGCTTAAAAAAGCACCTTCAGTGTATATTGGCTCACTAGTTGTCATCCTTTCGACATCTTGGATATTTTGGTAGATGGACAGGCAATTCTTTGAAACTCTCGGCTATTGCATACTTTTTAGCAAAGAGGAATTGAATATCATGTTTGATTCCCAGAGTAAATGTATATTACTGCGGGTATATAAAATAACATTATCATAGGCTAGATGCACTATATCACTGCTTCTGAGCCTCACCTTGAGAATTGTGTGTAGATAGAATTATTTCCGGATGTGGTAAGATGAGCTAGGAAAATCTAGAGAAATTCAAAACCTTCTAACACCAAAATAATGGGGCATAGCTGAACCATGACTATACTGTAGATTGATTTATGGCGACCCCTGCTCAGCGAAAAAGAAAATACATTTTCCCCTCCTAAGGGTCGTATTGCATGCTGACGCTTATGGCAGTCTCACTAAAGCAATCCCGTAGTATGCTACCGCCACTCTATTGTGTAGCATAGTTGGGCTCCTGTTACGTGTATCTCTCGGCCTGTCACAAGGGCAGATGTTCTGGGCTTGGGAATAGCTTCATATTCCTCATGTTCTAATAATTGGCTATGGCGTCAAAGGAACTCTTGAGGAAGAAGTTTTCCTCAGAGGGGTCAGAGACCTCGCCTGAACTGTAGTGTACTGTCTTGGGTGTGATCGAATCCTTCTCTGTCGCTGGCATTTTCAATCATGAATGAAAACAAACATGGGTAGCATAGATGATCATATGATGTTGTAGACACCGGTCTATGAAGCATTAGGACAAAGTACTTGTAGATCCCGTGTCAAGGATGCATGAATAGGGGCAGGGGGAGGAAGTCAGAATGGCAATTGTAGTAGGGCTTTTGGTCTTGCTAGTTCGTCAGCTGCTGTGTAGTGCTGCATTGTCATTTAAGCGCAAAGGTATCCCTGCCTTAATCAATGCGCGGTTCTTCCTGCCTACACTATCCTCCTCGACGGACGGACTCGGAATACTAAGACACCGGCCGGTACAATATCACCTAATATTGGACCGACTCTCTGCCTCTTTCCCACACCGACTATGGACGCGCAGTCGAGCACATTTGCGGGTGTGCTTTATCGTAACGAACCTGGGAAGACTGACCTTATCGTCGAGACGGTCTTTCTTGCCCTAGATTTTCTTTTCACAGGAATAAGGCTTTGGTCACGACGGCTTACGAAATCGCCACTCCAAGTCAATGACTATCTCATTCTCACTGCTCTGGTATGTGTTTTTCACACGTCATAATCCAAACACGGAAGGCGAACTAATGAGCGCTAATGCCGGGAGCATGGTAGCTTATCCTAACCATACGATATGCCGTGGTAGTCGCTCTAGTTGTAGAGTGTGGCTTAGGGCTTCATGCTGACGAAGTAGAAAGAATTGGTGGACCGGGCAGGATCATCGTCTTCCGCAAGGTTTGTCATTGAGCCATCGTCGTTACTAGTTCTAACAACGGATTCTAGCTCACCTACGTGATCGATTTGATGTGGCTTACCCTCGTGGCTCTAATCAAGGTCTCCATTCTGCACTTCTATACCGTTATCTTCCGCACAAAATGGTTTCGGTATCTTGTTTATGGTGTTATGGCCTTTGCGATCGCCTTCTGGGTCGCGGCATTCTTTAGTGATGCTTTCTTCTGCATACCGCCCGAGAAAGCATGGCTTCTCAACATACCCGGGCACTGTGGCGACTCGAGTACGATATACGTAGTCTTGGCCTCAACAGACCTCAGTATCGATATCATTGTCATTGCACTTCCCTTCCCGATCCTATGGAGACTACAATTAGCCACGGCGAAAAAGATCTCCTTAACTTTCATCTTTGGACTAGGGTTTATGTACGTTTCTCTCTCCATGTTCGCCCTTTATTGCTCGGCTACATGGGCTGATTGCAAGATGTTTTTAGAATCATTATCATTACGTCCGTCCGGATTAGGTTTTTCTCTGAGCTCGACCCCGCCGATATCACCTATACCTTCTCAAAGATCGCTTTGCTGTCGTCGCTTGTTCCGCTATTGGGCATTATTAATGCGAACCTGCCTCTCTCCGCACCAGTATTCCAGAAAGTATTCTCTATATCAATATTAGCTAGTACCCTAAAACGATCGAACGGAACCGGGAGTACCGATAACTTCCATAGGTTGAGAGAAGATGAGTACAGCTTGGCAAATATCAAGTGTAAGCTACGGCCTAATCCATTCCGTGTCGCGTGCATTACTGATAAATTAATTGTCTAGCAACTCGAGAAACAAATACTAGTCACGATGCCGGGAGAATCAATATCAGAAGGGACTGGGAGGTGAACACAACGCCAGCACTGGAGAGTCATTTGAATACTCATCCTATTAGTCACCTTCCCGAGCCAGGGACCCCGTGATGGCATATACTGTTCACGAATCTAGGGTGCACGGATTTTTGTGTATGTCCGCAGTCTTTCCATCTTGCGTAGTAGTTGTGGTTTAGACTATCTACCGCACACTCTGATGTACATTAACTACTAGTATTATTAATGGGTTGGTGGTCTGATATTATGGTTTTTCTGGGTCGGGGTTGTGTGCCCCAACAGGCTATGGCGTTGCTCGGTGGTTAATGTATGGTTCTAACCTCTGCCTAACCCGATTTAATTAACAGGGAATTCATCTCGAGATTGATTTAGAAATGGTAAATCTGAGTCCCCATTCGTGCACATTGTCGAGCAGCCGCAGAGTATCGGTGCATTAGTGAGGCGGTTGGTCAGGGGTTGCAGTTGTATGCAAGCCCCTTCTCGAACCTTTGGGGTCGGCAACCATCGCTTAGCCACACTATTATCACCTCTTACATCACATTAGAATGCTACCGGCAGTTTAACAATTGGCTGCGAATTAGTGAGACGGCATTCTCGCAGAATTGATTTGTTCGCCTCCTCCCTGTCCGCATAGTCAGCGTTTTTGGGTGGGTGCCTGTTGCAGCAGAAATAGGAGCGTTGGATGTTCCCTACTCTCGAGTTTCGGGACCGGACAGTAACCGGACTACCTACATAGCACTAAGGGGAGAGGTAGAGCATACAGTATGCATAGTGGTTGATCTGCAGAAAGCTACTTGAGCATGGATGATAGAATAAATGGGTGTGGCCATGTAGGATGAAGGGATATTATTGGTTCGGGGCACACGCATAATGCAGCCCGATCGCGGGGATATGTAGACGGGATCGAGAAGGAATCCGCGGCCTGTTTCGTTGACATATTTTCTTACCGGGGGGTTGAGATTCATACTATAAAGTCTCGGCCCAAATTCCGTTCCTAGTTTCCAAGGCAACCCTCCTCCAAATAATAGTCCCTTTGATAAGTATATCTTACAACCCTCATGGCGGAGATCCCGTAGTAGTGCTACTAGTACTATGTAGTAGGGTGCAGAGATTTGCATCACTGCAACACACACTCAAACCGCTTTCAAACTCGTTTCCGTATAATTTCGACGCGAGTAGCTACTATGGTGGGTGTTTAGTAAAACGTTCCTAGTCAGATACATATTCTTGGTAAAGTCTTGGCGGATTGGGAGTATCTCGCCCAGTCACACATCTCTTACCTATAGCTACACTCGCCTCGCCGTCCGCGGCTCCACAATACCCGACTAGGAACGTCTTATACCCCTACACACCAAGTATGAAAAATGGTAGAAGTCGTGGTGGCCCTGCGTCGTCGGGCCATTGCCCTGTAGGCGAACTCTAACACCAATCAGATCTCAATACCATGGGGTCAGCTTAATTTCCAATATTTCGATATTCTTCAAAGCAGACAAAAGCAAGAGCGGATTTGGTGCCCAGAACATGACGGGCCCTATCTATATTAAAGCATCAAGGATACCCACCGGGCCTATCTCTCGATGTTGTTAAAATAAAACTTCAGCTCTACTGGCGCTACCAGCAAAGCCTGTATTTCAACAGATGTAATCCGACCGCTTTTTTTTCTGAACGCTGTATAAAACGATAGGTTAATCTACAAGTAGAATCCTACTATACAGAGGCTACTTTCTACCAACAGCCCTACTAGAGGTTAATACTACTATGCAGTGTCCCCATGCATGCATAGCCTATTCGATGCATCGATTCTTCCAGCATGTCGATCTGGATGCTAATCTCAACGGGCTACGCCGAAAATGGCCTTCCTACACTGCCTATATTGGCACCGTTGCAGTCTTATATGCTACACATAGTGCCAGTACTATGTATCACTGATCCCAATAGTAAAAACGGAATGTGACGCCAGATGATTATTATACCTTGATCACCTTTAATGTGACCTATCTAATACAATAAACATGACCTAAACCAAGAGATTGATAGTGATGGTTGACAATGTCGTATTCATGTGCTTATGGCTAAGACACAGTGTGGCCTCTCCAAATCTTATATACTCCCAGAGATGGCCAGCAATCAGTACCGTAGTCAATTTTATTCATTTTGGGTTTCTGTTGCTTGCATGCATCAAACACACCTGCATGGCCCGCTACTTGAACACTCTTGGCTTCAGTTAAATTGGCGGTGAGGTTAACATTTACGAGCAGAAATAGTGGTTTAGCAGAATGTCTCATGGTCTCGTGAAGGGGTTAGCTTTATGGTGAATAAGGTTATGCTGCTGCAGCGGGGTTTGAACATGACTAAAACCCCGTCTTAACCGTCTATATACAGTGGCCCTTATTATTCAGAATTAGCTCACCACAAAGGGGCCAACGCCCCTTTGTTTGAGTACGATACTGATATGCTCATGGCCTATTTGGGTTATAATGTCTGGCTATCTGCGTATGAGATTAAATCGTAGATTTAAATATTAAGCCATCTCTATAGAAAAATTAACCTATTTTTCAAGGCAGTAGATAATCATGTTGTAGATCTTTCTATACGATGGAAGCAAAACCTGTCTACGAGAGCATCCAATTAAAACCCCCGAACATGCTTAACATTGCGAAGGATATCTTGAGAGATACCGAGAGACTTGTCCAATATCTTTCACAGAATAGCCTACATGTTCCCACTTATGACCTGAACTCAACTGACCGGCCTGACACAGAGGAATACCTTTCATTTCAGGCGCGTCTTGTAGCTAACCTCGAGGACTTACAATATCTTGTTCAAGGCCCCAAGAAGGCCATGCGAATAATGCTGTGTCTGGGAGAAGACCTAGCCGCACTTCAGGTTGCTTTCCAACTCAACTTCTTCGATCATGTCCCTTCTAGCGGAGCAATAAGCGTGGCAGAATTGGCGCTCAAGGTTGGTCTGGATGAGGATCGATTATGTCGGTTCATACGAATTCTTGCGACGCATCGCATATTCACTGAGCAGGTCCCGGGTTATTTCTCTCATACCCCATCTTCCATCCTTTTTCATAACGATGAAGACCTCAAGTGCACTGGACAATACATGTTAGTTAACCATCTGCCATCTATGCGCTCTAGCGTATCTCATGACCGTATCTTACAATCGATGCTAAACTCATCTTACTGATTAAGTCTTGATGAGATGTTCAAAGCTGCTACGGAGTCCGCATCCTGTGTTCAAGCAACGCCGCACCAATCTGACAGTATACATTCGCCATTCGCCATCCGACATCAAGTTCCGCTCTTCAAATATTACGAGCAGAACCCGCACCATGCGAAAAGATTTGCGAAGGCAATGGCCGGCTGGACCAAATGTACTGTCATCTCCCCCGAGTTATGTTTATTCATGCCGACTAACGTCCAAACCCAGTGGATCGGCACATTGATATCAAAGGAGGGTTTCCGTGGGGTGAGTTACATGGCACTGTGCTGGACGTAGGTGGAGGGAGCGGCCACGTTTCCATGACACTGGCCAAGGTGCGCGCCCTAGATCTGAGCTTGTCTTTTACCTCTAATGTGCCATTACAGGAATTTCCACAGCTGAGCTTTGTTGTCCAAGACCTCCTACCGCAGATGCGGGTGGAAAGCAATGGAGATGCCTCTACTTCAGTAATGGACCGGGTGGCCTTTATGCAGCACGACTTTTTCGAACCTCAACCTCTCAAGGACGTGGCAGCTGTGCTCTTACGACAGGTCACCCATAATTGGACAGATCAGGAGGTCGTGGAAATTTTCAAGGCACTCGTTCCCGCCATGGAGAGCTCTAAGCCAGGCACCCCGTTGCTCATCAATGATACGGTGATGCCAGAGCCGGGGCGGATCCCGATGCATATGGAAAGAGAGCTAAGGGCGATAGACATGCTAATGTTCGTGTGTCTTGGCGCAAAGCAGCGCACACAGCTAGAGTTCGAGGAATTGCTACGAAAGGCGGATCAGAGGTTTGTTGTACACGGGGCGCATGTACAAGGAAGTTTGAGTCTCATAGAGGTCCACCTCGAGATCTAATAGGATCACTTAAAAGGGGAGCTACACGTCTAAATTCCTTCCAACCAGTCCACTACATCGTATAGGTCTTTGACTATGACTTCACTAGTGACTAGTCTCAGGAACGAGACCGTAGATTTCGACGAGATAGCCCAGCATCCACTATTGGCGCAGATGGGCAGGGCCTCGGAGCGCATAGGATTCATTAGCGTTACAGACAAACATTGCACTATCGGGAGTTCGCTTGCATTTGAGGGTATCGATGGCGATAACGGGTCGGATGGGCAGTGTTGAGTTGCTGAGGTGGGAGTTATGAAAGACGGCATCGAACTGTTCTTATATAGCACTACTATCGTCGAGCCTCTCATGAGTTTTCTTGTGATCGTTCCGAATAAGGTTCATTTCATAAGAGAGGATATGATCTTGCTCATTTCGGGCATCAATAAATTCGTCGAGCCAATAAAGTTATAGTTAATCCAACTCCCCTCTTGCTTTAGCTACTAAACCAGCCACCTTTCCACGCCACAGTTGTCAGTAGGAAAGATCATTGGTGGAGTCATGTGACACTAATGCTACCTAACCCCGCCCCCATACATTCTCAAGGACTACCGCATTCTCTATCCCAATTTTTAGTACCTCCCTATCACTTGGTTGACATTTCGTCTTGTTTAATACTATAACTTCCTAGCTTTAGAGTCTGGCTTGTAAAAGGTAAATACTTCAAGTTATTATAGCATGCTTCGAAATATATTTAATCTCCCGTGACGATTGCTTTCTACCCATGCCCCCCTCCCTATTTTTAGTCCAAGCTATGTATCTGGTACCTTATGCTGTTATATTGGTAAACGTTTATTACAGGCTTGCCATAACACTATACTAGTTTTTATGCGACTCAGCTACACCTAGTCTTCATCTATATCCTTATCTTCGTTTTGATATTGACTTTATTTGCCCGTGATTTCATTCAAATCATCTACTTCAGCATAGGTTGGTTTTGCATGTACCGCCCGTTGCACGTGGTTGAATGCCATTTTCATACTCTACTTCCGAGCTTATACACCATACAACTACATCATTCAAAAGAACATCTAGCATGGTAGTATATGTTACGAGGTAGTTAACATGTATATAAAATACCCTTTCCTTCCTGTAGATAATTGGTTTTGTAGGCTACAACAGAGTTGTTACCTCGTGTGACAAGGGCTCATAAGAGGGCTTGGAATGTGTATTCGAATTGCGATAATTCTACTAGGGTCCAGAGACTCCTGTGGCCATTCGGAATCCTCCCGGAAATGGCCCTGGAATTCCTGGTCTATATATACACAAGGAAGTCGGCAGTTGGCGACGATAGTTGCTGACCTAAAGGAAGAATTGCCGACCTGCCATGCCTATTCTAGACACCCTTACATACACCTATCTAGCTGTGTCTCGGATCGATGTAAGGGGTGTCGGATCGAGGTGAGGCTGAATTCCAACACCGAGATATCATATGAGTCCAGCGATCATAGTGTTCATCCATGTAACACCTCGACCCTATATTCGTTACCACGTAACAGTGACATTACCTATCCTGTGGCCAGGGGTCACCCCATAACAGTATGGATCAAATTCGTAGCAACATATTACGAAATTAAAATGAGTTCTAAGTCAGAAAATGAATGTCCTATTTCGGTCATAGAGTTCCTAGCAAAAGTTTGCAACCACATATACTCCTTAAAAACGAGGCCATTCCGGAAGTAGGAGGGGAAAGGCAAAAGGAATAAAAGCAGAATAAGTTTTACCAAAGTGACCATGAATCCTCCTCCTGTGGCCTCTACTAGAATATTGGGATGCTCATAGGTTACATTGGGCGAGTAGTTGCTCAAGGGTTTCGGCATCGCTTCGGCGGGCTCGGTCCTGTTGCAGAAGCGTGCCAACCACAGTTTCGATCTCCCCACCCTTATCCCTGAGCTGAAATTTTGCTTCTAGTACACGGTTGAGCCAATTCGTCATGGAACTCTGGGCCGTCTTATTAGCCTCTTTCATAGGGCCACATGGGTGGAGATCTGCAATGTCCCAACCTCCCTCTTGGTCAGGCATAGGGATATAGTGTAGCGCCCACAGTAATACGATACCAAGCGCCCACATATCGGAGGCTGGTCCATGTGAATTTGAGTCCCGGAGATACTCCGGCGGTAGGTACCAGGGTGAACCGGGACTGTTGAAGGGTTTCTCTTTTTCAAAACTATGGTTGAAATCACCTAGGACGGCGCCGCGCACGGGATCAAATATGATGTTGCCCAGCTTGACGTCGCCGTGCACAACTCCCCGTTTATGGATAAAGGATAGCGCTGAAGCTATGTCGCCGAGGATTCTCCAAGCCCTCACGACATTGCCGTCGAATTTATTTTGGTCATCTTTCACGTGGTATAATAATGACTTCGCATCGACGTGTTCGGTGTATATGGTATGAAAACGGGCATCGCAGCCAAGATACGGTATGATAGCCGGCTAAAGAAACGAGTTAGTCTCAGGTCATATGGGGTAGGGAAGGAGGCTTAGAGAAAGCATACATGGGGTCCGAGAGAGGAATGGATAGACTTTTCATGCAGAAAACTCTCGGCGGCGTGGATAGTTGCATCTTTCTGGCTAGAAGCAGGCTTGATGACCTTTGCTGCAACTATCTTGCCGGGCATATTGGAGTGTTTTCCTCGCCAGACGAGCGAGTATTGTTGATCCGTGATGGGCTCCCCACGCGTGAGCTGGTAACTGTCATTGCCAACCCCGACAGTGATGCTTTCGCCTCGTTCGAGAGTGAGAAGGGGGTTGTCAGGCGGCTCTCCTTCTAAAGCTACCTCTCGGGCGGCATCAAGACTTGTTAGTGGACGAGCCTTCTTAGGAAAAACCGTTGCGGTTTTGCTGGAGCGCTTGGTAGAAAATGAAGTAGTAATGCGCCACGTTTTACGCCTCAGCGTTTTAAACTGGACTAGACATATGCCACTGATAGAATTGATAGCCCAAGCACTGGGCTTGAGCGTGGTGCTTGAGTTCATTTCAATGGTGATACTGCTCTCACCAGAGAGTTCTGCAGCAACAACCTGATCCCAGGATTTATTGTATAGAATGATACAATCATTCGACGGGTCGAAGTATAGGATGTAATCAGCGCCGCCATAGGTGATGCAACATCCGACGTGGTCCGAACTGGGTGCTACAGCAAGGAGTTTGACTGGTAGTCTGTACGGATCCATCATGTTAACTTGTACCCAGTTGAAGCTTCCAACCTCCCCCCCATAGGGAGAAACGCTGACTCCTTCAACCATGGGAAGCATGAGGATGCGGACATGGGTTCCTTCGGGCTCGATAGAACTTGGATTTATCGAAGTCAGATCCAGTCCTTCCCAGTCCACATCTAGTAGTTGTTCGCCTGGGGTTGGGGTCCCAGGGGTAGCACCAAACAATTCCCGGTACGATTCCTTGGAGCTTTCGCCTCCCTGAGAAACATTGTCTTTCTCTTGATCATTATCGCCGCCCTCATCACCGTGCTGGGAGCCAGGGGAGGAAGTCGTGCCGACCAAAGAAGTTGAGAGACTCTCATGGTGTTCTTCGGCACCACCATAAACTAGAGTGTCATCCATACTTAGAGTTAATAGAAATGGAGATTCAAACGAGATTAAAAATTAACAAAAGTCTCCTGAGTTCTTCCGAAAGCCCTTCTTCTGAGGAGTATATGAGTAGTGAACAAATTGGTCCATATATTGTCGTACTTCTATTTTATATACACTTTTTATGACTGCTGATCACAAACACGCTCGTAGCTCTCCCTTCGTCTGGCTCAATCTTGTCCGACGTCTGGGCGCCGACATCCATCATTCCCAACCTATTCCTTCGAGGTGCCTAATCAGTTGGCAAACGCGGCTCGGGATGGATGAATAACAAACAAATAGCTCCCACCTAGATGGTGACATAGAGTACGTAAGTCCTGCCCCCTTGCCTTGAACCGCTGGGGGCCTGTGAGTGTTACCTGTAACTGGCTTGGCATCAAAGCATCAGTTTCGGACTTTGTATAGTCCGGTCTTAATGAGGTAACTAATGAAAGTGCACATAGTAAAGTCACAGTCTCGATATATACTTACCTACATAGATAGGTAAACAAACGGTGAACAATAGGTATTAACTAACTAAACTGGGTTTGTTGTTAAAATTGAATTTTGAAGGTAGGCTCTTTTCATAGGCATGGCGCTAGACTGGGTTCTCGTGGTGGGTAAAATGTGACACAATAGCCACTCGATTTACCACCTATGAAGAGCAGTTTTTAGTGACTTGGCTTACCTATATCTACCCTATCTATCTATGTACATGCGCTGCTTACTCGCTGTCTCGGCCCATCTTCATCATTTCTACCCTACCTATTTTCAATACCCCGACAATACGAAATACTAACCGTCACAACACTACATCCAACCCGCACGCTAGTTGAGAAGATGGAATCTTGGAGAGAGAAACCTACCCCAGAAAATCACGCTACACTTCAAACGCCTTGGGTTAACTGGGATCGGTTGACAAAATGGGATTGGCCATACAGTAAGCTGGGCTACAGGGACCCGAATGCCATCTGGAGTTCTCTATATTCCAAGTTCAACTGTATGCCGTTCGCTATTCAGGAGCAGCACGGGTGGCATTCCGATGTTTGCGAGTTAGCGCGAGCCTCGGACAACAAAGAACAATTCGAGGCAGCCCTCCAAAAGCGACGAGATGAAAGATTCAAGGAGATCAGAGCTGCATGGCAGAAAACGAGGGACCAATTGTCTGCATACCCTCACCTATTGGAATCCCCGCCGGCAGGCCCAGATCACCCACATAACAGCTTCTGTAGAATATCAAACTCATTCTCTTTTGACACTATTATGGGCTACTTCGGTAATTATCTAGTCGATGATCCCGACGCCTCCCTTGAGAGAAAATATGAGGCGATCCGAGCACGAGACTTAGGCGCCGCGGATACGGCATCCGCACCAAATTCACCATCTAGGTTCATCGAGGTACCCGCAGCATCTCCAATACCGACCGATCAACCAAATCGATCTCACCAACATACGCAAGACTCTGCCTCTCGCCCCTCTCGGCCCTCTCCTCCTACGCCGGCCGTGAAAATAAGAAAAGAGAGAGTAACCCGGGCAAGCAAAGGGTCTACCTGCCCTAGCCGAGCAGAGAAACACACTTCGAAACGACGTATTAATAACAACAAACCACGGGAGGGGGTACGAAGAAGTGCTCGCTTACGGGAGCGAGCAGGGCGTGGGAGCGGATGAGAATACCAGGATATCCCGGATGCCGCACATGGTTACATCATAGATGCCGGTGGTCACTATCACCTAGCTAGGACGCCTTGCTTCTTACTATCTCTACCCGTGGTGATGAAAATTTATCATGCTGTTTAGGCCCAAGGCAATGTTTTGAGCGGTTGATTGGTTGGATTGGTGTTAATTTACAAACTGGGCTATATAAGGACTCCTAGTTCTGCGGGTTGATATAACAGGTCTGTATAACATGCCTGGCGGGAAATGGATATCTAGCACTATAATGTGAATATGGACTATACCAGAATTAATAGTTGTCATGTTTAGAAGGCAACCTCTTATCGCACTATCATATTGTCTTCTAGCTACTAACATATTTTAACAGGGTCTTCTTTTCTTTTGGTGGATTGTCTCCACCGGCGGAATCATTCAAATACTGGTAGTATATCAAAATGTATATTGAACTATTGACAAAGGATTGGGAAATAATTGAAAGACGAATCTTGAAAGCTTTCCCCCATTACATATCAGACCGGGATTGGCCTTTTGCGATTTTTACCTTTCCTTGTGACCTATAATCTGCCTATTGATTGGGGAAGGGGGGCTATTAAAGATTTAGGTAACCGCCGGAATATATATAATAGGAAATTGAGTAGCCTAGCTCTACTATGGATAATGCGTGATAATATGGCGGTGTTGTGAAGGGAATTACTCGCCTTCCTCCTCAGGCGGGGGAGAGTGTAGCCTTACTCCTGCGCGAACCACGGTGTCTCCAACTCTTCCTAGATGGTTCCTAGCTACATTCTTTCTACTTGCGCCTTGTGGTGAACGCAGGAGCTAGAATGATGCTCTACACGACACCTATTTTATTCAATGTACTATCGGGCCGGCCGACCTATACATAACACGAACACAAAATTCTGCATCTTTAATGTAGGCAAACATGTTTCCTCTAAGCGAAGAGGTTTTGCTCCCGGCCTATCATACGCGCGAGAGTTCGGCCGTAAACGCTAATCACCAGGCTAGCTCCTGTCCTACACCAGTGTCTCACATCGTAAGGAGACGCGCGGGGGCTCCTAGGGTATCCCTTGCGTATGTTGAAACACGTCCGCTAGAGAGAAAATGCCAAATTTAACTATTGTCGAATACGCTTGGGACTTTAAATGACTGCCACAGGACGTGACTGCGGCACTGTGACTTGTCATTCCCAACGGCAATAAGGCGCTTATATCTATATCATGATTGGGCCACCAGGCAACGCCGGTTGAAAAACATATACTAGTACTCATTGGAAAGCTTTACCTTTCCCGAACACGTATTGGCAACGACAATCAAGTGTGAGGGAAAGTGAAGCTTGAGAAGTTCTAACGGTGACCCCTAAAACTCAAAATATTTCTGCAAAGATCCTATTGGTCCATACGGACTCTGCAAAGACCTGATTGGTCAGAGTCTATTTGAGGCATCAACCACAACGTATTTACACCCAATATGACTGTGTGGCTGTCGTATGGCTTGCGTACTGCAATAGTGAACATGGTCACTAACGGCCACTATATGTGAATAGGAATACGATTTTTCACGTGTGCTAGCCTAAAATTGAAATGCCTCGCATTTCGATTTTCAACGTATTTAAAATGGAAAGCTATACCTTTAACGGTAAAGCTTTCCATTTTAGTGCCAGCATGCTTGGCGCTACAACGTACTTATTGATAATGAGGCAGCCCTGGCGGTTTGTTTCACAAATAGAACTAGAGTTGCACGGCTCTCCCATTAACGTACGCTTAGTCGACTTATTATGTATTGCTTTGGCTGATGACTGATGGTAGTGAAATGCCGAAGCCCCAAAACGCCTAGGGGTGATGCGGGGAAGTGTCATACTTCTCCTACTACTAGCCTAGGGGGAAGTTTTCCTCTGCTAAGTTACCGTTAAGTTATTTTACGCATATCATTAGCCAGGAAGCTCTGATCTCAGTAGCTACCTACTGTAAGTAATAGAACGGAACAGCAGTAATTATATTGAAACTCGACCAGCGAGAGCCTAGCCAGAAATATGAATAGAATGAAGGTGTAGTTTGGAGGGGTGAGGATTACCTAATGGCCTATGGCCAGTCATGACGTTATACCCTAGCAAATGCCGCGCCCCACACTACATATGTATGTAATCCCCTGCTAGGGGGTAAGATAGCAGTAGGGCGGAAGCTACCCACTAGTGTGGGACTAGCGTATCATCTGGGTATATACCTAAGTAGGAGAACCCTCCCAACTTCTAGAGGAGAGATTCAGGAACTAATAACGTTAAGGCCTTACCCTACACTTCTACCTAGCAGTGTCCTACCTGTGACCTACCTTCACTCTGGAGACCAACCATTCTGACATCCCCAATCTGAGTGCTTTTCACTATAGTCATAAATCCCACCTGTGTGCTTCGGGGATGAAAATATTGATGCCCTATTAGTTGGCTTTGGACGGGAAAGCCTCAGCCAACCTCACGAACGTCCAGCCTGCAGACTAGAGCGGCTATAGTCAGGGTTCTAGTGAGAGCTCAGCCACTACGATATCTAAAAGGCCCTAGACATTCACCAGTGGTGATATAGGATCCACCCATAAATCATGAACCGACATCCAGTTAATTATACTATGTCATGTCAGAGAAAACGACAATTGAATGACACGAACACTGGGGGAGACCCTCATTTTTGAAGGTTCCGATGAGACAACCAGGTTTCGGGACGTAAAATATAGGTTTTAGCAATCCCAATATAGCTTCCATTTCGTGAAGATCAGTTTGGATTCGAGGCACGATCGTTTTCTTATGGGCGGCTTAATCCTAGACTCCTCGGCTAGTCTATATCTACGTATAGCTAGAGGAAACGTACCGATACCACAGAGTCTGATATATTAGGCTTTAACTTAGTAAACTAATTAACCCTCCTTTCAACACCTCATGAACTCAGAGGACTTTAGAATCAATCGGCTGCTCAATGAAGCTCTATTATACCACTCCCTGTCTGAAGTAGAGTCATAGTTCGCCCCGTAGCGTTCAAATCTCTCTATTACCTTTCGTGCTGCCTCGCTACTTCAAAAAATGAGCACACTCTCATTACAGGAGTCAAAATATTGAGCACCTCCAATCGAGCTAACACCCACTCGTTTATACAAACCGTCCTCGTCCTCTTTAACAAGGAGACAGTAGTGTCTTTTCCCTACTTCGTGTGAAGGCTATATTCACTTGTTAGCTATAATTGATGAATTTTGTTGACCCACCCCCCCCCCCCCCCCCCCCCCCCGGGCCGGTTCGTTGAGATTAAAGGCATGATTTATTAGGAGCGTCTTTGCACTTACTGTTGTGGTGCTATTCTCCATTTCTTCATGTGCACAACGGTCTTTTGCTACTAATACCCAGAATAGGTCTGCAAAATCGTTCTGGGATTCATCCTCAGTGTCTAGTGTTATCCATCCAATGATTTCACCGTCGTGGCTTTGGACTACTCTATATCTTGTTGCGAAGTAGTCTAACTCAGGTGGGAAAGACGTCTGGTCCTTTATCGGATCGCTCCATCTCACACCGCTGAGACGAAGACATGGATTTAATTTCTCTAAATCTCCACGAACCACGAGCGATCCGGAAGACAATGTTCCATCTGTCTCATAGATAGCGAAATTGACAACCGGGTCATAGTCATAGAGCTGCATGAAGTTGATAGGCCCCTTTCGACTCGCCCAGCTCCAAGACGGCGCTCCAACCAAAGGCAGATATTCCAGATCCTCAGTACGTGCTGACCACAGTACGCTAGAATGTAAGAGCTCTTTCCATGCTCCCTTCATGTAAGTTAAGTGTAGCTGAGATTCAAGTTTCTGTACTAATCCGCCGATCGCAATCAGCTTATCCGTTTGAAAAGTAAGATTGAAGCTCGAGTAGTCTGAGCATATCTGCCACCATGCCCGTGACAGATGAGAGCTAAGAGCCGGTGTGCTGCGTAATAATGAGTTTGGAGAGAGTCCGACTGGGTAGGCATCCTTTTTCATCACACCCAGATATTGATATTCCAAGTCTTCACCCTGATGATACTGCCAGCACTCCCAGTACACTTGATTTTTAGTGAAATGAAGCGTGCGCGGAGACAGTACCCTTTCCTGGAGAACCCAAGCCCGGCGGTTTAATGGCCCGCTATCAACGTCGTTAGCGAAACTTCTGCGCTGGCACGCGTAGATATTTCGTGCCGTGGGGTCGTGTGCTTCTAGTGTGGCACTAGACAACTTGGCCGTTTGGGTAAAGCTACGGGGGCCAAGAAAGCCGGCCTCGCTGTTATCTGCTCGTGTAGCAGCTATTGTAAGATATGAATAGAGATACACGTCTCCCATTGCCGTTGCCTCCCTCTTCCAGTCGTCTGGGTCGTCCTGTATAATACATAGACTGTCAATCCA